>VWYE01006657.1:33936-75387 GCA_013398995.1 Alaudala cheleensis | reverse complement strand
TTTTGTTTGCTTTTAATTTCCACTGGCATCTACTCAATTTATCTAAAGTTTAGGCAGCAATCTGGAAGGACTTTGTCTTTAGCTGAAAGAGAAAGCAAACCCATCTGACTGAAAATAAAAAAGCCTCTATTTTGGAGGAAGCTGTTGTAACCAGCTGTTAGGATCATTACAGCCCAAAGTGCATCTGCCACCCATGAATATTTTAAATACACTGAAGTGTTTTGGGTTTTAAACACATTTCTTATTTCCTTTAGTCCTTGAAGCATTTCACATATATGAAGATGGTACAATAAATCATCCTCAAATTATCTAGAATTTAGTTCAGTTAAAAGTTATGAATTTATATTGCATTTTATAGGGGAAATCACTTTTTGAATGTAAAATTTACCACTGTACACAGCATATTTTGTCATAATGGTGGAAGTATATGATGTTTAACATTTCTGCAGTATAATTCTCCCTCACTAAGTTCTTTGGAACATTTACAATCTCTTATCTTCAGATAAACAAGCCTAATTCCTGAAGAAGCTAAGAACCACACTTAATACTGGCTAAATTACAAGGAAGAAAGTTTTGTCTGATAAATGCAGCTTTTATTCTGAACATGAATTTCCCTCAAACAATTCTTATGGTTGACACTAAGACCCAAATGCTGATTATGTGGAGGTTTATTTGTAAAAGTTTTATTACTTGCAGCCTCAGTTATGCTCTTTGATTTCCCAATAAACTTCATATGTATTTGAAAATTAAATAGTCTAGGGGTCATTTAGCCCTCAGGCACCAAATTTACATAGTGCATGTCCATGCTGCTACACTCTTTTGCTCTGCTAGACAGAGTCCTCTCATACATCTTGTCTCTTGGGAGAAGTCCTGTTCTCAGCACTGTCTGCAAGGATAATACATGGGACAAGCAAAAAACTGTGCCACAGGGCATGTTCACCAGAATTCAGTACCCTGCTCCAGTGTTTGAACCTGGATCCCTGCATGTTCACTTCACTAGTGTAAATGCAACAATATTTAAGAGTTTTGTTCTTCTTCAGAAATGAATGGTTGTTTTCAAATTATTTATTTAGACTGCTACAGTTCAGTATTTGGCTTGACATCAGCAAAGGACAAGCCAAGCCACATGGTGTTGCTTATTCTCCTTGATGGGCTTTTTTTGTGAACAAACAGTAATGAATAGAAGACATAGCTAGGGAAAAAAAAATAAAAGAAAAAAGGCAGTCAGTGATCACTTCAGTTCTCCCTTCACCAAAACAGGAACACTTAAAAAATCTTTTAACCTAGTCTATTTAAATAAAAATAATCAGTGTCAGTACTTCATAGCAATATACCTCTTCACACAAATATTATGATTCCATTATAAAAAAATCCAAAAGTGAGTTTTCCTTATATCAAAAGGTAGAAAAAGCTCTTTATGGAAAATGATCATGTATACTATATAAAAAAAAAACTACAACAGTGTGGAGCTTCTGAAGGTATGAGGATTTTTGAAGATAGTTTTGTAGATTACATATCCAAATCTAAGGAGTTCAGAGCAGTACTAATCAAATGGGAGGTAAAGCTTTTCAAAATTTCTGTGCATACATTTGCCCATTGATGCTCACATTAAGGCACTGATTGTTTTTGAAGGAGTGTAGCACTGTACTCAGGGCAAAAGAACAAACACACAGGAACAGCACAGGACTTTTCCTGTTTTCATGTTATGACCACTCTGATGTGATGAATTATCTTCCTACACCCAACAGGCAGAAAGGTACCCAGCATCAGAGCCTGTTGTCAGATCCAGTTTTCAGCAAGAGGGGAACTCTTTATGTTCCTCTGAAGAGGAACTGAAATGATGGTAGCACAATGCAAGCTGGGCACAGCCATTTGGGAGAACAAAAAGAGGTGGGATGTGGCTACACTTAACTCTGGCTAACAACGAGCTCAAAGGTGGATCAGATTGCAGCACAAACAAATAAGGAAGAGGAAACATCAAGATCAGGATTCACCTTGCAAAGAAAAATGCCTGCATTTAAATGTCAATGTGTAGATATTTGCATGCAAATTAGACACCTCTGCTCTTATTAGAGACTGGGGATATCCCTGGGGATGACTCAGTTGGCAGCACACACATGGTCACTGCCAGCAGAGATGCTCCAAGACAGGCGTGTTCTCTGTTGCTGCTGCAGAGGCCAGGGCTGCTCTGGGGTTCCTGTGTGCCCTTCCTGAGTGCAGCTGGTGTGGCTGTTGAGAATGAGCAAAACATCACTGCCTGCCCAGAGCCAGGCAAGAGAGTGAAACCCATTGTCAGTTCAGGCAGTCAGGTGTGGACAGTCCAGGCAGGGTGGTGCCAGTGCCCGTGAGCAGAGCTGTGCTCTGGCCTCCACAGTGGGCAGATGCTGCCCATCCTGCTCATATGTAACAAGGACATCTGTGTGTGTCTGAGTCTGGACCTGAACCTGACCTTGAAGGCCATTCTCAGGTGCCCACACACACATGTACCTCCTGCCCTTTGAGGCTCCTGAGAGAGCTTTGGGGTCCCATCTAATGTAGTCTGTGGGAAAACTTCTGAATACCTGGTCCAACAGTTCAAACAAGAAACCACAGGGCAATGTGATCAATGACCTGAACCTCAATTTCCTGCAAATTTAGAAACGTTTTGAAGAAGTTCTGTGTTGTATTAAATCTTTGGCAGGTCATGCTGTAACCCTGCTTTCTGCTTGGCAATGTATTTTTCTCCCTGGAACCCATGTTTTGTTCTTAATGTTTCTTCTCTTTGCAGGATCTGTAGAATTCCTCACTTCCCAGACCCAGTCTCACCCTGTTTTGCACCAGTCTCTCTCAAAGCCTAATTGAGCTGCTTCAAAATGGGTTTCAGAAGAATTTTCCTTGTGAAAGTGGCCCACCTGGTGCAGTGGATGGCCATCTGCACTACTGTAACAATGTGTCTCAAGCCTTCTTCTCCTCACAGTCATCCAGGGACGTATCATCCTCCTCCTTTTGGCTTCAGGCCTAAAGAAATACTTGAAATGGCAGTTTTGTCTGTAATGTTTAATGAGATTATAAGCTTCAAATGACATCCTGCACTGAAATTTAAGATATTTTGTTTAAAGAAAATGAAAGAGAAATAAAAATGCTACAATGATTACTGCCTTCAGCATGAATTTGAGCTGAATGGCAAGCTCTCCTAGAGAAAAATAGTATAGTTTTTCCCAAAAAATTCAATAAATTATTGTAATCTCAACACCGAAACAAAATAAATAAGATGTTGTAGACAAGCTGTATATAAGAGACAAGAAAACTTTCTTGTACCTAAGCAGGTTTGACTAGGACAGATTATCCTTGGCACATGAATACTCTACAAATAGAAACAGAATCTCCAAACTCAAAGTGTGACAGGAAGGTTTGAGATGCCTACTCTCACTTATTTTTCATAAGAAAACACAGTAATCAGGAGGTTTATCATGACAATAATCCTTGGATGAAATAGAAAAATAAAAAGAGAGAATTAAATCACACATTCCAGTTTCCCATACTACTGGCTGTTATCCTTTCTCCAGTATTCAATGGCAACAAATCACTTTTATCAGGCCACCCAACCTCCTGTGTTGAATTGTAATGTTGTGAGAAGTGACTTTGTAAGAGGTGAACTGAAGAAAAGGCTCTGCACTAAGAAAAAGGTGGTGTTCTGCATAACTGAAAATACTGCATAGCTGCTATTCATATTCAAATAAGGAAAGTAATTTCTTTTCAGAAGAAAAACTTGGACAATCTGCAGATTTAGGACCAGTGACGGAATTGTATGGGACATGAAAGTGATTTCCAGCTGACAAATGAAAAACCTTGATACAAAGTAAAAGCACAAGTTCAATCACTTGCTGTATAATTAGGAAAAAACCTCTTCAGTTCAAGGTTAAACTGTCTTCTGAAACATTACTATGGCTTTTGAACCTTCTGTTCTAGCTTTTAAGGATGTCTTTTCCGAGAAGCTGTTGATTTCTGCATTGCAGAACCTTATTTAAAATTAAAAGCAAGTACCAAAAAAGTTTCAAGTAATTAACATTACTATTATTAATGCAATTACAATGCATTACATTACAATATTAATGCAATTAACATTGCATTAAATACTGGAGCAAATCAATTTGGTTTTTGCAATCTCTACTGCATTTGCTGTACAAAGAAAATATTCCAGCAAGTGAATGTTCTTTTCTCCAGCTTTCTAATCTGCAGTTTTGCTGAAGCTAAACTAAGTCCTGTTCTGATAGAGAAACTAAAATAAGTGTTAGTGAGATCTGTACTTAATTAAATGTGTTAAAAATGACTTGCAGTGCATTTTCCAAATGCTAATTTGAAGGCAAAATGCAGTGTGCATTCTGCATTGTGAAAATATATTTTGGTGAGGACAGAGGCAACAGCTGTGACATTTTGTGCATATCTGGGTTGCTGGGATTCCTTAAAATAGTTCTCAACAAAATGGTGCTGCTGCTGCCATCATCCTTGTATGAGAATCCATAGTGCTGAAACCCAGGCTGCATTCTTCAGTTTCCTTTTAAAGGTATTGGGTAAATCTTGGCTCCAGTAAAGTCAAGTCAAAATGAAAATTACCATGGACCTGAAATGGGCCCAGGTTTCTTTCATGAGCAAAAAGTAAATCCTGTTTTATTTAACACCCGTATTTGAGTATGTGTTTTTCTTAGTAACCTCCCAAAATGCAAGTGCACTATGTATTTTATCTAAGCACCCTGAGCTGCTTTGTAAATTTTTTTTTAACATTGGAGGCAGAAAAAGGTTATTGATCAATGTTATGCTAAATGCTTTGTTTGTATGTGTGTACTCACAGGATGGCAGTGTTTCCTGCATCTTTTGTACTGCTTTAACATAAATATTATTACGCTTATTTTACATTAAGTGTAAAACCAAAAAGATGTCAATTTACAGCATGAGACAGAGTTATAATTTGTAGAGATTTTTTGAGTTGAGAAATCTACCTTTGTCTTGGCCTGGGTTATTTTATAACTTTACATTCAAGTTCTAAGCGTGAGATAATAGTTGGCACAGAATCACAATAGCTGTATTAAATTATAAACATGTTCTCAATATTTTAGATTATATATGGAAAAATTATTGAAATGGAGGACTGATTGTTTCAGATATTTATTAATTGAACATGGGTTATTTGTTAGAATCAGTTCCAAGTTAGTAATAGTGACCAAAAAGTTAATAATTCTTTATTCTGTTTAGGAGATTTCCTGGAAATCAGTGCACTGCTTCAGTCCCCATTGTAGCACAAAACTTTCCCTTGCCCTTTCAAAGCTCCCACCAACATCCAGGCAGCTTCCACCAAGGCTTGATATGCCACTGGAAACATCAAGAAAGGGGAAAGGAGAAATTATTTAAGACGCTGAACTACAATTTACAGTTTTTCTGTTACTGTTGCAAAATCTTTAAGAGAAGTTTTGGTGTTGAAGAGCATGAATATTTGTTGAGTTTTTCATTCATGTCTGGAAGAAACAAGCAGTGTGATAAGGATTTAATTGTGAAATGCTTCTCAAAAGAAGGGTATGGCTTCCTCTTGCAGGTAAGTGTGAGACAAAAAGTACCTTAAGAAATTATTAGGTCCTGTAGACTAATACACTCATTTCCAGACTTATTATACAATTGAAAATTTGTAACATCTAAAATTTTTTATTTAGATTAATTTTATCCAATACATTTTGCTTGGGTAACAGGAAAAGAAAAAAAAATGTAGTTTTGCCCAAAGAAAATGTGCTCAATGGATGCTACTTTAAGGAATAACATCTTGGAATTGCTCATACAGGGGCCATCCATTTTCTTGCATAAATGCACCAGAAAAAATGTGAGTCATGTCATTTCTGTTTTGCAAATATTACACTTAGGCAGTTCTGCTGCACTGATTAGGTATCTCTGGCTAAATGAGCACATCCAGAAAAAGAATTACATTTATCTGTTTGATGGCATCCTGTTCTTTGTCTCTGATTCAGTCTTTGTTCTGCCAAAAGTGCGAGAGATAGCGATGGAATTTGGACTGCATTCTGATTATAGCTATCAGGACAAATCTGAGCTGCATTCATTGCAGTTCAGGGAATAAAAATACCCTTCATTTTAATGGGTATTTTTCTAACCTAATCTCCTTGAAAAATCAAATTAAAAAATGGAATTCCTTAGAAACCAAATCCAGAGCCATTTGTTGTCAGAATATAACCGAAATTAGTATTTGGATTGGAATTTGATTGGACAAAGTGTGTAATGGACAGATCAGTGGGAAAGAAAAGGGGATAGGTGAAGTACCATTGTTGGTAAAAGCAGATACTACGCCTGAAAGAAAGGAAAATTTGCAAAGACAACCACTCTTGCTGAAATTACATCTTATTAGGGAAATAAATTATTGTGTCTCTTTTTATTCCTTAAATTTACAGTCTAAACTGCTCTTTTATTTCCCCCCCCCGAATTTCTGTGAGAAGGAAAAATAGCATCCCAATATGACATCTGACCAATATTCAAATTTGGAGACAATTATTTTAGACTCAGAATTTTTTCTTCTACTCCTTTTGACTCCTGTGTAAAGCCACAGTAGACTATTGCTGAGTGTATGAAATCATAGAGGAGTCCTTGCAAAAAAGGCATAGAACAGTCATGCGTGGGTCTCCAAGGTCACCCTTGCCATGCATTTAGTACTTTGTAAAAATAAACGGAATGTTTGAAAGTAAGGACAGAGAACTCTGTTTCGTTACAGTTCCTTTAGCTTAGTTACTGACCTCAAGTTAAATTCCACTGAGCTCCTTTGGAATGAAATAGCTCTTTCCATCTCTAGGATAGGTTGCAAAAATAAGCACTGTGATTGCACTGGTAAATCAGGACTGTCTGTGGTCAGGATAATTTACATTTGAATCCATATTGACTCTGAGGGAAAATTTGCAGGACTTATTTTTTGATTGCTTCTCAATCAGTTAACCCTTTCCTACAGTCACATCCAAGAAGTGACACCATACTGGTTAGTTATATAAGACATTTGGCTTCTTTAGGGTCTATTTTTGCACTGAGAGATCACAGGTGTTCCTTATAAATGAGAAAAGGAAGTTAACTAAATATTTTGGATTATTATTATCAGTGCAAGAACATGAAGTTCACTTTTTTCATGGCTTAGGGTTGTTTCTGGTGTTTCAATGACCTCACAAATTCCCTCCCCACAGTTTTTGTAGGGTGGCAGGAAGCACAATGCCAGACCTGCAGTTGTGACACTTCAGTTCACAGTTTTCCTTGCTGAAGTAAGTCAAAGTACATCTAAATGTTTATGTACTGTCAAAGTACTTAAGAATAAAAATAACAGCATGCAGTAGGCAGGCAGCCATACTGTAAACTTAACTTTGTACCTTTCTGCTCTCTCTTTACATTCTTCCTTCTTCTCTTGGCATCTTTGGCAACGTGGCATTTCTTTGTCTCTTTCTCTTGTTATATGTCAGATTCTCTAAACACTGAAATCTGTTCCAAGCTTATATTGGTAAGACAAATTTAGTGGCATACCACTGTAATAATGTTAACAGAGCATTGGAGTTCTTAGAACTTGCTAGAGCCTTTTACAGTTATGTGGTGATGTTGTATCAAATGATTCAACACAATTCAGTGCTCCGATGTACTCTGATGACCCTGGAGTGGGGACACAAACATCTCTTTCAACAGGAGATTGTTTCCTGATGGGGCTGGTCATGCACAATACTTGTGTTTTTAATCCCTGTGTGATGCCAGGTGCATCAAGAACATAAAACTGACCCATGGAAGGGTTTCTCCCAATAACTGTGTTCCTTGCTTGTACAGAAGTTAATCGTTGCTCCGTCACAGTTCAGATGTTGTCACTCATTATTTACAATTCCTAGACTCATTATCAGACCATTAAACCATTTATTTTAAATATAGATAATTTTAAAATATTCTAGTATGAATTATTTCATAACATTGTGAACAATCAAAGACTGCTCTGTTTGTTTGCTTGTTTATCTGGGCTTTGAAAGAAACAGGAATTTGATTGAAATCATATGGGCTTGCTGTCCTTTTGCATGAGAAGAATTTGTTCTAATAAATACTCAGCTGTAGTTTTTGGCTGTTGAGGTGCACTTTGAAATGCCCTGATTGCCAAAATAAAAGCAAGTAATGGAAATTCTTACAAGATAAATTCTGATCCCATTCTCAAATAAGGATCTCCTTTTGCAATAAAATTACTTTAGAAAGAGAAGCATGACAAAATACTAAGTTTTGCAAAAATGCACTGTAAATATAATATAAAATTGCTTTGATTGAGTCAATACATTTTGGGCAGTTTGGGTCTTTCCAAGGAGAAAAACCTGAACTTCATAAAATATTACTGAAAAATCTCATATAGAAATATGAATCTGATGGTGTCCATGGGCTGGTTGTATGAAATCCTTGAAATAAACAATTGGTAGATTTTCTGACAAACTACAAAATTTCTTTTAGAAAAAAATCCTATATTGATGTCTCCAGCAGAATATAAATGACATCTTATGTTATACGTGTTGTAATTCAACACACTTTTTCTTCATTTTGTGGAACTAGAGTTATTGTAGGTGCTCTGCTCAGTGTGGTTTAATTTGAAGGTGAGCCAGTGCTTTGTGTCTGGACTCCTTTAGCTTGTGGATGGCATTAATCTCTCGTTTCTAGATGGTGTCAGTGACATATGTGGCACAGACTACCTGGAAAATGGCACATTTCTTGTAAGCCATACCTGTAAAGGGAGGGTCGTGCTTCATTTGGGGAGAACTGGCAGATGATAATCCTGATTGGATAAGAACAGATTCCTGAAGCCCCCAGTCAAGCATAACACACTCAAATAATGTCAATTTTCCAGCTCCTCGCCCTTGGACATTCCCAGATCTCATTTAATGGAACTTAGATTTCCCCCTTAGGGTCCTGCCATCTTCCCCAGGAGCTCTGAACTGAAGCTGGACATTGCACTACCAAGTTCTGAGAGGTAGGGTATTTTATTAAGTGCAAAGTCTAACACATGCATTTTCCTTCGTTTTTCAAGGAGAATGGGCTAGATTTCAGGCTTGGTATCACCCAGCAGTATCTACTGTGTCACACTGAGGCAGAAATTGTGTATATGGAACAGGGAATAGAAACCATAATGCTCAAAACATATCCAGAGGCTTTCAGCCATAAATGATAGTGTGTTGAGTGGACAGCACTTGCCCAATTACACATCCCTTTCACAAGGAATATCCCCAGGAATGGTTATTCTCTCTTCCTTTACATATTGGATTCTTTAAAGGCCTGCTGTGCTAAAAAGTACTCCATAAGGCAGGGAAGAACATGATCTCCCAACTGCTAAAATGCCTCTTGATATTTAACCTAGGTTTTCCTTTGCTCATTTTCATAAGTAACAAGAGTTTACTTTGACTTTAAAATATCAGAACATGAAATGAAAATGGGGCAGACTGGGATCATAAAATGCAGGTTGTTAGTGGTTTTTATATCACTGACATTATTTGGACTCAGGAGTCAGGTAAATGTGAAAAATATATTCCTTAAATAGCCACAGACTTCTTTATTATTCAGGATTCTTTTAAATTCCAGATTCAGGATCATTTTTCACATGAAATACTCAGATTCAAGTAAATGTCTTTTCCTGGGCCTAAAATTTTTTTTTTAAACAGTGGCTATTGTTCTTGGATCATGGCTGTGGGCATTATCTTACTTCCTTTTAAGACTTCACCTTGAACAGAAATGAAATCTAGTTCCAGAAATGGGAACAGAATGGAATAGCTTAGGTGATAATGAACATGAAGATGAAATGGTATTATCTGGGGAAGCACAGTTCTGTCACAGAAAAGTCAAGACATTTGTCACTTTCCACTCTATTTTATCATACAATAAATTTGTAGTAAGAATAATGGAACTTGGGCCAGTGTGTTTGGGACAAAACATACTGTAAATAGGCTAGATATCCCTTTCCTTCTTCAGTTCCTTCCAGGACCTTAACTCAAAACTGTTGCTTATTCATTTCTTGGTGGATTTTGCTAACAGGCAACTTTACTGTCTAAGAGAGACAAGGACAGTGGCAAGTTTAATCTAAACAAACAGGTAATAGTTATGAAATCATGATGATAAAAAGTGAATAGAGCATTAATATTTTGGTAAAAAATACACGTAATATCCTAATCCTGAATAACCTTTGGAACAAGATATTAATCTAAGCAAAAAAGTTAAAATGGAAGGGACAAGCATCTATTACAGTAGTTCAGTTCCATCTCTTAAAGACAAACATCTATCCTTGCTGTCATGGACCAGAGTACACAGCAAGTAGCAGGAAATTCAGTATTTGTCACAGACATGATTGTTATAGACTTTGATTTTGTATCAACCCTACCTTTCTTTGGTAAGCTGACAAAACAGCAGGAACCTCTATTGACTGAGAGGAAAGCTTCCTCCCTTGATCTCCATCACACTGGACTGGGACCAAGACTCACAATCTGGCAGAAAAACACTTAGGAAAGATCTGTTCAGAGAAAGGAAACCTTGTTTGATTCAGCTCTGAGCAGAAATAGACTCTGGCCAAGTCTCCAGGACATGCTATAAAGGGTTGCTTTAGCAGCAGCTGGAGTTTGAAAGGAGGAAATACAATGTGATACACCCTAAAATCAGGAAACTTCAGGTTTTTGAGGACATATGTTACAGATTGCAGACATCGTACTTTTATGTATTAAGGTAGTAAGCAGTATATATTATCTGTGTGTTATATAAATCTGGAATTTTGAAAGGTTAGCCACATCATTTGATTTATATAAAGTAGTGTGAGCATCCAGTATAACTTGCTGTATATAATGCATACCCTAATCACACTCTGTGGGTCAGACATACCAAGGTATTGGTGACATTCCTCATTCTTGCAACGTTGTACACTGCAGGTGAATGATACCAGCAAAACAAGACCACAGACCCAGCAGACACTGTAGATCAGCCAGGAATCAGTTACCAGCTGGTTGTACTTTCGGGTTTTTTTTTGCTGGATTCCTTAGTTTATTAATGATTCATCTGCTCCGATCAAGAGAACTTGACTGTGCATGGAACTGTTGGCAGCAGCTTTAATGGGCTTCAGTTATCTGAGCCAGTTAGCCAGAAGGGTTATTAAATGCTTGCAGACTACTTATCTATTCATAGGGGAAAAATATTTAACCTTTTCCCTTGCAAACAAATCATGAAGAGAAAGGATAGACTACACTCTGTTTTAATGGCACTGCACAGGTTGTACAACCAATTCTCTGTAGGCCTGTTTTTCTTCTAATTATCCTGAATATTTCTGCAAACAAATAAGTGGGTTTAAGTGAAGAAATCATCTGAACCAATCCAAATATAAGAATTAATGTGAAATGAAACAATTGGAGAAAATAAAAAAAGGAAAAAAAAATACATTTGAATTATTAACGATGACCACAAAAGCTCTGACCATGAGATGGGCGCTCCAAATATGACGTGTTAAGGAAACAATATAAATACCACCAGCACTTGGTATGGAAAGTATTTTGTATTTCCACAAAATGCCTTTATCTCTGTAAATCAGGCATGCCAACTGGGACTCAGTCTCCTTGTCCATACCTGAATTAACTCAGACTTCTGATCATGAATTTAAGACAAGACATATAGGCTGAATTAAAACACATCAAATTTTGTGTCCACGTGTTTTGTTTAAAAACAATTTCTTTACAAGCTTACATAACCGATTTTTTTCATAAATTCTTGACAAAACAGCTTTATTATCTTCATGTATAGAAGTATAATTGCTAAATGCAGCATTTTTATCTCTGACAGCTGTGTTTGCCTTAATGGCAGTGTTCAAAGTGTGTGAAAAATAAAATTCGTAAAAGCCACACTCATAAAAGCCGCATCATACTCTCATGGCATTGTGATATTAATTTATTCTGGTTTGTGCTTAATCCACTAAGACATTTCAAAGTACAAAATTGCATGAATTCAACATGAAGTAACTCTAAACAGGAAGATGAATGACTGTTATTACTCTCCTTTTAAAACTCAATTTTTATTTTCATTCATGAAGTGAACAAGAGGATTATAGAACATATCACAAATTAATTTTCTGTTACAAAAATTTTAGCCTAATTATTTGATGCAGGAAATGATGGTTTTAACATTTTTACTGGACCATAGACAATGATTAGAGAATGAAAAGGCCTTAGGTTATCCAGTTAAGTACCTAAGATTGATTGTTCCTTGCTGTATGTGTTGGATGCATAAAGGGAAAGAGAAAGAGCAGAAAGATTCAAACAAAAGCAGCATAACAATATTATCCAGGAAGGATTTTTTTCAAGGACATTGAAC
This sequence comes from Alaudala cheleensis, assembly GCA_013398995.1. Taxonomy (NCBI): domain Eukaryota; kingdom Metazoa; phylum Chordata; class Aves; order Passeriformes; family Alaudidae; genus Alaudala; species Alaudala cheleensis. The sequence continues at coordinate 63,030 of VWYE01006657.1, read as the reverse complement.
AGGACATTATAATATCATTTATCCAATCTGTAAAAAGAGTTTACATACCTTTTTTCACAATGAAATGAAAAGTTGTAATTAAAGGCATTATATAGTATGAAATGAGAAAGCAGGTAAATAAAAAGTTGTGTTTTGGTCATATGGAGGTTGACCAGATGATTGATGACAAGAACAAAAAAACTTCCCTGTATTTTTGACCTCCTGCATTGCATTCTGTGAGTTTACAGTCCTTTTTCTACAAAGTAAATTAATTTTGTTCAGCTCTTGAAATTCAAACAAAATAATTTAATTATCTCTTCCATTTAGCAAGCTGCCTACAATACTGATCAAAAGGAGGTTGGATTTAGAAAGATAATTGCATGTATAATAAGCACGTATAATAAACTTGAGGATTTAAATATCAATACAATTTTTTAACTTTTTATTTTCTTATTAACAACTAGGAAAAAGAATATATTTTAACAGACCAAAACTCATATTTTTTAAGCACGGGTTATTATGTGAGCTTCCAAACTACACTCCTACTTTACTGTGTGCTTAGTGATAGCTCCTATTGAGGACCTCAGGTTCTCCCTGCTCACTTGACTTGATATCTGATGACATCTGGGTCATCAGAGTGTCTAAAAGATTGTAATTTTCCACACAGTTCACACTTTTCATGTTATCATTCCAAATTCTCTCTTTAGATGTCAGTGAAGTATTTCATCAGGAGACATCTGAATGGCTCAAGGGATTTTCTTTCAAGCAAGTGCTTTCTTCTTGAATCTTCCATCATGAAATAAATAGTTAAACATAGTAATTGAGTTGTACCACTGTATTTCCAAATTCATATTTGGAGACAAGTATTACTTCTAGCATAAGTTATCTTGAACTGAAAATGCAAGTACTTTATTTGACCAGTCTGGAATCCTTTAGCAAAGCCCTTTCTTGAAACCAAGGGCTCTGCAGAGACCTACACACTTCAAAGCATTTGTCAGATCATGTTAGAAATGTTTTTATATGACACAAAAAAGGGAGACCTGATAATTTCATAGTTCTACTGAGGGGTTTCTGTGAGAGATTATAATTAAATCTACACATTTCCCACAAACCCTAGTTCCTCCAGGTTTCCATTTAGCAGCATTTTCCATTAGTTAAATCTTGTTTCTTCAGTAGGTGAACCAGAAAACAGAGTTCTCTTTCTCTTGCAAACGAAAATACACAGATGGGGAAAATCCGCAGTTGCTGTGCGCTCACCCGGTGTTTGAAATATGAGGAAGTTCGTAACAGAAGCCCTCCAGCTTCCATCAAAGAAGCCAAGGTAATAGATACACCAACTGTGTTGATACTAAAATGGCTGAAACATCATAATTCTTTTTACAGGCCTCATGGCTTGACGTCTACCAAAGGTAAACATCAAATCTATCTTGAGCAGGTTACCTCAGCAACCTCCTCGTAAAAGAGGAGCCATTAGATTGTCCTCTGATGTTTGCAGAACTTGAGAACATGTAACAGAATTCCCTCTTGTCTAACAACTCACGTCCACCAATACTCCAATTTCTTCAAGAATTTTTAATAGACTTTTTCTTTTTAGATGTTGAATGTGCCCATTGAGTTTGACGGATTGACCTATTCACCCCTGGCCATTTTAGGTGTAAGAAAATTTCTGTAGGCCAAAACTATAAAAGGATCTGGAGCAAAGTAACAGTTAAATTTCTTTTGCAAACAAGACTTTGCTGAAGATATTGGGCAAGAGCTGTTGGGATTTTTCTTTCCAGTGTGTGTCAGATTCAGTTTAATAGAAACAAAAAATGAACGCAACAGAAAACAATAGAGCTTTGGTTTTGGTTTTGATTTTTGATTTTTTTTTTCTTTTTGGCTCATAGGTGTGTATCTATATACAATCCCCATATATCCAGTGTCTAAAATACACAATTTTGATATTGGGACAGACTGTCAGCAGTNTTTTAGATGTTGAATGTGCCCATTGAGTTTGACGGATTGACCTATTCACCCCTGGCCATTTTAGGTGTAAGAAAACTTCTGTAGGCCAAAACTATAAAAGGATCTGGAGCAAAGTAACAGTTAAATTTCTTTTGCAAACAAGACTTTGCTGAAGATATTGGGCAAGAGCTGTTGGGATTTTTCTTTCCAGTGTGTGTCAAATTCAGTTTATTGGAAACAAAAAATGAAAGCAACAGAAAACAATAGAGCTTTGGTTTTGGTTTTGATTTTTGATTTTTTTTTTCTTTTTGGCTCATAGGTGTGTATCTATATACAATCCCCATATATCCAGTGTCTAAAATACACAATTTTGATATTGGGACAGACTGTCAGCAGTGGGAGGGACCCCCTGCTGGAGCAAGGGAGGGAATCCTCTCACTGAGCAGCAGCAGAAACAATTCACCATGAATTGACTGGGACACCCCTTCCCTGTCTCCCAGTGCTGCTGGTGGGGAAGAGGTAGATCTTGGAAAGGAGGGAGGGGTGGGAGGAGGGTTTTTTAAGATTTATTTCACTTCTTATTATCCTTCTCTGGTTTTGTTAGTAATAAATTCAGTGAATATCCCCAACCTGATTCTGTTTTGCCCATGAGGTATTTGGAGAGTGATCTCTCCTGGTCCTTATCTCAACCCCTGAACTCTTAGTTATATTTATTCTCCCCTGTCCACTTTCACGGGGGAGTATTAGAGAGGTTTTGGTGAGTGCCTGGCATCAATCCAGGGTCAATCCACTACAGGAGGTGAAGAGATTAAGTGGCTGTGTTGGTGCTCACCTTCTTTTTTGGGGCCATTAGCCACAGTCTTATAAGTTTTTTGGGGTTTTAAAAAATTATTTAATATCATTTTTCCATCTTAATTTCTATCAACCAGCTTGCTTTGACTGCCACATCATTACAGCAGCATTGGATGCACAGACCAAAAGGGTTTTAGCAGATCTCATTGAAACTATTTCAAAATTTACCAATCCTGACTTTGAACTGTTTGTTTTCTGGCTCTCATTTACCACTAAAGAAACATTTGTCACTGGTTTATATTCCTCTGTAATGAATCGTTTTGATGTGCTTCCTGATCTCTCATGTGGAACATTCCTTCTTCACTGCTAATATCCTCCTTGAGATGATTCATGGAGTTATGCCTGGAGCCCTCCTCTCCTCTCTGTTCACCCTCCTTCTGGTGGTGATTCCAGATGTTTTGTGCATGTTTGCTCTAGAGAAATTGCAAATTTTTCCACACCTAAATCTTTGAGTGACTTTGCCCAGTTTACTTACCTTACTGCCTTCCTAGCTGATAAGAGCTTTAAACCTTACTTGATAATTTTACCAGATTTTTTTTATTATTTCTTTCCCTTAAAATTTGTTTTGAATTACATCTGAAATAACTTATTAATAAATTATTGACTATAAGAAATTATAAGGCGAAATAAGTTTATCTTTTATGCATTATGCTTGTCTTTATTTCAAAAGATTATCAGGTTTTATGGAGAAAAAAAGAATTACTTGATGAAGATATTTCAATGGCAAAATTAAAAGATACTTAAGAATGCTGTATCAGTAACAATTTCTTTGCCAACCCAATTATTGAATTAGTGTCAATTCTGTGTATTACTATTTATAAATTGTATTGAAGAGTGTTCCACTAATCAGGTAATACAAGCAGTCAGAACAACATTCTCTCTTTCTTAATAGAGTAAAAATCTCCTTAATACAGTAATTCAAATGCAATAACCCAAATATCCTGTTCAACAATGCACAACTTTGCATGTGTTTTTGTGTTTTTTTCATATATCATTTTTCTATCTCTTCATACACTTAGAGAAATAAAATGTATAGCATGGAAAAGGCTGTCAAGATAAGGAAAGTGCTTCCCATTACATGAGAACGGAAGTTTTAAGAAATTTTACAGAAAGTCAAAGAAAATGACATTAATCAGATATTTTCTCTTGATAAAGTGACAACAGAAGTTTCATTTCAAGGAATCATTGTTTTATTAAGGAAGCTTTTAGAGTGGTAAAGAACAACATACCTACATTTGATCTCTTCATGTAATCAGTTGAAGTTCAATACTTATGATATCAAATGTAACTTTCTATCCAATTTTGGATGTTTGTAAACTTTAATTGTCTGATTTTTTTATATCTGCCCAAAGTGTAGCTTAGTGCAAAGCAGCATTGGACAGAAATTGGGACAGGTGTGTCATAGTCTATTTTCAGTGTATTTTAAAAACCTGTGGTAGAATTAATGAGAGACACTGAACATATTAACTGGAATTTCAATTACACTTGTGAAAAACAATCACTTAATTACTGTAAATTGTCAACTTTTAATGTAGGAATTATTGTCCTGCTTGAATTGTCTCTATCATTTAAACACCTCTTGGTCACAGGAAAATAAGCAGTACCCTCCATCTGTAAAAAATAAAAGAGATGAATCAGTCACAGCCTGAATATGTTTAACGTGGAGCTTGGCACTAATTTATATGACTATCCAATGCCTGATTTTAAACAAGTATTCATTGAAACTTAACAGATACAGTTTTCCAAAAGAATCATCAGAGCTCTGTAGATCATACATGTCTTCAATAAACATTTGGAATGCAGTTATTCTACAATAAGTATCCGATTGAATTTAGTTATATTTAAAAACAGTTGCTACATAATTCCTACAGATGAAACCAAATGTCCAAAATAAACAGATATGCCAAAGGTCAATGGTTATGAAGGAAAGAGGAACACTATATATAGACTCGTTATATATTATTATATGGTATTTATATAAATATCATTCCTTCACATATGCATATATATAGGTTGAATATTTCCTTCATGCTTTCTTCTTTATATATATTTATATTTTCTTCTTTATATATATTTATATTTCTTTATATATATTTATATTTCCTTTCTCATATATGCATACATTTAGACCATGCAGTGTTTCAATCAAATTTTCAAAAGCTAATGCATTTGAAATAAATTTCTACATTAATTTGCCTTTAAAATTTAGATTTAATTCCCTTTTAAGACAGAATATATCTGACAGATTTCACACCAAGACTGGTACTGACAAAATAATTTCCCTATAGACTGCAGAAGTTTATGTATAAAGTATAGACATTTGCACTTGAAAAAATGTAAATGTCTTTTTTTTGACCATAATTTCCCTACAGTCTCTCTCTAAAATAAATAATTTTAGGTTGTTACAGTGAAGCCATCTTAGTATTCAGCAGATTATTTCCACAAATGACCCACTGTGCTCCACTGACTAGAAAAGTAGCCCATAGTAATAAGGTCAGAAGTAAATGGGTGCATTACAAGCCCATAACTCACACTCTAAACTCCTACAGTCAGAAATCATGCATTTGATATGTCTCTGTCTGCATTGCTAATATGCTTTTACAGAGTAGTCACATAAATATTAAATGTTTGAGTTCTGTAGGAAAAAAATCTCTACACGAAAATATATATCAATCTCTGAAACATCTACATTGAAAACCAGTGTGTTTTACATTCAGACTATTTTTTATAATATTTTGTGCTTAATGTGAATTTGCAGCAAATAGCTTTGCACTAAAGTGCAAAATAAAAATCACTGATTTTGAAATAATTGGGAAAATAAACCACATATTTAATAATCTTATTTATTTTGTCAAAAACATTTTTATCATGGGAATGTCTTGGTGAGAGAAGACTTTATAAAATGGATGTTTACTTAGGAAAAGCATCCTAGAAATTTTTTACCTGTGCTTTCTCCAGAGTAAAACACTCATAATTAAAAGGATAGAGGTTAGGTTTCATTTTTGATTACAAGGAATCTACTCATGATACATCAGAACTTTCTCAATCCAACAATGCAACTTTGATTTTATTAAATTTTTGTTCTGTCTGTTGTGTGCTGATCACTGATGTGTTTCAGTCTTGAGATGAACCTTTATTGTGGCAATCACTGCTACTGACATTCCACGTGATGAGGTGACGGGATTTGCCACTGGAAAACACTGGGAAGTGGCTTCATGGGGAATATTTCTGCAGCCACAGTGTGTTAGGAGTCTAGATGCACTACCCTGGCTGAGATACAATAATTTCCCTGAAGTGAACCCCAGCCATAAATCTGGCAGACATACCAGTATCTTCTTACCCATCTCACATTCCCAGCAGGAGCTGCTGAGTTTATCTGGCTCTACAGTTTCTGTCTGGCATGAAGAAAGGCACAAGGAATGTAAGGGCTGAATGGGATCTGACTGAATAAAGTTCAGAAAGTTTAGAAGCCACTTGTTGCCAGCACCCTTCTTAAAAAAGGAAAGAAAAAAATAACCCCAAACATCAATGACTGAAATATTCTGTACACAAGTGTCTAAATAGAAGGGAAATTCAGACCTAAAACTTGGGGGAATGTTGCAGGGGGACCAAGATAGGAATGAGGTCAAGGGTGAGAAAAAAAAACCCAAAGGAATAAATAAATCTCTTATTCAAGAAGAAGGGGTTCTGATTTTCACCCACATCAAATCCAAATGGCATTTTTCTCAATTTTTACCCCTTTTTCATTGCACAACTGCATACTTTTATGGAAAAAAACCCCAGACTTAGAGAAACAACTCAATATGGTATCATTTTGCTCTTCTAACAATTGGGAGTTATCATGGTAAGAAAAATCATATTAGATCAAGTAGGTTTGTAGGGATTCAACAGAGTTCTTAAACAATCAACCCTCCTAAAACCCCCCACATTTACCACAAATGAGAACCTTCAAAGTCACCAGAAAAATCTGTCAGTTCTACAAGTATCAATCGTAGTTCTGGGCCAGGGACAGTTAAATGTACTAGTCATGTTGCAGATTCCACAGAATATTTCAAGTGGATTGCAAGAGACTTTATTCTGAAGTTACAAAGCATTGGCTTTATAAGGTAATTTCTTCAAAGCTTACAACATAAAATATTAATGGTCTGTTTTGTTGTTTCTAAATAGGTAGTAGATCATTGAGTTCTGTGACATGATGTTACATATTGTAACAAGTGCATGTTTTAATAGACAGCTGTCTGGAAGGGGGAAAATATCAGCTCAATTCTGTGAATTTCTAAATATATTCTGTTTGGGAAAAAATATTCCTACTCCATTTCCACTCCTGATTTTTTTCCTGCAATTTCCCTTATGCTCAACACTGTTGAGTTACCATTTTAGTTTCTTTCAAACTATTTATGACATTAAAGAGGTACCCAAAGGGTTACTGCCTGGTACTGCTTGAAAGAATTCCCTCAGGTCTTGCCACACAGTCAACAGTAATTTAATCTTAATGAGTTACCACTCATCAGCTGTGCAACAGGAGCTGACTGTGCATATCCTTCCCTCACCTGAGGTCTGAAATAAGGTGTGTTTAATCTAAATTATGCTCATTACTAGCTCTAGCTCAAGTTAATGGGTTTTACTTTGCAATTTGGAAAGCCTATAAACATAAACAATCAATGCATAAGATTATACTACAAAGATTCACTAAGTCCAGCAATTAAATTCCAGTCTTACATAAATCCCAGAACTGCACAAAAAGACAAGGAAAGTTTCCTTTATAAAGTTCATATAAACTTTTCTATAGAGGATAACAATGCAAAATGCAACCATGGTTAATTCATTCAAGTTTCAGCAGAATTGCATCCTGCAGTTCTAAGTGACTCCTTTTTGGAGAAAAAAAATAATAGGACACATAGTTCATTAAGATTCAAGGTAATATAGTTGCTTCAAAATGGTTAAACATTGAAAGAGGCATATGCTAAAGTAAACCATTTTAACTAACTAAAATTTCTGTATGGCTGAAGGTTGACTTGAGCCTATTAAGATGAAAAAAGTGAATAGGAAATATGAAAAAGGGAAACTATATTTTTAAAAAGTAGTAATAGAGTGACTGAGAATCTTAACTTTCAAGAAATTGTAAAATTCCATTGCACTTTTCTTCTTTAAAAGTTCATATAGGATACATTTCTTTCTTTTTTGGAGACACAATGTCAAGGATGATAAAAAATGCCAAAGAAATTAAGAGTTTTGCTAAGGAATTCAAGCAGTGGGGATGTCTAAGTGTATATCACATCTCAGGAAAGAGTGAGATGGTTTGCCATGTTTCTAGGACTTTATATCAATATAATTAATTTTTTTTACTAAATTCCATGGAAACAGATTTTCATAAAGCTGGAATAAATGAGAACAGAATAATAAGATTGTTTATGATTACTGAGTTCATATTTGTATAAAAATAGATGAAAGAGATCATAAATTCCAACACTTTCTGTGTCTAGTATTCTTCACTGATGACCTTGAAAAAGCACAAGATCCCTTAAAAAGAACAGATAAAATTTATACTTTTGACTTCCAACACATGCAGAAGAATTTGCTTGTCCTATACATGTAAGGGTTCCTAATACAAATGTTAAACTCTGATAGATGTGTTTACCATATAAATTAACTTTAGCTTGCATATCTATTAATTTAGATAGTTTGATGGTGATATCAGAATGACAAAGACCCTGGAAAAAAGCAAAGTATTACGCATTGTTTAATTCTTGTAGGGAATTGGGAGCATGATAAATTCCATTCCTATGTGTCTGTTTTAACAACTGTTGATAATGTAGATAACAAATGTAATAACTTTGGGAAACTGGACAATGGAGAGGAGAAAGAATGAAAATCAAAACACATTTTTCTTAGAGTGCTTTAGCAGGTGCTTTTATTCAAACATGAGTGCATTTACATTCCCTTCAAAGAACTCGATCTGCTTTCCAACTTCAGAGCATGTTTTGGTGTATGTGGGTTATGATACATTCTATTCAATTGAACTGAAATATATATAAAAAGAAGTAGGCTGACATGAGACTTCTTAGGCTGAAGCATTTTTGTGAATCCACATTCTTCCCAGAGCAAGGTCTACTGACGCAGGCAAAGGGAAATCACTGCTCCGTTGACCTGAAAGTCGCAAGGCAGCACCTCTAAGGAGGATTGGGGATAACTAATTTCAGATTAGCTGCTTATGCCAGATATTTTCAGTCAGATGAAATCTCAAGCCTGACTCTTTCTGACTACTCATTACATATATAGTATGTACTGGATGTAAGATATAGCTGTAAAAGCAAATTTTACCCAAATACACATTGGGGTTTTTTTCCACCTCAGATTCAATATCTTGCACTTCCTCTCTGATTGGGCCATCTTGTTCAATCTCCTAATCCTTCTGGATCGAGTCAGATATAAAATCTCTCCCTTACTGGCAATTTTCACTCTCATCCACTTCAATATTCATTCCCCTTGCATGCTTGTCCTCTCTGGTTCTCTTAGCTGCTCCTTGTGTTCTTGTTCTGAGCTTGAGTTCTTTGTGTTGTGAGATGTGAAAGGAAGGACATCACATTCTTCATTTCTGTTTCATTGTTCCAGACCATGTCAGGCACCTTGGTGCCTTCACATTTTTGTCTACATGTGATGTTCATTATTGGCTGTGGCTTGGTTCTTGTGAAGCCTCTAAATTCTGTTTAACACTACTGGTGATCAGGATTATACTTTTGACCATCTGATGAGCCTTAAAGGACCCTTGAAGTTTAGGGGAAAAAGTTCAATATGAAATCACAGTATACACAAATGACTCAAATATGTGTTCATAAACATTGATAAAAATATTTGTGGTGATATTCTGCTTCTCCCAGTCACTAGGCTTACAGATTGACTTTTTCAGGTAGTGTTGGAAATATGAATCCTCATACTAAAACATCAGAAAATGTTTCATTTAGAACCTAATACACCTGTTCACAATAACTTTGAACTGAACACATAAGTGACAAAAATGAGCTTTTGGTCATCAGTGAAACATGGAGGAGTGAATGTCTATGAAAAAATGAGTCATGCTTTGTTTTACAATCTGAGGATTTGAGCAAATTTTCAGCTGCAACACCATATTCTGCCTTCAGTTTTGTACTTTCCTGCTTTAAAGCAGAGGCAGCAATTAAAGAGAGAAAGGTGCTCCCAGTAGGCTTGGTTTGACAGGGTCTTTAATACTATTGTTATTGCATAAGTCAGAAAGAAATCAAAGCAGCTCTCATGGCTTCCAGGACTGACACTTAGGAAATACCTAAAAAATTTTTCTCTGCAGATCCTGAGGCCTCATAATGCAGATTTTACAGAGCAGTTTTCTGAGTAGCAGGATGCTGGGGTTTTACTTTATAGCAGGATAGGTTTCACTTTATTTTTTGGTAGTTTACATGCCAGCCATATGGTTAAACCATACATGAACTAAAAAATTTAAAAATCTACATTTGGACTACTTTATAATTTTTTTTGTTCAAGAGGAGCAAAGGGTAAGTTGTCACCAATTCCTCAACCAGAGCTCTAGTACTGTTGAATTAAAGCAGCATGTCACTTAGCTATAATATTGGAGATGAATGCTCTTTCCTTACTTTAAGTGAAGTTTCATTCATTTATCTTCCACCATACAGGAAAAATACTTCAGCCTCTATATGATAGGCTAACTCAGAAAAAGGCAGGATGCTACTTTACACATGAATACCTTAAACACTGAGCAAAGAAATCAGACCTACTTTCAGATTCTGGCATAAAATATGAAAGCAGTTAATTTACATATATACATTAAAGAAGGACATTATACTTTATTGCTATTGACAGCCAGTGCATATTTGGGATGCAAATGAAATATACTCTGCTGGATTCAGAACAAGGATCTGAATCAAACTGTCAATAGTTGTCCACGTGTGCGATGCAACATTGTCAAGAAGGATTCATTGCATTTTCATAGTGTCTGCAAAATGTCTGTGAAATGCCTTCTTTCAATTCTACTTTCCCATACTGTCTGCAAGTGGGCTGCTTTGGAAACAGAAAAAGGTAATAACAGTCACACTAATTTTTTGTGAATAAAAGAAAACTATCTACTTTAATTTTTATGGTTTTTCTTTGAAAAGGTACTTATTTATCTTTTTTCCCCCCTTTTTTTTCCTTTCCTGGAGGAAGAAAATATTTAAACAAGATAAATATTTAGGATATTGTGTTATTGTCCTGATTTCTTCTGATCCATTTTTCAGCTGGTTGGAAACTTGTTTTAAAGAGGATAAGGAATCAACAAGATAAGGTGAATTAAAATCATCAGCGTGCCATTGGCATGTAGACCAATCTTCTGTCCCAAGAAGTTAATCAGAAATGCATTGTGTAAAGCATTCTTTGCATTTTAGGTGTCCATACACCATGTGAAAAACCCTGTATTTCCTATACTAATCCTACATTTTATAAGATAAGTAAACCTAAACTAGATTTATTTAGTGAACCAAGAGTGTATCACGTAGCTCTAGCATGTGTTTTTATTTATCTGTAAAGGTATCTGCAGGGAAACAGAAAGCAGAATTATAGAATGTGCCTCAGAAATATTCTTTGTCCTCTCATGAAATCCAGATTGGTAGATTTTTTTGTACCTCAGTTCCCAGGGATGGCTGCAAAATCCACTTTCAGAGAAGGATTTTGCTTATTCCGGAGCTTGCTTACAAGAACATATTTTTCAAATCATCCTGTGCAGGATGAGCAAAAATTATTTACTGGCTAGACATCTGTGAATGCAGGTGCTGGGGATGAAAGATAACTTCTCAAGATGAACAGCATGCAAGTGTAAACACAACATGACACCTGGCATTGAGTCATGGTCCTTTGCAGGTGGACACTGAGCAATTATGGTTTGAAATAAGCATTGTAAATAGTCATTGCAGTACACAAATACACAGAGCAAGCAGTGCAGCATGTTGCTTTTGTATGTATATGCATGCAGAAATGCCTTTCAGTCTCGTCAGAGAATCCTGGAAGGGTTCAGGTTGGAAGGCACCTAAAAGATCGTCTTATTCCATCCCCCTTGGATGTGACCTTTTTTCACTAGACCAGGCTTCTCACAACCCCATGTTCCAGGGGACACTTATCACCTCTCTGGGCAACCTGTTCCAGTGCTTCAGCACCCCATTGTAAAAAAATTGTCCTTATATTTAGTCTATATCATTACTCTTTTATTTTAAAAGCATCACCTCTTGTGCTAAAACAACAGACTGTGTTAAAGAGTTTGTCCTCACCTTTCTTGTAAGCCCCTTACAAGTACTGAAAAGCAACCATAAGATCTCCCCAGAGCCTTATCTTCCCCAGGGTGAACAATCCCAACCCTCTCAGCCTGTCTCCAGGCCTCTGATCATTTTTGTGCCCCTCCTCTGGACCTGGTTCAAGGGGTCCATGTTTTTCCAGACCCCAGAGCTGGATGCAGCACTGCAGGTGGGGTTTCACCAGAGCTGAGCAGAGGGGCAGAGTCACCTCCCTCACCCTGCTGCCCCCTCTGCTGTGGAAGTAGCCCAGGATTTTTTGTTTGTCTGGGCTGCAACTGTTCATTACTTCCTCATGTATAGATTTTTGTCTTTCTGGACTACATGTGGCTGTCATGCTGATGAAATCCCTGCCACCGAACAATTAACATGCTGTCATTAAAATATTTGTCAAGAACGGGGGGAATATTCTTCCCATGAGTATTAATGCTGATTTTATTTGGCCTGTTACAATCTCAGCAGTAGCATACCTAGGTGAAACATGATACTACCTGAAATTCAGTGTTCTGAACTAGTTTGTGCATTTTTTGAAAAGAATATGCTCTAATTCATCTGATTAACTAACCATCAAATATATTCAAATTAGTTTTATATTGCAGTTGAGCCCAAATTGTCAGCTGAGAACTGGATTAACAGTTTAATCCATACCTGGATTGAATTATATTTCTAACTCCTTTAATGTGCTTGTCAGGAAGTGGAGAATGCTCAAGAGCATCAGAAGAAACTGTAGCAAACCTATTACAGGAGAATATGCTGCTGGATGATTGAACACTACCGTTTTTCTCCATCTCCCAATGGAAATAGGATAAATAAGATTAGGTGAAAAAATCACTCAAACTTATATAAAAGCAATTTCCACATAAATTTTGTGGGGACATCTTTCCAGATGTGCATCTTTCTCAAGCATTAATGATGATGAATTTTTCAAGACAGCATTTAAACCTGTGCTTTCTCACTTCTGATATATTGGAATTTCCCCACTGACTTAAGAAAGCCATTGAACCTAGTGCAGTGCCAATTGATTTACCTTATAAAATCTAAAGAGTTAACAATCAGCTCATGAACAACTGCTGCAGAGATATAATCAGCTTTCCATTTAAAAGCCTCTTACTCCTCAAAAATTGTGCAGTACAAAAAATCACTAATTATTTATTTACACTGTTCCTTAAGGAACAAATTCCTTATTTGATCATTTTAAGCACAGAATAAGAGCAGCTCCATTTTGAAGTCTAGAATTACTAAATAAGAAATACTACATCAATTTATGGCGTAAGAAAAAGATGGAAACTGGAGAAAACGAGGGCCCTTAGATTGCTGCTTTAATTTATTTATTTTATTAATGAGACTGTAATTTATGGATGCAAATCCTTTGAAAGAAGGAGACACCCAGTGGAATATGAGGTATTTTCAGCTTGATGAGTTTGAATATGTCAGAATCCAAAGTGTGAAGGGAGAGGCTACTTTTCTAGTTTCATTTTGATTCTCAAGCATGCACCAACTTTCTTCTAATTAGTTGAAGATACACAATCAGCAAAAAAGACCATAAGCTATGCTTTCATAATTCCTAAAACATACTCATATAAAAACCATCTACAGTACATTTTGTGGAAGCTGTATGAGGTACCTTTAATAACAGCCAAAGAAGTGTTCTGTGTTTAGACAGAAAATGCTGTATGTGCCATTATATGTTTGTGTGTTAACAGAGCCTGTATAAAAGTACCAAAGTCTCATAAATGCGTTTTCTTTGCAGTTTTGATACCTGTGCAGATCTCTGGCAGCCCATGGGTTTCCAGGTTTTTTATAATCTTCATTTGATTAGAAGCTCAAAAGTTTTAGAGGTTTTCAGATGTGGATCTTGAAGACACTCAGTCCTATCTGACATTGCCATTGTTCTCTAATCCCACACAGTGACTCTCAAATTATAGATAGGTGTTTTTAACATGTCAGATATACCATTAAAAAATTGTTAAATACAAGAAAACCATAATGGAATAGATTTCAGATGATTGCAGAGATGGATGCTTTTATTTGTCTGTATTTCATTCTATGAGTACATAGAAGGAGAACTGTTGGCCTTTGAATTATCTGACCACTTTGTGATCTCTCAAGCCTTTCCAGGGAGAGGGACATCAGTGAATAAATAGAGGAGAAATGGTAATGGAGCTTCATAAATTTTCAGAAGTTATTGGCAGCATTTTCATTTGGACATTAGTTAAGTCCAGCAGTTTTGCATTGCTGTTGCAATCACATCCATTTCCACATCCCCAGATGGAGCTGCCGCCCTCCACCCGTTGCCATGGAGCTCTGCCTGTTTTACTTCATTGTTTGCAAAAGGGATATAAGGCCCAGGAGTTTTAAAAATCTTCAAGAAACATCTGATACCAGGAAAGTGCTTTCTTACCTCTACAAGAGTTTATATTTTGACAGAAAGTAAAACACTTTTCCAGCAAGTAAACATGTGTTTTGGCAAGTCTGAATAGGACAGTCTAAATATGAAATGCTCACAAACCAGACAAATCCCAACTTGTAATGTTCAAATTGGCTGCAGAATATTTATGGCTAGTTACATAGTCCATTTTTAAATAAAACAGGCCATTACTTACATTGTGATTAATTTTACATATATTTATGAGAATGTCAGGTAACAATGGCAAGTTAAGTCTGAGAAACTCAGTGCATCTTTTATGAGTGTTTCCTTCTCAGCTTCCAAGGGTTAAGAAGAATACTTCAGGTACTGAAGATTGCCATGTCCATTACATTCAGCCTCTGAAAAGTATCTTACTTTGCTTCTGCAGCTTTTTTCAGACTGGCCCGTTCCCTGGCTTAGAACCTGGTTGTTTCTGGCTGGATTAATCTGTCAGAAAACATCCTGATTTCCTTCCAGCCTATAGAGATGCCTTTTATCACAACAAGTAGAGGTTAATTTCATATGTATACACTGGAAATTAGGTCTTCTATCCCATGGCATTTTTATGATTGTTACAGTACAACCTGTATGTACACCCTGTTATTTGGTAATTCTTTACATAGTTGAAACAGTGTTGGTAGGATTTTTTTCTTTTTAAGTGGGAATTATTTTTATTCACAATTTTCAAAATCAGTTGCTTTTCTGATTTTATTCAGTGCTTTTGGAATCAGTGATTCCAAAAGCAGTGAGCTACTGAATAAGATCAGAATTTCAGCAACAGGCAACAGCACAAAACTTAGGTATAGTGGAATTCCTTTATGTTTAAAAGAAAGATCCTAATTTTCCCTTAGAAAACAAAAAGCTTTACATGTTGGGAGTGGTCTTAAGACTACAATTTCTAAAGATTTCAGCTGAAGTATCAACAGATTTTTATATGAGTCTAGGAGATCTAGGAAGGTAACCTTTTCATAAAATGTGCTCACACAGATCAGCCTTTCAAGAAGGCCACAGCAGGTACCTTTGTGTCAAACAGGTGGGAGCTCTTCTAGAGGAATATTCCAAGTATCATTCATCACAGTTTTATGACTGCAGCACATGAGGTGTGCCAGGGCAGTGATGTGATAATCTGGGGCCTTGTTAGCCTTTTTGTCCTGTGTGATTTCAGATTAATTAATAATGATTTTTGAGAAATATGTCTTTTGCAGATGTGATGCACAAAAGCATCAGGAAGAAATGTACAACACTGGCTTTCAATGCTTATCAAAAACATGTCTAGAAGATAAAGCACCAAATTAGACCTTGCCTATTTTTCTATGTAGCTGAAAACATTGTCTTT
Organism: Alaudala cheleensis; assembly: GCA_013398995.1. NCBI lineage: Eukaryota > Metazoa > Chordata > Aves > Passeriformes > Alaudidae > Alaudala > Alaudala cheleensis. Next base: position 47,204 of record VWYE01006657.1, on the reverse strand, counting down.
TCAAAGGCTGGTGTACCAGGTCAAAGAGCTGCACAAATTAGAAGAGCTTGTAGGCAACTGGTAAATATCTTAAAGTCTGACAATTTGCACAGTCTGTTTAAGGAGTTTTGATTTAGGGTTTTGTTCTAAATACATGGTATTTAACTTGAAAGAGGCTATCTGGTCAAAGGGAGCAGACTGGAGGGTTTGAAGTTAACATAGATGTGTTCAGAAAATGACCCTTGGTACCATGACCCAGATTTAGCAAAGAATTGTGTGAATCTGTATTAAGCTAAGCAGTACCTAACAGCCAGAAACCCAAGAGGGGTGTGCTCAAGGAAATAAGGAAAGGTCACAGGTCCGATTTGCACAGTAACTGTGAACTCAAGCTTGAGCTGAAAATGTGAGTCTTTTGTATTTAATTCTGTTCTGGCATGTGACAGTATCATATGCTTTTACTTTGTCCCAGAAGAAGAAAATTAAGCATCTAAATCTCTCTTATGCAATGAAATAGAGGTTTTTGTATTGGTTGAGTTTTCTGTTTGTTGCTTGCATTCCAGAAAATTATGTTTGTATTTCTTCTTTATTAAAAAGTTTACTCTGAACTAAAAACAAGGGCAATATTTTTGAACAAGAAAGACAATTTCCCATTGACAGTACATATTCTATAACTTTGAATATCCTCCATTTAGAATTGAAATTCCATATTTTCTGGGAAAGAAACTGGATCTTTCTAATAGATAGCTCAGGTTGTAGTTATAGTTCATATGCAAAATTATAGGTCGAGATTTTTCATATTTGATCTGTAGGTAACCTCTGCCTTCAAACTCCATGATTTTTTTAAAGCTATATCAATACAGATATGTAGATTTGCTTAAAAATTAATTGAACAAAGTCATGCAGTAAGGATGATGCATAAAGAAAAGGTAGCTGGCTGATGTATGTGATAGGTTTTCTCTCCAAAACTCATTTTATTCACCAGGGGTACATAAATGACAAGAACAGCTGACTGGATAGTTGTGATATTTGAAAAAGAAAACCACTAATCAATGAAAATCAATTAAAGTTTCAGCAATTTAGCACATTAGTCAATACATAATTTCTGGCTAAAAAAAAAAGTGCTGTTAGCTAAAAATTGTGTCTTAGCATTGCAGCTAGCTCTCATTTCTCGTAAGGAAAGATGATTTGGGTCATTTATAGTCTTGTAATAACAAACTTCACTGTTTGTTCTGGAAAACTCTGAGCACAAGTAAACCTACTGTAAGTACTTTATGAATAATCTTGTTTCACTGAGTTCTATGTCAAATTTATTTAGCAACAATCATTGCTCAAATTGTTAACAATGACCTTTCATCACTGAGGATGCTGCAATTTTCAGTGTTTATCTTTTGAAGGTAGATAAAGATCTTCACACAAATCTGTTTCCCCTCAGCTGGAATGGGATGGCTCTTCCCTTTTCTTTCCAAGGCAACATCAGTTTCACACTTTTGTGTGACTGTCACAAGACCAAAATCAGAGAACTTGTAAAACAGCAGCACTCGAAAATGCAAGAATATTATTTACTGGAAATACAGCAGGATTTAAAGTCTTTGTTGTCATTAAGTACAAGAGGGTAATATTCAATTATAATATGAGACAAGCAGACCTGAGTTAAAATATAGACCAAACAATTTAGTTAGAAACGTACTGGATCTATACAGAGCATGTTGGCTGTGGATCACAGAGCTCAACTCAAGTAATCAGTTTCAATCTTAGCAAAGTTACTCCTATTTGTAAGTGTAACTGAGAAAAGAATCTGGCTTTGCCAGATTCTGGGTTCAGGGTCTCATTGGAGAGGAGTTTTCCATGCCTGTACCCCCTCTTCCCCAACTGTGAGGCAGCACACAACATGGAAAAGATGGACACATGCCATGGCCCAAATATTATGAATATTTCTACTATAATGCTGAGAGTAGAGGCTGAAAACCTTAAACAATGTAAAACATAGAGAACATAGAGATCACATAAAGATGTTATGCTTAATATACTTACTGCACTTTAAAAACTGCCACAATAGAAGGTACAAGAGCAATAACATTCTCTGAAAATCAATACCCAAAATGTTTTAAGGCCCTGCAGTATTTTCCACTTCACTGGATTTCATTGGAGGCATCACCTGAGCAAGGATGACCTTGCTGGGCTGCTGAATGGACATGGGTATTCCCTGATGGGCCCCTCAGAGAAGGAGCATTGAACAGAAGTGCTTGCACAGCAGGTTTGTAAAGGACCAGCAACAGGATTTATGATGAAAGAATGAGAACTGGGTTTCCAGTAAGCACCAAAATATACCAGCTCTTCCCTGAGGAAGCAGGCATTCAGCTATGTTTTCAGTCATGAAGCTTGCATGAGTGCATGGATTAATATCTCCATATGTTCTTCCTCATCCAGATCAGTATGAACTCCAGGAGAATTTCCAAGAAATCTGGAAACTGTATAGGGCCAATGTAAACCAAGTACTTTAGGTGCCAAGAAACTGCAATCTTGTCCAGATCCATACCACACCCCACATATGGGTTATGTCTAAATAATACAGTGTAGGCCTAAATATACTTTTTAAGGAGTTGCATATGTCCTTTGGAACAGAACATTCCATCATCTATTCTTCTATTCCTACCGTGCTGACCAAGAGATGCTGATGGTATGAAGAGAGAAATAACTAATTCACAGTTGAACTCTGTTCTTTACAAGCAAATCAAGAAAGTCATCACATCTTAGTGAGTAACAAAGAAAATAAAAATCCTGCTCACATACTTCTACTCCAAGCTGTATTCATTATTCATTTTAATTCAAACCACCAGCAATACCTTAATGGTTCAGCATTAAAACTTTTGTGTTTCAAAATTGTCCCATATGGCTTATTCTACACTGTATAGCATCATGCCAATTCTGATGCTACCAAGACTCCAACAGTTTTGTGTAGAAAAGAAAATGAAAGGTGTATCTAGTATTCTCATTCTGATCAGTATCAGTAACCTATTTTTAAAGGAAATATCCTGGCTGCCTCAATTATAGTGCTGTGGCTGGCAGCAGAGGATGGCCTCAAAGCATGAAAACTGGATTCCTTTTAGAGCAAATGAATCCAGAACAGAAATCCCTGGAAGATGATAATGTGCTCCAATCGTCATATTGAGGTCTGGACAAGAAAAGAGAGATTTCAGAATATAACCCTTGAAATGCTTCTGGTGTGGACACTGCACCACCAGCACTAACTGGACTCTATAAAACCACTGTGTTAATTTACTCTCTAATGTAGCCACATAGGAAAAAATAATCTCCACAATTCAAGTGCTATCTGAAATGTGTGGCAAGCTTGAAGCAGGACTTGATGTCCCATTCCTGTGGTTGAACAGAGGAGGGAACTGGCCACATTTTCCAGTGTCTCTATTCCTGTGAAGTCATTCTATGTGATCTTTCATCCAGAGAGTTTCATCCAGAATAGAACTCTCCACAAACTGCTAGCATGAGCCCCTTGGGAGGAAACCAGTTCACAATTGAATAGTGGCAGAAAGGATAACTATCTTGAAATGAAGATCTACAAACTAAAGTTGATGTATTTTATTCACCCTGTAAAATCAAAAGCAGAATGAAGACAGGATTTATGAAAGGACTAATTCAGTAAAAGCTATAAAGCCAGAAAGCAAAAGGCCAGGCCAGTGTGTCAGATGAACTGTGCCCCAGGAATATTCTTTTCACAGGAAAAAAAAAAAAGCTAATTAATGTTCACTTCAGTTTATGTTGAAGTTTTTCATTAGTTTATAAATAACATAAGCCATTAACAATAAGAATGCGTAATGAATCCAAATTTCCAGTTACTCTGCACAGGCTGGCACATAATTCTTCAAACATAAGTTTATTTAATCACAGAATCTCACAGCACTCCCGCAATGTCATCATTTCTTATGTGGCAATTATTTCCTTTATTACATGTTTTCAATAGCACTAGAAATATTCTTTTTCTGTTTCATCAGAAAAACTAGCAGCTGCTTGTTTTCCAGTTTAAGAGGATGAAATGGCCAATGTGGCAGCATGGAGTGTCTATTGCCTGTTTATTAGGTGCAAAGAATCCCAACATATTTCCAGAATCTGACCATTTAGATCACATTCTAAAGTGATTTTGCCTCTTGCTATTTTTATGTCTCAAACATTTCCACATGTGTTCCACGTCCAATGTGAGTGTCCCTTTTGAAACTGAGCATATATTCTATTAGCACAAGCAAGACTCAAATTGTTTATAAGACCGAGATCTCTGGCTGATGTAGATCAACATAACTATAGTGGTTTCAGTGCAAAACCCTGTGGTCAAGACCATTTTAACTTGAATAGAAAGCATTTTCTTTCAGTTCTATGTCTTTTCTAGTAATTTAACTGGGCTGATTTGAAATAAACAAAAGACACCAATCCAATTTCTATAAAAAAGTGTCAGTCAGAAAATTAAACAACATTAATGTATTTTAATGCTTTTCAGAAATGTATTATTTAATGGAAAAATGCCTCTGTAATTGCTTAATTAAACTGGATAATTTGATGAAAAATTCTTTTTTAGTCTTCTTATACTTTGTTATTTTTGAAATGTGTTTCAAACTCCATTTTATACAGGAGAAATCAATTGTGGTAAGTGAGCACAAAAATAGTCTAATGTTTAATTTCTGGCTGTAGATCTGTGTTTGAAAACAGGAATTGGGTTTTCTGAAACTAATTTTTTATTTCATGTAGTCAGCAAGCAGTGGAATTATATAAAAACCAGAAATTTCTAGAAAACCATGCCTCATAAAACTCCTGGGGCCTGTACTGTTCTGATATGCCCTCATGGAACCTCACTGAAGTCAAGCACCCATGCTCTTATAAAAAATATTTGCTTATCATGATGGACATCCAAAGTGTACCAGCAATGTCAGATCTGTGTTGCATTAGGAAGAATCTAAATGTTTTACATTGCATATCACACTTGCATCCTATTAATAGGCACTACAGACTCCGATGTATTTTTAGATTAAGCCTCTTTGGCACTGAGTTTGTCAGAATAAACAGCTCACTGCATCTGAAATGAATTCCTAATATAATATGAACAAGGATAAGAAAAGCTGAGGCAGATTGGAGTAGGATAAATTCTCTGCTGTCTTGTGAATACTTAGACCCAAATTTTGTTGAATTATGCCCACATATATGCACTCAATAGGGTTGTTTTAAGAGAACAAATTACTAAGTAGGCATAATGTGATGTTGTATCCAATATAATGGACTATGGAGGTTCTGTCTTTTTGTATTTATTTACTTTCTTGTATTCTTCAGAGCTAATATAACCAGGTGAAAGTATAATATAAAATTTAGTAGCATTTATACAATTTCTTGAAATAATTCACACCTAAAATGTGATAACCAAAAAGATTCTTTGCATTGCTTCACAAAGTCTGAAAGATTTAAAGGCAATCAAGCATTTTGCCAAAGCAAATGCTTGATCACATTCTAAATGGAATAGGAGCAATTATATCATGTGACATTCATTGTCTTTAGGAGAGAGGCCAAGCCCAAGTTAAATATCCAACAGTTAAATAGCATGGGTTTGGTAGAAAATGTGGTCTTTAAGTTTACATGATCCTTCTTCTGCCTAAAACTATAGACAGAGGCATACTGTTTTTCAACTCAAATTCACATAAAATCATTATATCTATCAAGGAATGGAACATTTTTTGATTATCAAAAGAAGTCAAACTTGATGGTCTACATAAACCTTAGTGAGCTGTACAACAGGGAAGGATAGGACTGTCATAATAACAATAATCACAACATAGATGATAATTGTGATGATAATTGTAATGATAATTGTCCTGGTTTTGGCATAGTACAAATGTAAACAGAATTGGAGACAGGCACGGTGAGTACTATTATTATGACTTCTTTTTCACATTCCTCTGAAGGCTGTAAATCTGTCATGCATCCTGTCAGAAGCTTTTATACAGAAGTTTTCAGTGTCTTTATTGTGTACAGTACTTTCTGATCCAGAAAACAGAGATGGGGAGGGAATTATTCAGGAGCATAGGAGTCAATGGAATGGAAACGATTTTGAAACAGAACGGAGATTACATGTCGAACAGAAATGTTCCAATCTGCAAATAAATACGGAAGGAAATCCAACAGGTGTTATGACTCCAAATCTTTTGATGTTTCTCATCTGCATAAAGGATACAGACAGGGAAACCAGCTGCAAATATGTAAGGCTTACTGAAATACAATATGAGAGGGAGCACTAAATACCAGGCAGTTATCGAGGGTACAGAGAGGGATTTGGGATTGTCTTTGCAGAGTAATTGCACAACACATGTTAAATCAACATATGGCTCTAGCAGTGGATGGAATAAATAAATCCTTTTAAAAGCAGGCTTAAGAAAAGAGAAGAAATATAACTTAATATATCAAAACTTTATACAGGGGGAGGGGGAAGGCCACATAAAGAAAGAAACAGAACAAAAATTACTGAGTCCAGAAGTAGGTTACATGGTTGTGGAAATTCTAATTGTGACTAGAGAGACTTTCTTCACATTCAACTATGTAACTATATGGTGGATAGGAATATAGGAGAATTTATGTATTTATAAAAGATGATATTGTTACCTTTTGTAGAAATTCTCTAAATTTGAAAGGTTGACTAGGTTAAATTTATTATTCTTCTTCACACTGTGCAAAAGATTAAAAAAAGAAAATAGGATTTGTTAAGTAATCCTTAAGTACTGATAGGAATTAATTAATTGCCAGTAACTTCAGTGAGATATTTTGGCTAAAATAATATCTCAAATTTTCAATATACTTTTTTGAAAATGTTACATCAAAAATTAATAACAAAATTGCTTGTCCTAGAATTTTCATTTCTATTTCATATGTTTATGACATATTTTTTCATAATTATTTCATGTTATATTTATGACTTATCCATCCATATGACAATATGATATCAGCAATTTTTTAAACATTGAACACTGAAATAATATGATAACAAAGTGTTTGTCCCATTCACTTTATAACTTACCCTCAGAAAAAGGGTCCATGACTATTGACATAGTTTGTAATTCCAGTTATTCATTTAATAAAAATTACCTAGTCTGGGCTTTGTTATGGTTTAGCTCATGTTCAAACTTTATTGCAGTGCTCTGTAAAGGAGGTGAGAGCTAAAAGAGAAAAGAAAAAAAATATAAGAAAGCATTTTAAATGTTTTAGCAAATTGAAAAATATTATTGTAATTACACTTGCAGTACGTGGATTTGATTAATGACACATTAAAGATCATAGAGTCATAGAATTGCTCATGTTGGAAGAGGCTTTAAATATCATCTAGTTGCAACCTCCTTGCCATGGACAGGGACATCTTTCACTAGACCAGGCTGCTCAGAGCTCCATCCAACTTGGCCTTAAAGATAAATTGAACTGAACCGTGAATGTTTTTGTTTAAAACCAGCTGAGAAGTAAACTACAAACAAGATCCTCCTCTCCCCCAACCCCCTCTGGTGAGAGAGGGACAAAAGCAAAAGCTATTAGCTGAGATAATTCCCTGAAAACAATTAGCCATGGGTTCAGCAAAGAACAGTAACAGCATCAACAAAAAAGTATACAAAAGAGAGGGTTATCTACACACAAAAATGTGCTCATCCCCACGACTCATCTCTGCCTGGCCATCAAGGCAAAGTGATGGACGTTATCACAGTTGGTGCCACACAGCCTCCTGAACAAAGGAGAAAGTGGTGGGTATCACCACAGCTGGCATTCCCATTCTCCAAGCCTGAGGCAACGACAAAAAAAAGATGGATGAACCCCCAATATGATGATGTGATTTTTTAAGTGTAGTTTTGTGGTCCCTCAAAATGTTTCAGTCTGTGTGCACTGCTCTCTTTCCCTGTGTGGTTTGGCCCTTACAGCTGTCACTCTCTCCTCAGGTCCACCTTTTATTCCTGATGGTTCCATGTCAGTCTTCCTAACCCTGGTACCTCATGGGTTGCTCCCCACCTCTATGTTCCCCTCTTTGGTGNATGGGTCAGTCTGGGTTGTTCCCCCCTTTGGTTTAAGCATTATCAATCTACCCTGTGCTCTTCAGCTACTGGCTAAAGTTTGTACGCTCCCCTGAGACCCTTCTCTGTGAGTCATTGTAAATTGCCATGCCTTCGAGTTAAGTTTATTTTCTGTTAATGAAATTATCTTTAGAGTGGCAGTGGCAAGTAAAGGCCATCTCATGATTTCCTACCCCAATCGGCTGGCAGGTGCTAAAAACACTCAGGAATCCTGGAGGAAATATCACAGCCCTGTTGCTCATGTTCACTGGATTAGGAGCACATTAGGACACTCCAAAAGCTGGATTGACTGCTCCATGCTGCTTGGGCCCATTCCCCACGGGCCCTTACAGCCCTTGCAGCTGTGGCACATGGGTATGGTGGGGCTGGTCCCAGCTCCTTCCCATGTGATGCACACACTCACACTGGGCTGGGCTTGGCTGGGATAGCCCTTGGACTCGCATTCTCCTGAGGGATCAGAAGGGACAGGCATTAGTGGAAGAGGGCCAGATTCTACAACACTGGTCACGAGAAAATTCCCTCCCCTGAGTGACTGTAGCAACTTCCAAAAGGAAATTCAGCTTGGAACTCATCTCTGTAGGTCATCTGGTCCAAACCCACTTCTCCCACTCAAAGCAGTGCCAGCTTCAGCGTTAGATCCGCTTAGTCAGGGTTCTATCCAAAGGGAGTTTGAGTTATGTTATTTCCACAAAGATATAAACTTTCACAGATGCTTGGGGAACCTGATCCCATGTTTGAGCAGCTTCATTGTGAAATTTTCTTGATATCTAGCAAGAATTTCTATTACTGCCGCTTGTGCCTATTTTCTTATTTTTCCTTTTATTTGTCCCCTGAAGTAAAAACATCCATGCATCTTTTTTTCCTGCCAACCTCCCCCCCCCAACAAAAAAACCCAAGAGACAACTAAACTAAAACCCCAAAGATCCCAAGACAAAAGCTTTCTTTCAACATATAGTTTTAAATAGAAACACTATACCTAGGTCATAATATTTTCCTTCACTGAAAATTTCCTACCAAATAGTGGTATAATATACATATGGAGCATGTCTTAGCCACAAACAAGGCATGCAAATGTCACAAACTGGAAAATCTTAAATATTCTTTGAACTGTTATTAAGGAAGATAGAATATGACAAGTTCAAAACTAACAGCAGTAAGTTTAGGTCTGTGTTCAAGAAGATATCTTGGGGAAAAAAAAGAAGATACCAAAACCCCTGTAATCCTAAATGAAGGGAGGGAATAAAGACTTAGTAGGGAGAGGAAATCTTGGAGCTCTTCATACTGATGTGTGGAATTTGGTTGAGATACTGTTTGTAGGGAGATATATGACAGAAACATGAAAAGAATCAGTCCTAAATAGTTTTTCATTAAAAAAATACTCTAGCAGCAAATTACTGATCATCCTAATAATTCAGAAGTATAAATTTGTTAATCTTCCAAATAGTCATACAGTTTAGAATAATATTACAGCTAATTGACATTTTCTTCAGTAGAAAAGTTTAGCTTTTCTCTGAAGATTAAAAAATAAAAAGGGACATATCCTTTAGTATTTATAGGGAATCCCACAGAAATATTCATTATCAAAACATCAGATTTCTACTAAGAAACAGTACAAATCTCCTGGGTGAAAAATTTTTAACCAGTCTTGACAGTGTCACTGTAACCATAAATGCCCTTTGACTTGACATACATCTTGAACAGGGCAGGAAGCTGGGCTCATTTCTTGTTTAAGAGTTAATTCTTTCCTAATGTCACTGTGTTTTATTGCTTTTTGCCCCTCAGTTGTTCTCTTAGATCTTTGGGTATATTGTTTTAAGATGCAGAATGTGAAATATTTTGGATCAGATATTATTTACAGTTAGAATGGTCAGGAACCCCAGATGTTCATTAGCAACAAAAATGAACTTACTTAGTTGTCTTCTTTATTCTCTGTTATAACTGAGAAATGATTAAACTAATCCAGATGTGTCTATGCATTTAATTGTATCTGTGTCAGAGACAGTAAAGCTCTGGTCATCAACAAATTATTGCATATTAATCTCCAGAGCCTTTGATGCTACAGTTTGCCTGATACTCTGTTAAAATACACATTTCTTCTCAACCCTTTGAGTAAATCCTGAGAATTTAACTAAGCATTTCTTAACATTCATTAATTGGGGGAGATTTTTTCCTGCTGCTAGCTATGTTTTTGAAGGAGTGTGAATTATAGGAAAATATTCAAAAAATTTAGATGAAGAAGCTATGAATTTCAGTCCCAAAGTCTTTAAGGCAAGAGAAATAAATACAATTCTTGCAACAGCTTGCGGACTTGAAATAGATTCTTTGAGCTGAGATGTATGGAGATACTGTTATCTTTATAATCTCTGATTCTAAAGACCCCCAAAGCATCTCTGGCAATTTGTAAGTGGGGTTAATTTTTTCTTTGTCTTTCTGTAATATATTTTATTAAAAGAAAAATTTATCAGTGATTGCATTACTTCACTTATTAGATGAATGTTTTGCAATAGTAAACCTGCTATGTATGCTCACCACATGTGTAAAATATGGTTAACTATAGTTTGGGTTTAACTAGAATAAAATCCAATAAGAGTCAAACAAGCAGAGTTAACTAAATAATTTTATAATTTTTTGGATCAGACAGATAAATGGACTATGGCTTAGCAGAACTTTTCCATACACTGACATAATTCAGTACTCAGCAAAGCTTAATCAAAATGCTTTCCAACTAGAAGAGATAGAAATTTCAAGAAGTGGGTAAATGTGCAGGTCATTCCCATAAGTATGTTTGAAGCAGTGTGACTGCCACTTCTTGTGAGATGAACCCTTAGGTCAATTTTTTTCTTGGGTGAATAAACAAATTTACAAATAAGCTAATATTGCACAGCAGTATTTATGTCTTTTGGAATAGTTAAAGATTTATAACAGCATAATATTCCCTAAAACTATTAAGGAGTGATAGAACCTTGGTAGCTCAGTCTTACTCAGAGATACTAGAGGTTTTCCATGCTCCCACTGCTCCTCATGCTCAGAAGTTTGGGACCTTCAGCTTTTGCATGTGATTTATGTAGGCTTACCACCAAGTTTTCCAAATGTTAGCTGTATTTGCATTTCTTCCCTGGGAGCCAAATCTCAATGAATTTAAAAGACTTTTATGTTCCAGTGCCCTGAGATGTATGTTGGAAGATTTTTTAACTACTGACTTGGACTTGTCAAAGAACATAGACCAAAAGAACAGCAGACTTATATTCCATCTTGAAGAGACTGAGTCTAATAATATGTATTCACAGAAAATATGCATTAATTAAATACATTGTTAGCCAGCACAAAATAATATAGAAAAGAGAACTATTATCTGGGAAAGACTGAGGTTCAGTTAGTAGTTTCTCATCAAGAAAACATGAATCAATATCAATGTTGCATATGCTGGTTTCCATATTAGTTAATCAAATGTTCCCTTGAAATCAAATTAATCAAATTAATTTTCCAGTTCCACACCCCAGTAGTAACAGTAAACTTGTTATTTCTGTGACATCATGAAAGGTATCATAGCCAAAATCTGGCACTGAGAATATAAAGGTGCATATGAAGTAGATGAGGAAATATACTTGAGCAAATTCATAAATACACAAATTTAGAAAGTGAAAGAGTAAGTGTTAGAGAGCAACAAATTAGATTTTTGTCAGCAAACTTAATACTTGCAGTAGGAACCTGTATGATAACCTATGAGCTGAAGTTAACTTTTTTTTCTGGTTTTATACTTGATGCAAATCATCTACTGAGGCAGTGAAAGTGCATCTTTAACTTAGCCAAGGGTAATTCTAAAACTGTACATATGACCTCCAGATAACTTAAAATTTTACTTAAGGTTGTCTTTGATCCTTGGTATCTGTCATGACAGATCAAGTAGGAAATGCACTGGTTAATGCACTTGAACTTTCCACTAATGCTGACAGCTGAATTTCCACTTCCTAAAATTTATGGTGTTGACAAGTCTTTTTAGCTTCTTATTCTCCTAGCACAAACATTTAAGCAAGTTGGATGAATTGATGCAGTTCCTTGGCATGTTGCTCCTCCTGTTCCTCCTGCTTTCACACAAAATCTTTTTTTTGCAAAAGTTGCCACAGATTTTCCACATTTTGAAGTTCTCACATGTCAACCTCATTCTGGTCAGGACCCTGAAAAGCTGGAAAAGTTCCTTCCCCTCAAGACTCATGCCAGTGGCTTTGTCACATGACTATGCAATGAACCTTTGCAAAAAGCCTGAGTGAGGGCAACAGTGCTAGACTTAAATTTGAGACTTTATCCTCCCTTGTCCCCTCTTACTGAGTCAATGCCCAGAAGTTGTGTCCAATTCTGCCTTGGAATCCCCTTTTTTATTGTCTCCAGATAAGATGATGGCAAAACAACCTTATTGATGCTCCGTAGTTTTGCCTTGGCTTACACTGGTGACAATACTGTAAAAGGCCCTTTGATAGCTCTGGGAAGTGAACAAGTCTGGATAGGTTTCTGACTGGTTTGGGGAAACACTCCCAGGGCTGCCTGTAATGGTTCTTCACATGGTCATACCCTGATGTCGGGTTTCAAATCCCTGTGGTCTGGGCAGAGCCCGGCCAGCAGCCGCGGGAAGAAACCAATGACAGCTGAATTAGCAGGCTGGGATCTCTGAGGTCCCCAAGCCACTCGGGATATATGCCAACTAGGATCGTCTGAAAGAAGGAGGAGACCTTTCTGGGGGGCAACAAGGCAGTTTATTACCAGGAGCCTGCCCAAAAAGGCATTGAGAAACCCTGTGCACAAGGTTTTAAGGGAAACTGACAACCAATCACAGTACAATAGAACTTGATAGGCAATGTTACAACATCCAACCGCATGAAACCAGGGGAGGAGCATGGGCGGGGCAGAGGAGTGGTTTCCACAGGGAGCCTATCACCCTTTCAGGCCCATAGAATTCTCTGGAACCCAAGGTGTGGCCCCAGGTAACCTTATTACCAGGAGCCTGCCCAAAAAGGCATTGAGAAACCATGTGCACAAGGTTTTAAGGGAAACTGACAACCAATCACAGTACAATAGAACTTGATAGACAATGTTACAACATCCAACCGCATGAAACCAGGGGAGGAGCATGGGAGGGGCAGAGGAGTGGTTTCCACAGGGAGCCTATCACCCTTTCAGGCCCATAGAATCCTCTGGAACCCG
>VWYE01006657.1:0-26802 GCA_013398995.1 Alaudala cheleensis | reverse complement strand
CTAGCAGTTTAATACTGGAGTATCAATTAGCAGAAGATATACATACAGTAGGACAGTACATGATTTTAAAGCAAGCAGGATACAATTCACTTTTTTAACACACCTTCAAAATTACTTAGCAAAGAGTTCAGCTAATAAGCTAATTTAACATTAATTTGCAGGGACCTTCATTTTAACTTTTCTTCTCTAAATTTTGATACCTATATTTAACTTTGAAACTACTCTCTTGTGTTGCATTGAACTTGAAAACATTGAAAAAAGGCAAAGTTAAAATGTATTCTTAATTTCTTTTCTATAGAAGTTTCTAAGGCCAAACACCCATTTAGAAATTTTCTGTATGTTTGGTCATTCCCACATTTTTCTTTGCTCACCACCAGCTTCCAAAAGTTGTGTTTTCATAAGAAGATCCACCTTTCCCCAATCCTTTCACAACTGAAAGTAAGGTGTTGCAGTGACCCTAACCCACACTCTTTTATAAAGAGTCCCTGAACGACCATTCAGGTTTTGATATGGAAAAAAATATTGTTGTTTTTACATTCAAAACTAAAAAGCAGAAGTAATTAGATACAATTACTCTGGAGAAAAACCATAAACTGGTTAATTTTTATTATCATCTTCAATAGTCATCACTATTGAGAAATAATTCATTTAATTTCATTCAGCTCAGTTGATAAAGTTTCTGTAAAGCTCCTAATATATGGAAAGATATTAAGATTGTTTTTTTCCCTCTCACATAGAAATAATATAAGCTTCAATTACCAAATAAAGGGCTGGGCATTTTTTAAGTTCATTAATAATGGAGTGAAGAGACCTCAAGAATTTTAGTAGCTTTCACTAAGAAATAATATTTACATGTTGCTATATTCAGCATACAGAGAAGATCATAAATTTAGGTATGATGTTTGCTGGTTTGAACTTGCTCCTCTGTCATTGTTCAAACAGATACAGTGCACATGTTCTCTCTGGTACTCTGGGAAGAGATACTGCTCATGTGGCTGCATGTGTGGATGACACAGAAGAGGTGTGAGGTGGTAGCATCCCAAAACATGTCCTCTGCTCAAGTCCCAAACCCTATTGAAAAGGACAGCTTCAAGTAGGGTTTATCTATCCATTTGCAGAATTAAGTTCCTGAAGATGCGTAATAAAGGTAGTTTTTATCATGATATTACATTGTGGGCACAGCATAAGATTAGAATAAGTTCATTTATGGGCAGAAGCACAATTACCTGCAAAAATTGCCAACTAAAAAAAAAAAAATTCACTTTCCCCTCCTCCTCTCATTCTAACCACATCATATAGCATGCACAGAAGAACAGAATGGAATAATTAAATCACAGAAAGTTGTCATCAAGCACTTCACTGTCACTATTCACTCAGCCCAGGCTTTGTGCATGAGTCACTTTCACAGTGACATTTGTTTGGTTGCAATTTATATCTGAGTCCAAAAGTCGCTTTCTTAATTTTCATGCCCTTGGGCTAGAACATTGCAATTGCTATCTTAATTTTCTCTGCCTCTCTTATTTTCTTTAGATATATAATTTAAGTGTGGAGTTTTACTTGCCCTTGGTTGCACTTTGGAGACAGGTGCCTACAGTTAGACACAATAATTTGGTAAGCTGCTTTCCAGATAGTTTTCAAAACCAGATAAACTTCAGCATCTGCTGACATCTGTGAAGGCTGTTGGGGCTCAGCAGCCACGAAACCCAAGCTTTGCATTTCAGTGCTGGCCAGTAACAACAGAAATGTAAGCAAAGCCCATTCAGAGTTTTCCACTAGAGGTTCAAGAAATGGAAAGAGGAGCAATACTTACCTCCAAAAGATAATAAAATCAGCAAGTGTTGGCAAATTCAGGATGGTAAAAGAATTCCAGATACTGCTTTCAAGTGTTACCAAATGAGTCATTTAATGTGGAAAATGAAGTATTTTGAATTTTCTAATGCTATGCCAGGAAATATAAGCTTCATATTATGACAAGATGACAAGAGGCCTGTATGAGAACCCTAGTCCAAGGAGGTCAGAATTTGAAGCATGAACTAAGACTCTTAAATAAAGCTTAGTGCTGGGTGAAACACAAGTTTTCTATTAAAACTGACAATAAAAAACAACTTCTGCAGAGAGCAGAATTATGAACTTCACGCACCTTGCTTTTTGGTTTTTTGTTGTTTGATTTTGGATTTGTTTTTCTTCACGTTTTATAATCTGAAAATCATTTCATTAGAGAAGTGCATGCAAGTTTTCTTGCTGCAAACTCTTTTATTCCCCTTTATGAACTTTAGTATAATGTCTTCATTTTCTTAAGGACTGCTTATTTTCCTAATTTACTATGAAAAAGTAGGTTTTGTTCTTATTGTTGTTATGTGTTGTTTTGCTGCAGTGGGTCTGGGTTTTTATAGCTTTTTTCTGGTTGAATACACTACTTACTATACTGACATATACTGCCTGATGAAATATCCAGTGTACTTTATACATTGTGAAGGTTAAGGCTTCACAATGAACATTTCATTAGAGTATCACAAACTCTGCTGCAGCAAACAATTAGGTCTTAAACTAATCCATCAGCTTGTGTTGAGGGGTCCCTTTAAGTCTGGAATTAGCCAAAACACCCAGATTTCAGATTGACCACAGCCAGAAATATAAAATTAGTTGCCTAGTTATTCAGAACTCACCCACAGCAAATGTAAGGCTAATCCAAAGTAGTACTACATTTTCATTAGTCCTAAACATCAACTCCACCATTACTAGGTTTAGAGAGAGTAGAGATGGAAAAGGAAATGTGTGATTTGTACCTGGGTTTCACATTCACTCAACCAGGTTTTCTCTTGGTGTTTCACAGTGAAAAGTTACCAAAAAGACACATGTCACTCTGTCTGGGGTGCAATTGCTGTAGCAAGTCCTTCCTCCTCTACTGTCCTAGAAAATACCTGGGTCTGGCCAAAGACTTATGTATGTAAATCTGTCTTGCAGCTTTATTCAGGCACAAATTTCCATCCTTTCCCTTGTCTAACAGGGAAGATGAACAGAAGTCAGGATGTATCTTTAAACTTTTGATTAACCTTTTCTACCTCATCTTAAACCTGGGTAGGAGTCACCACCTTATTAGCAGATATAGTGAAATCAGGTATGAGACTATTCTCATTCCTAGAAAAAGTTAACAGTTTTTATTTTTTCTATCTTTTTTCCAAGAAAATATTTTCTCTTGATAGTGTTTGTTGAAATTTTGTAATCATTTATATAAATATAAGAATCACAGGCGTAATTCATTGCTAATTTTTAGCTGAGAAAATTTATCCTGCTGCAGGACAGATAACATACAGCTTCCATACAAGACCTTTAGAAATATTGTATAAAATGGGTTCTTATTGCAAAAAATACATTCTAAAAGCAGGAACTGTTACCCTGAAGCTGGATGGATGTACATGAGCTGTAGGACATAACTTTTAAACACTAATTTTCATGCTGTAATAAATACTTTTTGAAAATGTTTTATCTCATCTAAATTTAAGCACATTTATGTGATTGTACATTGTCCTTCAAAATGAATACTCAAGCTCTTAAAAATACAAAATTACAGAGCTCAGTGGAAAATTTATTTGCTTAGAGCAGGGAACTAGTGAAAGCAAAGACTGTAAGGGCTGTATTGAATCCTTTGAACCACTGATCCATGATGACAATGTGTTAAACTGTTCAAGAAGGTCTGAGCTTCCAACTGGCAGTGTTAGTCCTTCAGCCACATCATGCTCATGTCTACGTGGACACTGCTTGTCCTGTGTGCAATAAAATCAGGTTCAGCTCTGATTGTAAGAGATCATCCCTTGTGTTTGCCCAACAGAAGTGCTGCTGTAGCACATACATATGCACAATATGAACAGAAACACATGGGTAGCTCCATAAAAAGTAGTAGTGTTGATTAAATAAATTTAACTATGTTCTTTGTCTTGTTAAAAATAAGATGTGAAGAAATTGGCAAAATTGTGTACATTTCACCTATGGATTTTAATATACTTAATAATTAAATATTATTTAATACATATATCACCAAATCATAGAAATATTTGGGTTGGAAGGGATCTTCAAAGTCATCTAGTTCCAATCACCCACCTGTGGGAAGAGCACTTAAATTTGACCAGGTTCTTCAGAGCTCCATCCAGCCTGGACTTGAACACATCCAGGAACATCACAGCCACAACCTTTCTGAGGAACCTCTTCCAGTGCCTCACCACCCTCACAGCAAAGGATTTATTCCTAACCTAAATCTACTTTCTTTCAGTTTAAAGCCATCCCCCCTTGTCCTCTCACTACATAGTTTTGTAAAATGTTCCTCTCCACCTTTTTTGCAGGCTCCCCTCAGGTACCGGAAAGCCACAACTGGGTCAGTAGGTCACAGAGTGTCTCATCAAGTGTTATGATAGACATGAATGAGACAAGGAGGACAGGTGTTCTAGATAGATGATATTCATGCTGAGGTGAATCAAACTGCAGCTAAAGGGTAGGCTTCTATCCCTTCCTGTACTAAACACTTCAAGTACTTTGATTAAACAAACCAATGTGTATCACCGGCTTGGTTTTCCTGCAGTCCTTGTAGCTCTAATCTTCCTTTGACAAAAAGGAATACTGAAATCATATATCTCCCTTTGTTTGCCAGGCCTGATGTAAAATACTAAGTGGCGCCATCTGATCCATTGCTTTACTTACAGCAGCTCAAATATTAAGATTTCCGTGCAGATCCTGCTTGTTTATATTGTGTGACTTGAATTTGTGTGGTCTGCAGGCTTTTACTGTGAGGACAGAAAGCAGTTATTTCCTATCTGTTCAATAAAAGGGGATGTAACCTCTCATGTAACCATTATGATCACAAATAGGAAGAATAACTATGTCATATTGCTATAATGAAATAGAAGGAATCATTTATCAAAACCTTCCTATGCATTAAAATGTAACTCTACAATAGTGTATGAAGCAGTTCTTCTTTTACATAGCACTTTGCTATAGAAATTTGCCTTATCAGTACAATAGAGCACATTTTCAAATACACTTTCTTCTGCATTATTATGCAGAAGAGATCTTTAAAGCAACTCTTGTTCACAAAAATATTACTATTTTGTACAAGATGTGTATCCTTAATTAATATACACAAATACTGCAGCATAATCTCACAGTATAATGTACACTGAGTGTTTCTATTGTTCCTTTGCTAAATTTCGTATTACAGCATACTGATTTCTTTGCTTTTAGCTCCTTTGAGAATAAATAAATCTGGGGTTATTCATCTGTTTCCAAGAGGAATTCTTACAGTCATCTGACAGCACCACTGTGATAAATGGCTGCATTATCAACCTAATATGTTGGTAAAGCTCAG
This sequence comes from Alaudala cheleensis, assembly GCA_013398995.1. Lineage (NCBI taxonomy): Eukaryota > Metazoa > Chordata > Aves > Passeriformes > Alaudidae > Alaudala > Alaudala cheleensis. The sequence goes on along the minus strand of VWYE01006657.1, from coordinate 21,446 downwards.
CTGTAAATGCAGTTTATGGGACTGAAAACAACATTGTGTCTGAACAGTATTGCATTTATTTTATCATCTAGGGAAACAAATAATAATCTCTGGTTTCTTATTTAATTTGCATTGTAAGGAAATATGCCTATAAACTTTATTTACTGCTATTATTTGAATAAATCCAAATTATAAAATCTCTGCTTTTCTGTGAGGGGAAATATAGAATCATAAAATAGTATAAACACATATCAAATTATCATAAAATTCTTATAAAGCAGGTCTTTTGCTTCTTGGATTTTCTATTTCAGTAAGTGTAAATGTAAGACAGCCTTGAACCTTGCTCCCAATCGATCACTGCAGTTTCTGAAGAATTGATTCAACAGCTTTTTTTTTTGTCCAGTTTAGGTATTCTAAACTTGGATTAGATCTGCAATAGCAATGATGGCATCTGGAAGGCATTTTAGAAACAGAAACTCAGCCAGAATATCAAAGGAATGCAACATGTGGACAAAGTGTGCTAACTTCATTTGTGCAACTTAGATACTCTATGGTCTTAAAACTTCAAGATATCCTTTGATGTACACTGGTAGAATTTTGTAGCAGAGTGTGTTCATTCTACATTTATTTCTTTTAATAATATGAACATAGCACTCAGTGTATATTACAAATTGATTGCACTTTAAAGAAGGCTGATAACCTTGAAAATAAAAAAAAATCATAAATTTTCATTTTCATTTCTGGATAAAGACAAGCTGGTTATGGTACATCATTTGGAAAGTTAAGAAACATTTTTTTTATTTATTTCAACCTATTTTTTCACAAAAATGAGATATTGACTTTTCTGTTTGCTCAGAAAAAGGTGTAATTTATCAATTTTCTTCACTCAGAACAGATATTTGAAATAAAAAAAGCAATGAGAGATGCATGCAATGCAATTATGTTCTCATATATTTTTATATTGCGAGGATAAGCTCATAAGTATTTGATTCAGAAGTGCAGTTTAACTATTTTTTCCCATTTTCCTTGTCCTCCAAGCTTATTCTGAGCACAGCCTGTCACAGTTGCTGCAGAACAGTGCAAGGGAAGCAGCACATGGCCCTGCCCAGCTGTGTGCCCATGTAAACCCTCTGGTGACCCAGCCCAGGACCCCTTGCAGCCATTCAGCAGCTGGGTCACACAAAGTCAGTTGTACCAGTTGTGCTGAATTGGGTGATTAATTTGAACTTTCTGATGCCCTGCCCCTGACTCACGTAGAAACTGCAAGTCACACACCTCTGCCTTAACTAGGAAGGTTTAAGAAAGTCGTTATTAAAAAAGCATTCACAGGGATCTATTGAGAAGCTGCTGTGGAAAATAGACAAGAACTATCCTATTGAGCATATTGTGGTGTGGCAGACCAGAGTATCTCTCTGGTTCTCCTGATGGGACAGGAGCCTGGACAGGGGGGTGGATCCTCCCTNGGGGTTAATCTCAGAAGAGATAACTCCGACATTGTGGGTTTTTCAGTTCTCTACAGCTTTCCATCTTGATTAATTATTTAGCTTTCATGTCCAGATATTTAGGGAGGAAGAGAGGGACTGAAACAGATAAACTGAGCCTTTAACAAGCAGGCTTCAAGCAACTCAGGACCTGCTCCATAAATGGGATGACAGGTTGCAAGGGAAATGTAATATTGAGAAATGTGAAGCCATTTCTATTAAAAGGAAGAATAATAAACATAGGTACCCAAAATGCTGAGCTAGAAGAGGATTGTGAGTTTCTGTTGCACAATTAGATTAATTTACTCAGAAAATGTCCGAAGTATACAAATAAAAAATTAAAAAGACATCTTGGCATATATCATCTGCTTTGTCTCATTTTGCACCAATACAAAAAGTCAGTGAGCTTGGTTATATCAAGTGTGATAGCTGTATGTCAAGCTTTAAATTTTCAACCTTTCCAAATCAGTATTATAATTATAATTAAAAGAAATAAAGCAAAATTCTTGAAGCTTAGATTTCATTTCTTCAAAGCAGACTCAGGCAAAATATAATAACATTTTGACTGCATTTAAGTGAAAAATATGGGAACTGAAGACCACTGAAAACATCCTCAATCTTTTCCCTCTGGACCAAATATTAACCTGACTAGGCAGGGAATGCATTTCTAGCGTAGATTAATAATAATTCAAAATGATAAATCACAAAAAATTGTTGCATTGTTGCAACCAGAGCACATTAGAAGATTATTGTGGATGTTTGTCTTTTGTGTTGAAGCTAAGATCAAATACAGTGTTCCCAGGACCACAGCAATAAAAGCAAAAATAACATTTTTGTTTTGTTTTCTGGGAGAAGATAGGAAAGAAAGGCATTAGTTTTTCTCAGTAATCTCCACAGTCCATGAGAATAGCCTAGGTGTGTGACCACAGAGTATGTGGAAAGCCATGTCTGTAAACTTTTCTTTGTAAATGGCAGAACTGGGGGGAAGAAAAATAGCTGTACATAGAGAGAGAGCAATTACAATCCCACAAGGGACTCTTCTTCCAGTGTGGTCCAGCATGGATTTGAACTCCTAAACTGATAGCTAAGTAAAATTTTAATCCAAAGACTGTTCCCTATACAGAAATATACATTTGTACTGAGATGAAGACAAAAATGGAAGGTTTCCTCTGTATGTGAGTGCTTTAACAACACACTTTAAAACTCTGAATTGCTCTTTCTGTGTGTGGCATAGGAACCTTGGACTTCTCCATGTGTGAGAGAGCAGGATCTACAGGAAGTTTGAAATCCAGGCTGAAATATCTTTTAGTAGAGAACACCTGCAAGATCAAGACCAAGCACTTGGTTAGCAATGTCTTCACCAAAGCCAGGGACCCTTGTGAAGCTGTGATGTGAAGAAAGATGTATGGAGAAGGCCCCAGCATAACCTTCCTGCCCTGGATGCCCTCGGGCCCCCTGTGGTTAATGGGATGTCAGCTGAGGAGGAGCACCTGGCTGCTTCTGACTCTGCAGAAAGCCACAGCCCTCGGTGATGGCCAAGCCCCCTCAGGGCAGCTGTTTCCAGATGAGGCTCTTGGGCCTCACCTGAGCCACAGCCTTGGGCAGGCCACCCTGGTGCTGCAGCCAGCCTGCTCTGACCCCATCCCATCCCACAGCCTGCCTGGCCATCCCAGGACAGGTCTGAACCTGGTCCCCTCACTGTGCCTCAGCCACATACCAGGCACATCTGAGGAGTTCAGTAAGTTCAAAGTTCCTCAGTTTGACCAGTTGTATTCTTTGTGCTTCTCCCAGCATCTGTATTCGAAAATTAAGGAAGTGCTAAATAATATTTAGTGATAATATTTGCAGATATCTTTCCAGGGGTACATTAGCCTGAACTTGAAAGTAAACATACAGTCCTCATGACTTAATGTAATTTTTCAATCTTTTTTGAATCGTTTGAACCTATTTTACACATCATTTATGAAATACATGAAAGTAAATATTGTATCTATTTGTTATGGCTTGGCCAAGCTCTACATACTTATAGTCTTATGTATTTTTCTCTTGAATACTCTTACTGCATCCACTTCTCTTAAAACTCTAATGGAATTATAATCCTGTTTTTATGATGACTTGTTATCTCATGTTTTGCACAGCAGCATCAACAATTTTTTGCACGTTTCTTACAGCATTCTGTGTTTAATATCAACAACACTACTTAAGGAAAAAAGTCACTCCCCATGCTCTGACTCAGTGTGTAATTCTATTAACAATTCAGAGGGGGCTGGAATGCACTTCTGTCATCACTCTGCTGCAATGATAAACTAATGTTTCTCTTCACCATCACAACAGTATGTGAAAGCTGGCCTAAATCTATGGAGGAGGGTTAGGTGATAATTATTTATAAAGCTCCATGAAAAATATAATTTCATATCCAAGTGAGCTTTGGTATCTGCCTTATCCCCTTCACTACTAGTTTTTCAGGGTTTTTTTTCAATAAATTTACATTACATTTAAGTTCTCATCTGTATGTGTCCCTCTGTGAAGAAAAATGTTACCTTTACATTAAAAAAAATGTTGAAGGGCTTGTTCCGTTATTTTTTGTTTCTGTCATAGCTACTCAATCTGAACACTCAGTTTTGAAAGTTGTGTCATTTTTGTCCTGTCTCTAGAACCCATCCAGTGACTCTTTAGGCAATTTTAAGTTGTTTACTGTCTCAATGATGCCAGCAGCAGCATATTTTGCACTAAACCCTGATCTGTTCCTGTTTCCTGACAGCTTGTGGGTTGGAATTGAAGAGAAGACAGGGTGCCATCATAGTGAGGGTCTGCTGAGCTGTTGCACCAGGAAGACCAAGTGGATGAGTCCCTCTGTAGGGTAGGGGCAGACTCCTGGTCCACGTGGGGACCCTCAAACATCCTGATATCTGTTGGCGGGAAAACACAGCAGGGAATAGGCAATCAAGGAGGTTTCTGGAACATGTTGATGATAACTTCATTCTCCAGTTGACAGAGAAGCCAGCAAATAGAGGTGCTATTGCCAGAGTTTGTTCTCATCAACAAGGTGGGCAATGTGAAGGTCAAGGGCAGCCTTTGCTGCAGTGATCAAGGAAAGGATTCTTAGGGCAGAGAGGAGAGTGCACAGCAATCTCACTGCCTTGGACTTCACAAGAGCAGATTTTGACCTCTCTAGGGATCTGCTTGGTTGACTGCTGTGATATCAAGCCCCAGAGAAAAAAAGGGATCCAGGAGAGCAGGTCACTGTCCAAGGATTGCCCCCTTGAAGAGCAACAGAGATCATCTACCTGGACTTATGTAAAGCATTTGACACTGTCCCACATGACATCCTTGTCTGTAAACTGGAGAGGCATGGATTTGATGATGCTAAAATCCCAGCATTAACCACAAAAAGAAAGAGAACTAGAACTCTAAAAAGAAGACAGAAGAATCGTAATAATGTCAGGGATGGAAGCAGTCTAAATTTCAGTAGAAGGGTATGAGCCATAAATTTAGAAACTATAATAGGGGAATATTCACTCTGGGTTATGTGATGAGATGATATGCCCTCTGTGAAATGAGGATGCACTTTTCCTCTGTTGGATAACTCCCTAGCAGACAAGTTTGCAGGGCATCTCAGAGTACAAGAAATTTCCAGTGTGACAGCAAAATACAGCATCAATGGGGAAAGACTGAGGCTTCCTCCTCACCAGCCAATTCTTTCCTGGTTATTTTAATCTGGCTGTAGTACATGATATTTTTATTTTCTGTAAAAGGTGATAAATAAACAACATTATTCTTTTGAGTAATATGTCTATTATCCAATGAACCTAACAATCTTATATTCTTCTTCTTAACCTTATTGCACTACTTGATTTCAGGCTTCTGATCCAAAATTAGCCAGCACAGTCACAGCCTGCTCTAAATGCTTGGTAATTTCATTGCTTTCTTTTCTGTGGGGTTATGCACTGATAAAGAAATGTATTCATAATACATCTTTGCAGTGGCAAATAGGCTGTCTGTAATAAAAATTGCTGGCTGAACTGTTTGGAGTTTGTTTAGTTTTATGTTTTTGGTATCAGCATTCCTGTCAGGGCTGACTTCCAAAGAATGGATGCTCAGCTTATCCCACCATCAAATTTATTTCAAGATGTTTCCTTACTGGAAACCAGAATGTGCTAATAATTAGTCATAAACTTAAAAACAATAATTAACACATTCATCTTGACTTATTGTGAAAATCTAATATTAAAAAAAATATATAGAATGGATTCCCAGGGTGAGCTTTTATATGACAGTTTTTTTGCAGAAACCCTCAGGTTTTTTAAATTTTATTATGTTTACTTTAAATCAGAATTTTATAATAGAAATAGTGACACTCTTATATGCAGCCCTGAAAAATGGATTACAGTGATAGAAATTCACTGAAGCTTTACTAAAATCTCTCCCTTGTTCTATAGAATGCTTTTTAAGGAAATTGGAAACGGTGATATTGTCATTGCCACTTCTCTAATTTTACTATTGCCAGCTTCTTTCTTCAGTCCTTCTGAACTGGAACTCTGTTTACACCACTGCATTTCAAAAGAGCTTTATTTCTTATAACATCTCCTCTGCTGAACTACTCAAAAAAATTAATATCCTGTTGATATTTGTCATAATGTGTTGCTTAATAGGAATTCTAAAACTCCTTTAATAAATTGTTGGAAGTTAGGCAGAGTCAATCTCTGTTAGGCTTTTAGTAAATCCATGCAACATAAAGATAAGAAATTCTTCATTAGCTTTCTAACAATCTACTCCCCTGAATTATGAATACTGATGAATAAATTTCTACTAGTCTAATGTACTTTATCTGAAGCATTTAAGATCATTTGCTTGTTATTCAATTTACATCATGAACTTAGATATTCCCATGTGGCCTTCATTTTAAGAGAGATTAAAATGAATAATATTTAACCACTACAGCTTCTGTGACTGTAAAAGAATGAATCAATACTGCCAAGCCCATGGTAATTGCCTTACAGTTACAATGCTTCCTAGAATTAATGAAGGGATTTGGTATTATTAGTCCTATTTGCAGAAGAGAAAAAAACAAGTACTCCATAGGTATGTGGCAATGGGGGAACCTTCAGCACCACTGCAAAAGTAGGTGGTGAATATTTGCAATAATATGAGAAGCTCAGAGTACATAATGTAGAATGTTCCACTGGACTTCTGATTTTATAGTAAAAAGAACAGAATTTTAAGTGCCTTTTTCTAATAGTTTAATATAGTGTTATATAAAGCTTGTAAAACAAACAAACAAAAGTCTCAGTTATACAGTTGCAGCATTTTTTCTTCTGTTTTTTTCTGATATTATTTATGTTCATTTTCTTTTTTTCATGCTGTTAAGAAGAACCTTGATCATTGACCTCTGTGCTTTTCTCATTCCTTTGAGATATTTTCTAGAGATCAAAATTTACAATGAAAACAATAATCATATGGCCCTTAGAAGAAAAATCTTTAAATTTTATTTATCAGTACATTCTTGATATTGCGAATATGTACTAACAATTTAATGTTCTTAAAGAAATGCTTGAAGTTATCACAATCATCCTCTCTAGTTAACATTAGTTGTATAAAAACAAGAGCTAGCAGAAACTTGTTGGAAAAGCATTTTATACTCTAGTTTTCAGATGGGTTTACAGCTAAAGAAAGAAAAAGGATTTTATTGTTTTGCTCTTTTAACCAACTTTTATTAGATGGTTTTGCTATTTCTAAACTTTTTGTAGGTAATTCCATACTCAATAATTGATATTAGTACAAGAGGGCATTCTTGTTTCTAGGTTATGAAATGGTTGTGTGTGCTCATGGCCCTTCTGATTTCTGTTTCTCAGTGTTGAGTAGCTCCACTGAGAATGATAAAGAAAACCTTTGTTGCCAGGCACTGTCATTCTCTTTGGTGTAATCTGTTCCTTGGGGCTGTTACTTGAAGCTTTGCTAATCACAAAGAAAGATTCCCAGCACTACTTTTTGTGGGGCAGCTGAAGATCTTTTGAACAGGGATTTGCCCATTGCAGTGCTATGGCTTTTACCTGTGGCCCAGGAAAATAAAATAATTAATTGACATGTATCCATGCTGTATCTTCAACACAGATTTAACAAGTGTACATGCCCTGTACAGAGTTATAATTTATCCAGGTCTGTATTTAATACAAATAAAAAACACCTATTTGATATATCATCTAGTCTGACTTTACCAAGGGTGTTCCAAATGGCCTTGTTCTAGTCCAGTCTTCTGTACTTCAGTAGTATAAATTCAGCAGATTTCCTAGGTCAATTATTCCAATATGTATCTATTTTTTATTAGAAAATAGTTATTAATTTCTTTAATCTCAGTCTCCTTTCATAAGTACTTACAACTTTGACTTGTTCTTGGGGTGTGGATAACAGCTGATTTCTTCTGCTGACTAATCTTCATTTATTTGTGGTGTCTCATTCAATCCACCTTTTCATTACAGCAAACTGTTCTTTCAACACTTACTCACAGGTGTTTTCCTTTGGGCTGAAGTATATCTTTGTTCAATAAAACTGTGACTGTGGTTCAGTTTAAGAGCTGTGAAACAAAAAAGCTACTTGAACATGCAAAAGTGCTACAGAGAGCAAAGATGAAGGAAATCTACTGCTTTGGAATTCTACCAAATGAACTCTCCAGACATTTTTTATGCTGCCTTATAATAGCTGAATTTTAAATGCACAATCTGCTTATCAGGCTTTGCACTGGTATATTCATCCCTGCTATTGTTTCCTAGATACTGCATTGGTGGCAGTGGCAGTTCCTCTACTGCTGCATTTACTATTTTAATATTTCCATCCCAGGAATATCCTTGAGACATCACTTCTAGAAGTGGTGTCAGGCTGGTAACTAGATTGCTGGTCAGATTGCTGGTTTGTGCTGCTTGGGTTTGCTTCCCTCATTTTTCATCTCTAATATGAGTAGTTGCCTCTTGGCTTAGTCATGTTTGTTGTAGGTGTTAATGGCAGTTAATCACCATGGGGTAGGTACCTCATGACACCCCATTAGCAGCACACTTACACAGATATCTCAAGTTGTTACTGGTTTTATGTTCTGACCACTCTCTGACAACTTAAATTCTGTAGAATTCTGCATTTCCTTTTGCAGTGGACGCCACCCAATGAAAAAATTTGCATTCAGGAAGGTTTGTGGCTTTCAGAGGAAGTCAATACAGTTTCTCCTACTAGGTGTGGTTGCTTTCCTGACTAAATTGGAGTGTCCCTAGCGCTGAATTCCTCCCTTTTATTCTTACTTTTGGACTGTCATGTCCTAAAATTATTTAACACGGTGCACTTGATAGAAACCCTCCAAACATGGCCTTATGCCACTAGGACACTATTAAGAAGAGGTTTTTTTTTTAAAGCCAGCTTCTTAAAAGCAAACAAAAATCAGGCTTGATTCATGCATTATGAATCCCCACCGGGTTATGCTGTTTTCATGACTAATTTCTCTCTCTAACCACAGCTTTACAGCCTATGACCTTACAACAGCAAGCTGGCTGTAAGAAAACATGGGCTTGTTGTGATGGTTATGCCTTTGCTCGTGTTCCAGGTCCCCTGTGGCTTGTTAACTCTCCACACACACACTACTTCAATTGCCTCCAGGCCAACTGCTGTGGTTGAATTGCCAGGGATCATGAAAGTACCACGTCTCTACAGGACACTTCAGATTAAATATAAAAGAAATCATTCTAATTTATGTTAAAATCAATCTAGATTCTTCTCAATTTCACTGTATGGAACAGCATTCTCTAAAGGAAAATAAAATACTGTTGTCAGTTTTTTGTTGTCTCATAAGGAAACTGCAAGTCTACTGCAAATTATATCACTTTGATACTGAGTTATACTAATGATAGGGAATAGATGCCACAATGAGAGGTCCAATAGAAAAGAACTGGCATTACATGAGCCATTAACACTTTATCAACTAAAAGTTGCTAAATATGTATTCACATTCAATTATAACAAAAGCATTTTTGCTGACACCTCACTGGAAACCATTAATTATATTTTCAAAAACTCTAGGTCCAACTGGTCGTGTGTTACTTGACTTTAAAAGAAAAATGCCAGGCTATCATTCAACCATAAGCAATAACATGTTTGATAAAGCTTCTTCTAATCCTAAATTTGGCTTCCTTGTCCTGCACAGTTACAGAAATGCAAGTCATAACCTTATAAGAATACAGAAGCAACTTATAGGAAAGAAGTGTGTGAGAATAGTTGCAGGGTGGAGGCAAGCTCCTGATATATATGCATGCATAAGCATACACCTATATGCATATCTATGTATATGTCTATACAATAACATATTTTCTCTATATGTAGTCAGGGTCTGAAGGCACCACTGTATTGAATGGACTAGGTAGTGTGAATTCTCAGATCATTTATCAAAGTCCCATAATCTCGAGTTTAATATTTCTTAGACTGGTGTAATCCTGGCAGGAAGATCTAAATGATGAGGAAATAGCATCAGCAATTTAGTAGTTGAAGCCTTTGTGAACTCCTATTGCATCTCTGACCTACAATGGTGTTGGGGCATGACATGCTGTAAGTAAGTCATCAAATTGAAATCAAGTTCCTTTGATCATTAAAAAATCACATTGCACTGCTTTCAGGAGTACATGAGATGTTAAACTTGGCTTCTGCACAAGCTTTAAATTGGGCAATTTAAAACTGTTTGGGTAATTCAGCTGGGGTAGTATTCCTTGCTATTTCTTTATCCACAGGCTCCATAAAGGGAATTTTTCTTCACTTCTCTCTTCTGCTGTAATGTGCACTATTGCTGGCAGAAACTTAGAAATTTTCCTCATATTCTCACAATACTTAAAAAGGACACAATTATTGTGGAAGGCCTTTGAAATTAGATTAAAGTTTTATGTAGTATTTTTATGTAGTACCCAAATTGATTTTCTAAGTACATTAGTAAAATGCATTGAAAAGAAATGTTTAATTAAAAATAAAACTCAAATTCAGATGGCCTATTTTTTGATGTTCAGAATAATATCTCAGTAGGATTAATCTGGGCATAAAATTTATCAAATATAGGTCTCTGTTCCGTCTGCTGGTTGTGTGGAGTGAATCAGTGCTTAGATCTGTTTTTGACTACTTTCTGAGTTTAAGATTCTCAGCAGGGAGACTTCAGCAGAAAACTGACTCTGTTATAATTTGAAAATTACAAAAAACACTCCAGCATGGTAGCAGATGTGTGTAATCCTTTTTAAGATGCAGAGTACCTGAATAAAACCTTTATATTCTGACCTTATTCAGAATTACTCTGAGGTCTTTTCTCAGAGGTATCTCTTTCCAGATTCCTGAAGAAGGAAGTAACATTTGTGTGTCTTGGGGAAGTTGCTTGCCCCCTTGGGTGGAGGAGTGTCTAGATTTTGTTTCCTCCTCCAGGAACCCAGTCTGGCAAAGTCTTAATATCTGGAACAACACCTAAGGCTTGTCCCATCCAAGGGTTGTATCTCTTAGGGGGAGAAACAGAATCATGTCTCAAAATGAGAATATCAGCTCCTTTCACTGGGTATCACTAGAAGTGCCATTGCTACCTTTTCATGCTTCTATTCCATATAAATCCCAATACTGATGGGATCTGGGGGGGTCTGAATCTTTCTGATTTTCTATGTGATAGACTTAAATGTTTTCTCAATCACTGTGTCATGTGCTGCAAAAGTAGTATTTGTGACACATCATTAGTTAATGCATATTTAAATAAGTAAACATTTTTACTGAGAATTCTGTGGCTTAACTTCTCACACTTGTATACAAAATGAAATGCATATTTGTGATACACTTGGTTGTTAATAAAAATGACTGATGACTGAAAGGAAAGGTCATGTTTAAACCAAGAACTATTTCAGTATTCATCAGCCCAGGATGAATAAGTGAAGCAATTAATAAGATTTTTAGCAAACAAGAAAAATGTTAATTGTGTCCCTCAGACACTGAGAGGCTTTTTACAAGCATCTGTAGTGAATTAGAGAACCATATTGGGTTTTAAAACTATGAATATTAAATGTTGTCTTCCAGGCCAATGAAATATTACACTTTTCCATTTTGAGCTGAAGCAACTCTTTGTTAAATTTCACTGCAGGATGCCATTCTCCAATCACTCATCAAGACAGGACTTTCTAATGTCTGAGTACTAATTTCAGGTAGTTTTAGCTTTTATAATCCATACTTGGCTTAATTTCTTTGATGCAATAAGTGTAACTGCTAGAAGTGAGGAACGTTAACGCTGTAATGCAAAAATGCTGTTTTCATGATAAAAAGCACACATAGTATGTGCCAAATTGATGGAACTACTGAGATTATAAAGTAACCATGCTTAGCAGCACTGCAGGAATTTAATTCCTTCATTGGCCAGACTGAATACTAGGACATCCTTTTTGGGGTTTTTTGGGGTTGTTTTGTTTTGTTTTGCTTGTTTGTTTGTTTGCTTGTTTGGGGTTTTTTGTTTGGTTTTTTGTTTCATGTTTCACTTAAGAGCATTAAGCTTTGATGTGACTGACCCTGATAACAAATTAACAAATGCTGAACTGCTGAACAATTACACTTAATACAGAAAAAAAGAAGAGGAGACAGGTAAAAGACAGAGGTAGATCACGACTGGCAGTTGGATATGGGAAATGCAAACTAAAGGAACACTAAGAACAGGGGCCAAGTTGATGGGTTGGATTCTAAGATTAAAATTATGACCTGAGAAATGTAAAACAAAAGGTGAAAATTTTGGAAGTGTTTTGGGCTATGTAAATTGAATAATTTGATATCTTTGAATACAATTGATGGAAACTAAGATACTTCTTTCTCAGAAATCATCTTCCATTGCAGTTAAGTACTACCTTTACACCAGAGATAACCAGAATTCATTAATAAAATATATTTTTCCCCCAAAATCCAAAATTATTGGATTGGTTTAGGGTTTTTTTATGTTATCCTGGAAAAAAAAAATTAATTTTTTTTAATGTTTTAAGATGTTTTGGGGTATTCCAGAAATATTTTCTTTGAAGCATCTGACAATATTATTCAACATGTTAAAATGAGAGAGAAAGGCATTCATTTTTCCTTTTGAGAAAGTTATAATAGGCCTGTGAACAATTTTCATGGAGAAAATAAAGCTCAATGTACTTCATATAGTCTGTCTTTGGAAACACCTCTTCAGCCCATTTCCTAATTTCGTGTTTCATCTGAAAAGTAGTAAATTCAGGCATGGATCATCTGTCTCATCATACTTCTGATGCAGTATTACAGTAAGGAGTAATATTAAAGGATATCTCCCATTTTAAGACAGCAGTAATACTTCCTGAGATCTGGATTTTACTTTTTACAGTGTATTCAGATACCAGCAACACTGAAGAAATAAGACCCTTGGGGCATTTTCTAATATCTGTGGTACTTTATCCACTACCTATGGTGTCTAAATCTATTTACATCACACCATATCACACTGTCACTCAAAAGATAAAAGTATGCAATATTATTTCTGTAGCTTTCTGCTTAGTGTGAGATATGGCTGAAAAGCAAACAAGTTGTAATGTTAGAAAACCAAAGAAAATCAAAAGTTGAGACTGCAGAGAAAAGTCTATTGCCTCTGTAAATGGAAGGATCTACACCAAAATATGTCACTCAGGGTCATCCACAAGAACAGGAGTCTGGGGGATGTTGTTCAACAACTAGGCTCAGAGAATATTTCAAGACTGGTCAAGTATATGGCAAACTGCTCTGAGCAATTTAATTTCACAGTCTTACATTTTTTAACCCTTAGAAAATAAGGGAAAAGTATGAGAAATATGACTATGTGAGAGAAACAATTATGCCAATCTATAGCCATATACATACCTAAAACATACTGCCAAAATAAACCAGTTAGGCCCTTTTCCCTTTCAGCAAGTAGTCCAAGTTAAAGTTATGCTTTTGGAGTGGATTTAGTCTGAGTTTTATCCTTATTACTGGTAATTCCAATATATCATTGATCTGAGCAAGAAATAAAAAATGTCACTCGTCAGTCATAGTTCATTGCCCTGAAAGATAAAATACATTTTGGATGTGTAATAGGTTATGTGCATTCCATATCAGAAGTTAAAAAAAAAAAAGAGCCCTAACAAAGGCACAAGCAAGGCTGTGTATGGTACCTATTTCTCATGCATAGCTAATGCCATTTTGCAGTCTTCTGCTGAGGCAGCTGCTGAGACAGCTGGTTCCCTCTCCTTCCAGTGATAATACCTCACTCACACTTTGGATTGTCAAACCCTTGCAGATAGGGCACCCAATTCAAGCTGCTCTGCTGCTGTTATCACTTCTCTCCTTGCTCCTTCCCCTGATCACCATTTTAGTTTGTTAAACAGGTTTTATTCCTTCAGTTCTTAGTAAAAATATGGCCAACACTCTGAGGCTAATGCAATAACCTTCAACTTATGGGACACTACCAAACAGCTTCTCCTGTTCTTATCTGTAGAAATCTCTAAAAAATAAGAATTTTCTGCCTTCTGTACTTGCTTTGTTCACATTATTTGTCATACCAGTGCTGGAAACTATTGCTCAGTTCATGCTGGGCACCACCCTGGAATAACCTGCAGTTATGTGATTTAAATTCCATATGCTATTGCAGTGCAAAAGTATTCTTAATTCCATCTATGATCATTGTGATAACAGAACCAGCCTCCCACAATAAAACAATTTATGTAAAATAAATGTATCTCAGGACTGGCCCCTTCTTTCACCTCTCTGATTTTGAATTTGAGATTTAATTCATAATTTTAGTTATGTAACTCTCTAATTATCAAGTTTCTGTCAATGTCTGTATGTGTTACTAAAATGTCACAAGAGACTGAGGACATATTTCAAAATCATAATTTACCATTTTATACCCCATTATATGTTATCAATTTCACTGCTACCTACAGTATAACTTGAATGAATAACCATTTTCCTAAGTGTTTCTGTTTTAAAGATCTATAGCTAGGAGTCATCATTACATTATGGTTAAAAAATTTAAAATAAAAAAAATTATATTTACTAGATGTTTAATACAGCACCTAGATTTCTTTGAGAGACACATGTTTATTAGTTCAGAACTGCTATTCTGTTTCTCCACTCTGATTCATTTTAATTTTCGTCTTCTGGTAACCTAATTTAGAAATATAACCTCACAAAGAGTTAGAAACAAACTTCAGAGAAAAAGGAAGACTGCTAAAAGTGAGTTTTAAAATGTTACGAGCATCTGGATTTTCATGTTGTAGAAACAGATGGGATATTGATCAGCAGTTTTCTGAGAGTGGGCAGCACCTGCAGCCTACAGGGGATAGAAAATACACTCCTGCTCCTGTGAGAGATACCCTGCAGACTGTTACCAGTCTCAAGATGTAATTCTAGTAATCTGTAGCAAAGGAAAGGTTGATTTTTTTACATTTAGTATGTTTCCTAAATGCATCTTGGAAATTAATCCAGTCACAGATGGGCCTGATTCAGCAGCAGTAGAAATCAGTTGCAAGGCTCTCACTGAAGTCAGTAAGTTTTGTACCTGACTATAATTAGAATATGCAAATGTGCATCTTTCCATGAAACAAGACAGTAGTACAATGAAAGAGTGGAAAGTTAATCATGCACTTGAAATTGCAGCATGTGGCTGAATATTAAATATTGTGTTGAACTCTCAGCAAAATCCTGGGATGCTTCACCTTAATGAATTATTTTCCACCATGGGGCTTCAATAATTTGCAAAAGACCATTTTATATTTTGTTTTAAAAGAACTACTGAACTTGAAAGAGAACTATCATAAAGAGCAACATACACATAAACAAGAGTAGTCAATGGTATTTTGAGTCTGCTATAGGCAGTCCTTGTTTATGATTATGGTGCTATTTATTCATTTGCATAATAGCTTATTTTATCCAACTGTGATTTCATGAGCTGTGAGCTGTGTAGATGAGCTCTATAAGCAGGTAAGCCAAGTATAACTGTCTAATATCTTCCTGCCTATCTGGAGTAAATTACTGGGCAGTAACATTGAATGCTGCATGTTATGACCCTTGAAATTTGAAGCTCTGGCTGTGTACTTTATATTCTCTCCAGAGCATTCATAGAGGAATGTAAATATGCAGTTCTTGGTGTATGTATTGTACATTACTTAGGCAAGCTACTTCATATGGCAAAAGCTGAAAGATAGAAAGTGAAGCCCAAGCAAAATGTACTCAATATTGCTATCAATGGGCAGAATAAATGTGTTTGTTATGCTATGTTTAAACAAATAGGAAAGCACAAGTGAAATAGTCATGTGTGTGAAAAGCAGTGACACTGAAGGCACTTGGAACTGTAGAGAAGAGGGAGGATTAAAAGCTGAGAGGACCTGGTTCAACACTGAATAAAATCAATTACACACTGACTTAATCAGAACAAAATTATTAGAGGCTTTCATGAATTCATCATCAGTTTGCAACTGATTAACTTTACTCCTCAGCAACAACAACATGCTCAGAATTAATACTCTGGAGTGATCATTACTTGAACTGCAGAAAAAGAGTTCTTACAACATTCCACAAAGGTGAGAAGCATCAGTTTTCACAGTTTATTTGTTGTTTCAAATTAACATCACTCAAATTATAGGACTGGGCTCATTATGCAGCTTAAACGGGTGGTAGAGGTGGAAACAGAGTTTAGAGGTTCTAATTTACAAGTTTTAGAGCAGATTACTAAATTGTATCACAAAGCAAATCTTAGTTACTCAAACCTTTGCTGACATTCACAGTGGGAATACCTCATCCTGTTCTAAACAACATGTTCCTGCCCCTTCTGCCATGCAGCCAGTGGTACTTTAACACAAGAATTCTCTCCGTTTTCCCCTCTGCATGGGAGGAAGAGCCTATCCATCCAGGAATTCACTTAACGACAAGCTGAGAGCCAAGGTGTGTTTTTCAGGGTAGCACAATGTGTGTAAGGGGTCAGGAGAGAGCAGCTCTGTGCTTTGGCTTCCCTCTCAGAAGGCTGGCCAGCTGTCTCCCAGCATAATGTGCACATTCAGGCAGCTGCACAGAGTATTTAGGAAACATATGGGAGCAGCACATGTGTTGTCACAGGTCACTTGGTAACTCATGCTGTGGAACTCCTCTCAGCTCCTGCACCAGGACTTGTGCCTGGAGACAAGCCTGTGGTGGCTTTCCCTTGGGAAATTACCCATGGGCAAGGCTTCAGCTATGCCTTAATTCAATACTTAGCAATATGCTGAGGAAGTGGATAAGTCTGGCAAAAAAAAAGTTATCAAACAAAAGAACTGGGTGCCAGGTGTAACAAGAGATGAATGAATAGCTTTGGTCTCTGAGCTGTGCTTCTGCAAAATAAACTTTGGGTGTAAACTCTTTTTGCTTTCTTTTTTAACACGGTTTTATTCAGCTTGAAAATTCTTCTACATATTTGTTCAATTATAATTTTAGAAATACTACAGCCAACTAAATTACCACAATTTTATTTATTGAAAATAATTTTTTATTCTGGCCAAATAATAAAAACACAGTTTTCTTACATTCTTTTCTAAAGTGTGCCACTAGTTTCCCTCTAACATCCTATTACTCATCTTAAAAATGTGATACTATTTAATGGTGTGATGTCCTTTTTTAAACAAAATTTTGGAATGGAAAGAGTTGTTCACAGAGAATGAATACCTGATATTTTGTCTGACTTATTCTATCTTGTTTCAGGAAGAGTCTAAATCAGGTTGAGAAACAATCAGGATCTCACTCACATACAAAAAATTCTTGAAGATGTCATCTTCTCAAACAGCATAACCACACACTTCATGTACAATAAGGTGCATTGAGTTATTTTATTTTGTGTAATCTAAAAAATACTGAATATATCACTCTGAAAAGAAATGGGGATGCCTGGGTAGGAAAAATTTTAAAATGAGGCATTATAAATTGCCACTGCCTTTAGTGTGGGCCTTCTCTAATTAAAATGCAGAAAACAAAACATTTATTATATTATTTTCCAATTTTTATTTTCTAATGCATATTTTAATTTTATTTCCATTTCAGATTTTTTCCCAGGCATTTTTTCCCAGAGATTGTTTAGTATGCCTGTATTGAGTAGGTGGGAAGATAATTTTCTCCCTTGAGAATACTTAATTTACAGTAATTACTTTTGTTTGGTTCCTTGGCTTTTGGTTTCTTTTTTTTTTGATCATCGATTCAGTTCTTTATCCTGAACTCAGCTTCATATAATATTGTACATTTCTAATTTTACAAGTGCTTATTATTTCCATTAGTGTACTGTAAATTTTTTTAGAGGAACAAGCAACACAAACTGAAATAAATCTGTTCCCAACTCTGTAACTTCTCACCCATACATTTTCCCTTGTATGTGCAAGTCATTACAATAAGCTCAGAAATATTTCTCATAAACCTAATTAAATACAGGCATACTTGAAAGATTAGTACCTTACCCAGAATTCCTCATGTCTGACAAATTTGGGTGCTGTTGTTTTCTTTGGGAAGAAAATTTTCTTTGTTAAAATTTCATTTGGCTGAAGAAGTTAAAAAGAAATCCAGAGAATAATCAAAGAGGAGGAGACATGATAAGGTAATGCATGTGCAGAGAAAGAGTCATTTCAGGCAATATGACCCGAAGTTCAGCTTCACAAAATCTATAAAACCCTAACAAGACATGATATTCTTTTTTCGTTGATGTTTGTAAATTGGGGTTACCACTCCTTGCCTGCTCTCTGATGTAGGAACTGTGTTTCCTGCCCTGTTCCCTTTATTGGATATTGATAAAGGAAGCTCTGTTGGTTACTAATATGATACCCCAGCTCACCAAGAGCCTTGGGTTATCGACTGACAACCAATCTAAGAGTAATCACTTTTTAATGGCTAAGCACACATGCAAACAGCAGGTTCCCTGGTCTTGGATAATTATATTTCACAGCCAGATCTAGATCCTGACTCTTTTTTCCAGGTTACCACCTCAGTGAGTAACTGGCTTTCAGAAGTCTGTTCAGTAAAGAGGAGTTTTAGGAAAGAAAAGAGACTTAAAAAATGTTTACAGAACTTTTTCTATGCCTGGTATTAGGCATTCTGTTGTCAGTGATATATATTTTGCTTTAGTTTTTCAGAAATGTCCCTTAAAGTTAAAAAATGCAACCTCTGACTTGAAAATGTGATGAAAAAAATAGGACAAGTAAGAGAACAGCTAAACCAGTGTTCAAATTAAGAGCTATACAAATGCTTTGGTTAAAATGAGGACATATAATTGGAATAATTTTCTCTGGTTACAGATCAAGACTGAATCAGTAAATCCTCCCTTTCAAGTCAAAAGTTCTGTACCATATCCAAGTTTTTCATCTTCAGTTTTGATTCATTAAAAACAGCAATGAGGCTATAAACATTCTTGAAACAAGGAAACTAATAATTGGCTTTTTCTTCTCTTTTTCAATGAGTTCCATTTGAATGGTTTGCTAACATAACACATAAATATTACTGCTTATTTTTAAATGCTTTAACTTTTAATTTCCTTTTTTTTAAATATTCTTTTGTCCTTAATATTATTTCTAAGTCTATGCATTCAGAATCTCTATCCCCAAGATACTCATGACTTTGTTTTTCCAAAGCAAATTAAGAATTCTGCAATTAGTTGTAGGAACTAGCACTGTTTTCTAGGACTGTTCAATGGCTTCGAGTCAAACAAATAAATTCCATATCCAATTAAAGTTGCATCTTCTTTTAATATAAGTTCAAAGATTAATAAAAATACCAAATAAAAATCCAGCAAAACAGCAACAGCCAAAAGATGGAAAAATAAAAGCTGCCATGACATAAAGAAAAAAAAAAGCCCTTTCTGCTCAAATGGGCTATGAAAATTATCTCCAGTTGTATATTGAACTTAAGAATGCTGAAGTTCTTCTGTGACTGCTGTTGGTTTAACAGCGGAGTATCTGCACTTATTTAAACATTTCTTATATTAGACCAAATCAAATGTCCACAAAAACAAGCAGAAATCTTCCTCTGTGTTCAATTTGCTTTGAACTATGCCAATGTAATTAAAGAAAGAAAAGGTCTATACCCTCACCAACAATAATTTCTTTGTTAAGTTTCATTAAAGGTATGTTCAGTTTCTATTTACCTCCTCCTCCCAAAGTTTCGGTGCCTACTTTGAAGGAAGGTCATGAAATGCCTTTTAAGATAAATGTTAATTATTAGTTAGCAGAAACTTTACCTGTCCATGTCTGCAAAATATTTGAAATATTTGTAGTACATTTCAATTGCAAGATAAAGTGGATTTCACATCACTCATATTCTCTTTTATTTAAATTTTCTGAGTATTCTAAGAGAGATTTCCTGAATTCTTTGAGCATTTATGCTGTTACTAATAATTTCTCCCTTCAAGATTTCTGGAAAAATACACAAAGATATCTGATGATATCTGTAAAACCTGTATTTTTCTGAAACATAAAATATGTGTGAAAAGAGCATTATAAAGAAAGAAGGAAGCATCTTTCAGTCTTAGCTTCATTATGTTGCTATCCCTGAACCTGGGAAACATTTATTCTAATAAATTGAATTTTCTGTCTCATTTCTTGTCAGTGAGTAGTGAATATTCCCATAAAACCCAAAATTGTTTGTGTTTCCTGAAACCATTAGAACATTTGAAATTAAACTTCTGTTGGTGTGTGCATGATGGATTAGTCATACCACTCTTAGAAACAATAAGTGTAATAAATTTATTCCATTGCACATGGCATAGGAACACATGCACTTTCAGGAGGATGTATGATTGACATGTTTGATTTGATCTTTCTTAAAAAAAACCCCAAAAAAACAACAGCACATGTAGATGAATGAAATAATAAAATGCTTATATGAATTTTGAAATATGGGCAGTGGACTCCAGTGTCCCCTCAATGGTTGTGCCTCTTGCTAGAAGGCAGCAAAGTCATAAATTAAATATAAGTAAAATTACCTCCATAGCTCTGTCAGTATTCATCTTGCAGAAATGGCATTGCTAATTTAACTGTTCAAATACTTGTCTGCATGTACCTTTAAAGGAGGAAGTGCCCTTTTTGGATGAATGGAAGCGGATATTTTTTTTAATCTTCTGTGAAAAACAACATAAAACTAAATTGAAGTCTCAACAATCCTCATAAAACTCTCTCCATTTACATTTTGCTCAGTTGCTGATGACAGAATCATGAGATCCTCCTAACTTTATTAAAGATGTTTTTCTAATCTATTAATTCATAGCTATAATCTAGGATACTATTTTTTTAGCTGAGTGATCAGTGGAACACAGGGATATATCTGGTCTATTTATTTTTCTTTCAAATGTCACTCTGGAACCTTGGATTTTGCACAAGACTAAGATCATTCAGTGTCTACATATTACATATTCACTATTAGAGTGAAGAACCTGTGCTCTGATTCAGTTACCAATAAATAAACCTCTAGAATCCTCTGAAGTGCCCAAAATAATCAAAATGTATATGCAAGGAGCTGTCAGATATGATCAAAATATACATGCAAGGACCTATGGAAGAACAAAGTCCTTCTGGAGCAATGACTGGAAGTCAGTCAGGAGATCCCTGGGCGTCTCAAATGTGACTGGAGACCTGTACTTAATAAACTGAATGGAAAAGCTGATCAGTACTACAGAGCTTAGAGATCTGCTGGAGTGACTCAGGAAATAAAGCTTTCACACACAGGTCTAGAAGGTGTTCATCCCTCCAGACAGGCCTTAACTGGTTCAGCTNGCCGAAAAGACAGACGAAAAAAAAACAGTCTCCGCTCAGGAGAGAGTGGGAGTTGCTGCCTCTTCCCAAAACAAAAACACGCGCTTCTGTCGCTTCTGTTTTCTCCCCATTCGCTCTTAAAGCTACAAAACACAATATCTAACTCAGACAGAACAAACGATTTAGAGATAGAAGCATCATACAATCACCCCAAGACACTAGGATACTATTTTTTTAGCTG
>VWYE01006655.1:3186-45250 GCA_013398995.1 Alaudala cheleensis | reverse complement strand
CCTAAATACCAAGTGGCCAAGAAAGCCACGATTAAAAACAAAAACCAAACCATTAAAAAAATCATACTTTTGTTAGAGGACATCTATAAAATGCAAGAAGTTTCTTCTAGAAAATAACAGAAATTTTTTATTTGAGAAGCATTTACAGATCACCATGCCAGAGCTACAAACTCAGTGTTGGGCATTGCTTTTTCCTAAAGGTTTAATAACAACTCCTTAAAACTGATTTTTCTGCTCTGACTCTACTTTGGATAATACAGACTGAACCTTCCTAGAGAAACTGTGTACATTTATTTTCTCAGTTTTTCCTTATGCATGCTTTAGATACAATCATTACCCACATGACCTCAATGCACCTTTTTTTTTCAGTACACATTTGATAACTTAAAGGTAAAAGGTATCAGGGGAGAAAAGTTCAGATTTCAGTGCCTAAGGAATGCAAGGAATAAACCCAGGAAAAACCTCAACAGTCTCCAAAAACCCCAGAATCTCTTCTGGATAACAAAGTTTTACAATATCAAAAGTATTTTTATAGGAAGTGGTAAAATTAAATTGTGAATATACACTGAACAGGATAGCAATAATTATCAAACTGAGCTGTTCATACATCAAAAAGGACAAATTACAGCTTGAGCTCAAGCCACCATTCACATTTCCAAAGGTACAAATACTGCTTGGACTCCCAAATCATTGAATCAGAAGCCAAACCATTTCTGAAACTCCAAATTCAACACAACTCTGTAAATTTAATTTTCTGCAGGAGAAACTACTTGAGAGTTTTTTAAGTCTTGAGGCCATTTCACTTCCATGCCAGCCAGCTGGAGATAAACAGCATTTTCTGGGGGATGGTTTATTTTTTCCCCATTGCACTGATAACATTTTAGAGTTTAAAAAGATCAATACCTGACTTAGAGCCAAAGAGCTCCAGAGAGTTTTGGATTCTCCAGCACAAACTGCCCTGGAGATGCCCCCACCAAGCTCCCTGCCACTGGCACCTGGCTCTGCTCCAGCTGCCTGGGGAATCTCCAAACAGAGCTCAGAAATACACAAAATAACTTCCATTATTAAATGAAAGTTCTTTTTCCCACCCCCAGAAGGCAGCAGTGACTTCAGGCAGTCATTTCTCTGTTTGTGACCAAGATGAGGTGATTTATTTCACATCTGTAAGGTTAAAGATGCAAAGCTCAGATTTGGTATTGAACAGGGCACAGAGATAACAAGTAATTCATCAATGTGCAGAGAGAGGGAGGTGCAGACCAAGCAGCCCAATTCTGACTTTTCCACACCATGAACAGCACATGCTTGGACTCCTCCAACAGGAAAAGACCTTAAAAATATCAATTAATTGAAGAAAAACACACTCACATCTCTCAGAAGTACACAGAATAATTACTGCTGTAATATTATTATCTGAAAAATACAGACTTAATACTGCAAGCTCTGACAGTCTTGAAACTGATAAGGAAATTATCAGCAGATCCAAAGTGTCCATGGATGTGGAAAGAGAAGAGCAAAGAAAAAATTGCCTTTGAAGTCTCATGTATCCATCTAAGATCAGATGGATGAATGAATCAAAGTAATTATTTGGTGAAAGTCACTGGACAGTTTAGAACAGGCAGCAACAGCAGCCAGAAAAACCTTTAATTAAGGATAAAAATCTGTATTTCCCTCGGTCTGATGGTGCTATACATTGCATTTACCAAAAACACAAATCTCATATATAACAGAAAGACAACCCCTTTTCTGTAGATCCCAGACATTCTTGGTTTTTACATTTATTTTAATTTTCAGGCTTTTCCCCAGTGATCTCCAGGTGATCCAGATCCTGCTCCATCACAGACTCAGGAGCACAAACAAACTTTGAGCACCCACATCCCACAGCTCCAGGAGGCTCAGGCAGTGGAGACTGAAAACTCTCCAGTGCCTGACTGACACAGGCAGATCATCCCAAGCACTTGGAGCAGTTTTCCATTAAAACCAAATACATTCCTTAGCAGCAATCACCATGCAAAGATATTAATTAGTTTGAAAACTCAAGCTACACCAATAAATCCAATGTGCCTTTCACAGTGTGATCTTGGATTGTTCCCTCTCCAAAGGCAAAAAAAAGGTGCTAAAACCTGACAGAAAAAAGTGATTTCTGCTTGAGTAATCCCAAACCAGGGCCAAGCCACAGATTTTACAAAGAATTCTGTACTAGAGAGCAAACAAGTACATCCAGTCAGGCCCTGTTTGGAATTCCACATTCCCACACCTTTGTCAAGGGAAGAGCCAAACATCAGGGCACTGCTGCTGAGGTGGGGGGATTTAAAGGTGTTGGAAAAATGACAGAGGGAGCTTTTCATCCTCCCCAGTGCCCAGATTCACTTGTGGATTCTCATCTGTGTAACACGCTCAGTACTAAAAACATGCACCCAAATAATTCTTCATTTTTCCAAAGATAATGATAATTCCCTGATGATTTCAGCACTGTAACTGAGTGTCCCCAGCCTGTGCTGTTCCCCTGCTGTCCCTGGGTGGGAGCTGCACACTCAGAGCTGCTCCTGCTGGGCAGTGACCCCTTCCCAGGAGTGCTCAGGAGGGACATTTAAGGGAGCAGCAGAAGTGCAGTGCCCTGCTGGAAACAGGGCTCCAGTGTCCTCTTCCTCCTGCACAGTGCAGAGATAAACAACTACTGACTCCTTATCTGACACCCAAACTCACCCAGGCCACAGTTACCTGCTGTCACACCAAACCCTGCAGAGCAGATTTGTCTTCTCCTCCACACAAGGACATCTCTGACACCAAGGATGCAGCTGATGTGTGCAGTGCCCTCTTCTATCAGCACAGTGCCAGAGATAAATAACCAGGCCCTCCTTATCTGACACCCAAACTCACCCAGGCCACAGTTACCTGCTGTCACACCAAACCTGCAGAGCAGATTTGTCTCCTCCTCCCCTCAAGCACCTCAGGACCTCTCCAACAACAAGGATGCAGCTGATGTGTGCAGTGCTCTCTATCTCCTGCACAGTGCCAGAGATAAACAACCACTGACCCCTTATCTGACCCCCAAACTCACCCAGGCCATGGTTACCTGCTGTCACACACATCAGATTTGTCTCCTCCTCCCCTCAAGCACATCAACACCCAGATGCAGCTGATGGGTCCAGTGCCTTCTTCTAACCAGCACAGCACCAGAGATAAATAACCAGTGACTGCTTATCTGACACCCAAACTCACCCAGGCCACAGTTATCTGCTGTCACACCAACCCTGCAGAGCAGATTTGTCTCCTCCTCCCCTCAAGCACATCAACACCCAGATGCAGCTGATGTGTGCAGTGCTCTCTATCTCCAGCACAGTGCCAGAGATAAACAACCACTGACGCCTTATCTGACCCCCAAACCCCCCCAGGCCACAGTTATCTGCTGTCACACCAACCCTGCAGAGCAGATTTGTCTCCTCCTCCCCTCCAGCATCTCAGGACATCTCTGACACCCAGATGTGTCCAGTGCTGAGGGGTTCAAACACTCCATGGCAGCACCAATCAAGAGATGAAGACATGATTTGTGCCAAAAGTCAGGATAGCAGGGCACACCTGCATTCCTGCACCAAGTGAACCAGGTTCCTCATTATTGCATGAGAGATAACAACAGTGAAATACTGGAATTTGATGCACAATTGCTGATCACACTCGAGCCATTCTTCCTAGAGGGAGCAGGAGTGTCTGTCCAGGAGAACCTGCAGATTTTGAGTGGCTGGAAATCACTTTTGGGTTGTTCGGTCCTTTCCAATTCCAAAGAATTCAGAGGTTATCACACCATTTACAAGCATTTCTCTGCACAGATCTGTACATTTATCCTTTAGTTCCACTCAATAACCCTTCACAGGCATTTATTGTTGGAGAAACACTTCTGACATGCTAAATGCTTTCAAATCACGTTGTTCAGTGACATGAAAGGGAAAAGGTGCTGGGGTGGGAATCACACGACCTGAAATCCATTTATGGATGCAGATGTTCTGCAGCAGGCTGAGCAGAACACTGTGGAAGCACAGAGCTGCTGCACAGCTGCATGGCCACCTCAGAGATACCAAACTCTAAACTCAAACCAAGCCACTGATCACAAAAATCTCAAATTAAAGAGAGGTTTGAACCCAGAGATAGGGCAGAGTCTGCTTCCAGATCCAGCAGCTCCAATCTGGCCAAGCTTTCCTTTCCTTCACCTTCATTTTCACAACCTGCTGCAAGTTTTTTAAGCTTCAATGAGACATTTTCACTTTTCAAGTGCTCCAACAAAAATCACCAACCCTGCAGAAGATCTGGATACTTGACTGGATTCAAGCAGGACTGAATTCTTCCATGGTAGACATGGAGACAGGAACCTGAGGAGCCAAAAACCAAAAAAACAAAGTCTCCCAAAACCAAACCAACCAACCTNCCACAAAGCCCCCAAAAACAAAACAAACAAACAAAAAACCCCCCAAAACCCCAAACCAAAAACCTCAAAACAAACAAACAAAACCAAAACTAAACAATCCCAATGGGTTTGGCTTTGGCAGGGAATAGGGAAAGGATAAAACACATCTCAAAGCTTCAGGTGAGGCTGTGAGGCCACTGGGCCAGTGCACTAGAAAGAGAACCAGAACCAGTTCAAATTAAAAAAGAATAAAGGAATCCAACAGATCTGAAATGCCTTTTCCCCTGTTAAAAGCAGTGTTTAAACAAGAAAAACTCAAAAACAAATACTTAAAAACACTTGCACACTTTGGGGCCTCCCACCTGTTGCAGTGAATGCAGAATATGTGCACTGTCACCTTCAAGTTCCCTGAAACTTTAAAGAAAGGACTGTGAGGAAGTTTTAGCACTGTCCAAATGTCTGTGGAAAAAGGGAATAAAGCAGCTTCATCAACCCAAAGCAGCAAAAGAAAACTGCCAGTGACCATTCCAGAAGCCCACTGCAAACCTGAGAAGCAATTCTGTATTCAATTTGTTTCCAACAATAGAATAAAGGGGATTTTATTAGCAGAGAAGAGGCTATCTATTTTAATGTTCCATGAACTTTATATAAACCCTGCTTAGAAAACATGCTTGGTAGGCAAAACATGTCACCTACTCTGCAGCAGAGAGTCAATCATGGCAGGAACAAAGAGAGTCTTTATTTCAGCAGACCCAAAAGGTTTCTGTGCAAGTTTTTAGAATGATGTTGATCTGCTGCCTAAGCAGAGAGCAGCTAAATCAGAGTGTTTACACAAGTGGAGCAATCTCCTGATGTTTCCAAGGACTCAACAAAGAATTGTAGCATTTTAAAAGCATTTTAAAATTATTTAGACAGTATTGTTTATAAACCTTCCCAGTGGCTCAAAACACCCTTTCTGGAATTTTCCAAAGGAGAAACTCAAAGAAGTCTTGTTGAAGCAGAGCAGATTATTTACAGGTTGACAATCCTGTCCTGGGGAGTGAAAACTGAATTCACTGACCTAATGTGGAGACCACTTCCTCAGTTTATCAGCCTGGAAAAGCCATTTAATCCAACTAAACATCAATCAATCAGTCCAAGGGTACTTCAGGAACTGTCTCAAAAGAAAAACATTAAGAAATCAACTTTTAGGATTGGTATGAAACTCCATGGAAGCTCAGGCTCAAACTGAGGAAGCAGCAGAGGAATGGATAAATATAATGAGAGATAAAGGCAGTGAAATGTTGGAATTTGATGTACAATTGCTGAACACACCCAAACCTTTCTTCCTAGAGAGAGCAGGAGTGTCTGTCCAGGAGAACCTGCAGATTTTGAGTGGCTGGAAATCACTTTTGGGTTGTTTGGTCCTTTCCAATCCAGGGTGAGGCAAAACCTCCCTGCTTCAAACTGAACTGAAGCAACTTCCAGAAACTGCAGTTCAATTCACAATGACAGAAATTTGTGGCTTTTCACTGGACTTGTTTCCAACACTGGTTTTGTTTTGGAGTTATGTACTTCATCATTGGAAAAAAAAAAACCCATACAAACAATAAAGACACTGGAGAGAAAACAAAAGCTCCTCCAAAGCTTCAAATATTTTAAGCAGCTCCACAATGCACTGAGTCATCCCAGCAACACCCCCCTGTTTGTGATCTGGATTTACTGCTTTATCCAGAGCCCTGATCCATTGTGTATCTCTCCCTGCAGGTAGACAGTGAGGTGTTAATCCCCAAGTGAGGATGTTTAAACAAGATTAAGGCAGGGTGAGCACACATCTGTGTGCAGAGGAGAGCTCCCAACACCCCAGGAGAAGAGTGAGAGCAGAATGCCATGCACTGCTCAGTGCTGGTGGTGTAAAAGCAAACCCCCTCAGCATTCTCATCCCTCTTTTCTGTCTGTGGAGAGGGGGAAGGGAACACAAGGATTGGATGCTCTAAAGTCACCATGACCAGTTTTACTATTGACTTCATTTCCCTCTCTTCATTCACTTGCAGGAGTGATTCCCTGCATTCATACCATCTCCCTGAAGTGACTAGGCAACAAATCCAAAGGCAGCTGGGAGAAGGCATTCCTACTGTTCCATTTACTGCTTGAGACTCCTTCCAGAAGTCCTTTAAATAGATCCCTTCTCTACTAGAGAGGGCATTAAAAATACATTAATTCCTTAAAACACGGCCACAGGAAGAAATGCACGTAGGAACAGAGAAGGCAGAAAGGGGTTATTGGCCAAAATCCTCCCTCTGTGCATCTCAGAGGCAGCTGGTTCCTTGTTCTGTCCCAAGCAGCAGCTCAGGAATCCTGCAGCACACGAAGCTGGGAGGGAGGGGATTTGTGTGATGGGCTCTCAGTGCTGCTGGAGCAGCCAGGGCAGGCACAAACACCTCCACACACACTCCTGAGGCTGGCTTTGTAAAACCTGGGAGCTGCACAGAGAGCAGGGAGGTTTACAGAGTGTTCCCTGGGAGTGAGCTCACCTCGACAGCCCTGGGAGGCTGAAAGGTAAAAACACAAAGTCATTTCATTTTCCTGCTGATGCTCAGAGTGTTCAGTGCTGTTTGGGGAAGGTGCACCCAGGGCTGAGCCTCTCCCAGCCCTGTTTCCATCCATGTGCAGCATACACAGGATAGCAGTGGCCAAACAGGGAATACACGTAGCTCCTCACAGCATAAATTACTCACCTCAGTAAAATAATCAAATATAAACCTTGTCAAGCAGGCCTAAACCACCACAACTTCACTCTCATTTCCTGGACTCCTCTATATCCCCATTTATTTTCTTTTAGTCACCCTTCCTTCTCCAACTTTGCCAATCTTTGAGAAAAGATTCACTATGGAAGTGCTGGTTCAACTTTGGATTAGAAAGCCAGAGTGATTTACTTATTATTACTACTACTACACATTTAATTTTTACCTTTTTTTATTAGCTCCCTAAAATAAAAGTTTGACAGTGCTTGATGAAGCTTTTCCTGCTACTTCCCAGTGTCATTAGCATGCCCCAAGCCTGCCCTGCCACTGTGGGCTCCCAGGTAAGCAGGGCTCTGCTCCTGCATGGCAAAGCTCAGCTCAGAGCGTGCCACATCCTCCTGAGATCATCCTTTGTGCTGTCAAATCCCTGTCCCAGCAGTGACAGCAGGAACACTCTGTTATCACCAGCCTTCAGAAGCAGGAGTCATTGGTAAGTCACTTTTTTTTTAATGGGAGGAGGAACTGGAGGCAAGGGAAGACTCCAAGACTCCACAGGATTTATGTGTATTAGGATGGCTTAGAACTTACAGCTGCATTTGTAACACCCAGATACTCCAGAGGTAATGCAATTTAATACTCAGCTACAAAACAATGTGATTTTGGTGGTTTCACAAATTCATGCAAATAATTTTGTCAAACCTCGTGGCTTCCTAGAAAACAAACAGCAAACTTCCAGCCCCTCCCAGGGCAGTAAGAGTGGCAGCAGCCCTGATGTTGGTGCCATGAGTTTTATGTAAGGCCAGTAATGCTCCTAAATGGCTTTCCTGGGCTCAGAGAACAGCTCCAAATCCCTCTGTCCCATGGAGCTGCTCCTCCCTGCAAAGGCACAGTGAGAGGAAGGCATTGAAACTGCCCAGGATTATCACAGAAGTGACTCAAAAGCTTCTACAAGTTGGGACAGGAACAAAAATGCAGATGAAGTGTTTTACAAGGTAAGAGGAAAGCAGAGAACAGAATCACCATCTGCTAATCTCTCATCTGGAACAGCAGCTTCTTATGCAGCCAGAAATCTTTATGTGATCTGGAGTTAACTGTGGCATCAGAGCCTCATTTAAACACAATTCATAGAAAGCACAACCTATGGTCAACATCCCAATCCAGGCTGGAGAGGCAGCAGCACACTCTGTTTTAACTCTTGTGTTTGGCAAACAACTGCTGAGCCTCACTCGGGCAAACTGCTTCAACATCTCCACTCAGGGCAGGTTCCCACCACCAAATGTACCATTATTTTCCCCCAGAGTTCATTTTTGGACCAAGGCAAGAGACCAACAAAGATTTGTGCAAATCCAGCAACTCTCAGAAGGAGCAGAAATCACGACAGAGAACATTTATAATCATTTCAACAGACACTGCCACCACCTCAGACTTGAGTGAACAATGGTAATACACTTCATTTGTGTGAAACAATCTGTATTGTGCTGAGCTGACAGAGGTCACTGAGCTGAAGGCATCAGATGGGCAAATCTGCTGTGGGGGAAAGCAAGGAACACCCTTGAGGAGCAGCCACATCTCCAGCTAGCACAGCTGGATTTGCAAAGGCCATCAAGCTAAAAATGCTAATTAACTGCATTTCTGTGTGCAGAGTCTCCACGAGCTTCCAGCTAAAACAAGGCCAGAATCTGCCTTTGCTGGAACAGAAAGAAAAGTGATTTAAAGCTCACAGCACTGGCTTCCTGTCTCCATCTATAGTAGGAAGCTCAAGGCTCCAGCACACAGGAGTGCAGTGAGACACCTGTGGTGGCAGGGAAAACACAGATGACAAACAGCAGCAAGGCAAAGCACTCTGAAAACAGATGTGTCACATACTGATGTGTCCCTGCTCCCCACCACTGGAAATGGCATCCAATTGCCCTGAAAATTGTTGAAAAGAAAATATCCACACTGAAAAATAATACCATGAGCTTTGGGAAGGGAAGTTTACAGCTTAAATGGATTTAAAACTGTGATCCACAGTGCAGTACCTGTACCATGATCACTGTAAGCACTGGGCTGGAGTTTTATTTCTGCTCACCAAGCCTGGCACTGCACTCTGTAACTCCCTTCATGCCAACTTCACTGCAAACCTACAGAGGAAAGAAACCCTGTGGGGTTGGGACTTGTTAGCAGGAAAAGTCCTGAACTGGCCCCTTGAAACCATTCCATCTGCTGAGAGAATTAAATAGTTATGGGGTTTTTAACCCCAAATAAGTTTTTATTAATAAGTGTTTTTAAAATTGCGAAAAATCCTCCTGTTGTTAAACTCTCAACAACAGCAGACAGAAGAATGTTCTCTCTACACAAACAAATGCAAAGCTGTTTGGTTTCTGGACAGAAACCATTAACCCTCATCACACTGATGAATTACTTTCTATTTTTAAACTTTGGGACATGACTGCAGTTCCCTTCAGAACACATGCACAGGAGATCAAGAGGCAAATTCCCTCCTTCCACCAAGCAAAGGAGTATCAGCTGAAAGAATTCAATTCCAAAGATGCTGCAGAGCAGAGTTCCCAACACTTGCCTTGCCCCTGGGCTGGACATGATCCAGATGGGAGAACAGAGGAAGGCACATGCAGAGAAGCAGGAAAATAAATCCATTTACAACAGACCAGACAAATAAACACCCAAAAACCTCTTGCTGACTGGGCTGCCCACATGCAGTGGCATATGACATCAATAAATAAATGCATATTTAACAGGTAAAGGTTCAGCTGGCTCCAGCAGCAGCTGATGTGAAAATGTGACACCTGGAATCAGCAGCAGGAGCTGTGGCTGCACTTCCCAAGTGCTTTTGGAGCTGCCTCCACCTCTGAGGGTGATTTATACGTGTCCACCCAGCTGATCTACCCCAGAGTCCTGGAATTGAGGGGTCTGCAGCTTCTTCCAGAGCCCCACAGCTCTGGGGAACTGCTGTTGTCCCACTGCTGCAAAATAGGGACCTCACCAGTTCAAGCCAGAGCCATTTTTCAACTCAACACGAGCTCCATCAGCCTGAAAATCCTCCAAACCCAACAACAAGGGATTATTTAATACCTGCCATGAATTCCCTGCAGGCCCTAAAGGCATCCTGTGCCTGGAAACCACAAACAGCAGTTACAGCACTCTGGGAAAGGCAGCTCAGCCTCCAGATGAGCTGAGGCACCACTCCCTTATTTCACTTTATCCTAACAGTTTTTAGTTTTTGCAAGAGGCCTCCAAGTTTTCATCTGAGGAATAAATGTGATCAGGAAAGCAACAACTAAATCAATCCCCCCTTTTAAATCTTCATTACACAGGTGTAGAGATTTTCCCCCAAAGAATACCCTAAATAATGTGTTCAAACAGGGGATTCCACATTACTTTATGAGCACTGCAAACATTTTTAGGAAGGTAACAGAAATTACACACAAACAGGGAATACTTTGCTGAGGACAAAGAGCAAGTGATGAGCATTTAGTTCACATCTCTTAATAACCACATTTCCCAAACTCAAATACTCCTTCCAATATGACAGGAAGTGCCTATTTGCTTTTCCTATTCATACTAATTCAGGTCTATTGTTGGCTGAAACAAAGCTCTTTCAACCTGCACCAGCCGTTCCCAGGACATTTGACACCAGTTTATAAATATCATAAACAGGAGAGGCCTGAGTGGCACAAATCCAGCCCCAGTGCTGGTGCCCAGCTGAGGTCACCCCAGAAAGGAGGGTGAGTGTCTCAGTCTGTGGAACTCCAACATTTATCCAGGAGCAGCTGAAGGTCACAGTGTCTCCCTGAGCCTCTTCTTTGAAGCTGCTATAATAGTACAGAATAATATTACAGAATAATAATAATTTTTAATCTGTCCACAAGATTTTTAATCTGTCCTCCTTCCAAGCAGGACTTTTCTGCTTTTAAATTAAAAAAAAGCCATCAACAGTGAATTCAGCATTTTTAAGTGCCAGGCACCTGTTTGATGGAAAAGCTACCACGGGGTTGTTTCCTAACATCACCAAATTCAGCTGCTGAGAGCTGCCAGCTCCTGAAGCTGAAATCTATTTTCAGAGGGGGAAGAGGAAAAGAAGAGTGGCCCTCCCACTGAGGATGTGTCACACTCAGTGTTGCATCAATCCCCTTTCAATTACGGTGAGAACTCCTCTTCACTCACAGCCTGGGATTACCAAAAAAAGCCAGGGAAGAAGAGCAGGGATCCAGAGGTTGGGTAACACCTCCCTCAGAGGCTCTGCACCCCCAGCAATCCATGAGAAAGGATGAGTTTGATGGGAAATAGGAAAGAAAAATGACACACAAAAGAGATAAAATATCCTACCTAAGCTATATTTGTGTTAAAAACCTCAATGCATTATAAATCTTCACTTAGTTTGTTTCAAAACATCATCTGCCATAAAATTCCATGTGATATCCTGGCTTTGCTGCCATCACAGGCCACACCAATCACACTTCACCTGGAGAAATTGTGTCCCTGTTTTGATGTAAAGCAGCTCAGAACTTCAAGCTTCCATCAAGTGCCATAAAATTCGGGGAACCAACAAAGTTTTTAACAGCCCACAAGAGAACCAAACCTGCCTTAAATGCACTGAAAAAATGAGCACACACATGTTCTTTGGTGCTGCAGCAATAGAACTGGACCTAAAAGCAGATTTCTTTTATCCCCAGGGGAAATATTTGCTAAAAGGGAAGAATATTGAATCTGTGGTTTGTTTGAAGGGGAACTGGAAATGTCAGGGTACTCTGCTTCTACAGAATAAAACATTAGGTATTACTGCAACACAGAGATCATTTGGCTAAATTCACAAAAAAGAGCTTCCTTTCCCTGGAATTTTCCTGTTTTAATCACCATTATCCCTTGAAACAAAGCAGCTGCACTAAGCACAGCTTAACTACTACACAAACTACACCAGTTCTAGTTCTTTGAAAAACACTTTCACACACAATCCACACCAGTTCCAGTTCTTTGAACAACACATTCACACAAAATCCACACCAGTTCTAGTTCAGAAACACTTTCACACACAATCCACACCAGTTCTAGCTCTTTCACAAACACTTTCACACAATCCATACCAGGTCTATTCTCTCACAAATACTTTCACACCCAATCCACACCAGTTCTAGCTCTTTCACACTTTCATATAATCCACACCAGTTCTAGTTCTTTAAAAAACACATTCACTCACAATCCATACAGTTCTGGCTCTTTCACAAACACTCTCACACAATCCACACCAGTTCTATTCTTTCACTCACAATCCACACCAGTTCCAGCTCTTTGAACAACACATTCACACAAAATCCCCACCAGTTCTAGCTCTTTCACAAACTCTCTCACACACAATCCACACCAGTTCTGGCTCTTTCACACTTTCACACCAGTTCCAGCTCTTTCACCAACATTTTCACCCCCCAAAACCTCCACTGCTTTCTAAGATGCAGATGACAGAATGGTTTAGTTCTGTTTGCATTGTGTAGAATTTCGTTGGGGAGCTGCTCATCATTTCTGTGCTTTGTACAACTGCACACAGATCATCCACATCACAGGGGAACAAAATTAACTCCAGCAGGAACCAACTTCATGCCCACAACTGCTTCATGTGAGATCCCCTCAGGTGCCTGAACATTGTGGCACTATCACTCATAAAACTGGGACTCATTGAGCAACAGGAGGAGAATTGAGACAAAAAACCCTTATAAATAACAGATTTGATTATTTCTCCTCTAACACAGCATTTGCCTGGTTTTAATACTCTGGTACATGACTTATTTCAACATCTTTTTTGCCTGCAGAGCTTTAACTTGCAGCCTATCAATAATAAAGCTGCATATCTAATTTCCAAGAGAGTAACAACTCAATTTTAGCACTGCTGAAGACAAAAAATTCATGTTTGCTGATTTTCCAGAATAAACTTCATGCTGAAACAAAGAAATTAAATGTCTATTTCTGCCATTTGTGACCTATAGAAAACATCCCTGCTGACCTGCAGATACAGTGCTTACTAGGAATTTATAAAGATTCAGGAAACCAAGTCCCTCTCAAGCCACCCCTCCCTGTATGCACAGAGCTAAGTCACAGTTCATGCTCTCAAGGCTCCTCAGGGTTTATCCATAATGCTCCACAATTCTCCTAAGACCAGCTTTGAAATGCAAGTTGTACAGAGTATAAGGATTCCCCAAAATGCATTAAAAGCATTTTGACTGAGTCTTATTGAAGGTTTATTTCTTCTCTCTGTGATAAATCTGTTTTGCAAACCCAGGCTCATTACCCCTTGGTAGCAGAAGTGCTTTGCTGGAGTGCAGAGCTGCTTTATTTATACTTTCAGTTTCTTGGGGAGCTGCTCTCAATGAAAAAGAATGTTCATGAAATTAAAAAAAAATGTGAACAAGCTCAGAAATACCACCCAGGCCATCAAAAAGCAAAGGGTGGGCAGTTCAGCTGCTCTTCCCAGCAAGATGGATGGAGAGGGATTATTTACAAGGGCCTGGAGGGACAGGACAGGAGGGAATGGGTTCACACTGAAAGAGAGTAGGTCAAGATGGGATTTTGGGAAGGAATTCCTGCCTGGGAGGGTGGGGAGGGGCTGGGATGGAATTCCCAGAGGAGCTGTGGCTGCCCCTGGATCCCTGGCAGTGCCCAAGGCCAGGTTGGAGCAGCCTGGGACAGTGGGAGGGGTCCCTGCCCATGGCAGGGGTGGGATTGGGTGGGATTTAGGATCTTTTCCCACCTGACCCCAGGTGATCCCCAATTACCAGCACAAAGGCAGTGCCCCAGAGCTGTCTCAGGATTGATTTCCACCCCACAGCCTCAGAACAGAGGTGATTTCAGACACCCCCAGGGCAGTGAAGATCCCAGAGATCCCTCTGAGGCTGCTCAGGGTTTGATAAACACCCAGGAGGATCCGTGCACTGAGGGATCCTCCTGTGGGGCTGTTCCCAGTGATCCCAGCCTCACCCTGACTGACAGCTCAGAAATGCATGTTCCATCATCACCAGGGCTGGGAACACCCCAGAGTCCCCACTCTGAGCAGGGGTTTCTCAAATGCCAAATCCACTTTTGTGCTCTTTGATTGCTTTTCAAAGGGGATTTCTTCTTCCTTAGAAGAAAAAGTTTATGAGCAACAGGAGCAGCAGAGAATGAGCCCAGGGAAAACACAGAGGTATTTATTCACCTCTTTTCTAATTCACAGAATGTTTCCAAGTTTCTCCTCAAGAATACAAATCACTCAAGACAGCTCACACCAATTATAACTGAATAGTCTATAAAATATTACTGTATTACTTATTCAAGTGGGTATTTACCTACACAGCACTGGAAAATACAGCCCATTTCCTAGTGCAGGTATTAATTCACATAACAAACATCTATCAGTATGAATTTTGGATGTTCATGGAAAGAATAAATAATTCTAATTTCAGGTTGTATTTACTTGAACCCCAACCTAATGCTAAGTAATTATCTAATAGCTTTCATTTTTTAAAAACCCAGAAAGAAAATCTACTTGCTGCTTCTTCTGTTTATTCATTTTTATTATCCTTTTCTTCCCTATGCTGAAGACAGGTGATTTGTTGAGCCCATGGATCTAATTTGATTGGCAATTATTTACTTTTTAATTCCTGCTGACAGCCCCCACATAACCCTACAGAAAAATCCCTCACATCCCCACGAGATCTACCCTGAAGTACACACTAAAAACAGGCTGAAGAGTCCCTCAGACCTTCCTTCAGATCTTCTCAGGGTTTGTTTGTGTTCCCAAGTAGTACAGAGCTATTTATGGAAAAATCCCTGCTGGAATCCCAGCCAGAATTTCAATGGGCTGCACAGAGCAGCCAGGGGTTGCTGTTCTGTTTGCAAATAACAATATATTTGGAAATCACATACTGGGCCATTGTTCTGCACGGAGGGAACAGGAGCCTCCAGGCAATGCCTTTCTTGTCACTGAGAAAGCACCAGAGCTCTGCAATCGCTTCATTTTCTCTTTTTTGCTGAAGCCAATCCAAAGCACACACTGCAGGTGAACATTTAGTAACAGCATCATTACAGAAAAATAGAATACTTGGGCAATGCCTTTCAAAATGAGACCTCTGTGACTTGCAGTGCATTCCTGTTGTACAAAACACCAACTCCTCAAAACCACCCTGCTGCTCCTGACTCTTCTCACACATTCTCTGACCAGAGCATTTGGTTCAGGTGCAAAGCTCAGGCCAAACATTTGGAGGCTTTTCATGTGGCTGTGCAGAATGCAGGAGGCTGTTGTGGCTCACACAATGCATCGAGTGCCTCCTCCTAAGCAAGGAATAAAAGCAGGAATTCCCCTTGGCCAGCAGAGAGGCAGGGAGGGCAGAGGAAGGGCTCTCAGCCTGCTGGGCAGCACAGGCCTGTGAAGGTCACAAGCACAACTGAAGTTTCCAGCAGAGATAAATACCCAGCTCTGTGAAGTGACTGACAATCCCAATTCCCCATTACTTCCCTCACTCTGCTATCAGTGTCCTTTAATACCTAAAGCATCTCTAGTGGCACTTGGAACCTTAAAGAAAAGCCTTCCTTTGCTCAGTTGCCTTTTCTTCCCCCCCTTGGCAAGAGTTTTCCTGGGTTTCTATTCTGGCCCAAGCACACATGCCTCAGTTTCTTAAAAAAAAATCATTATTAAACACAAGCCAATGCTGATTTCTGGCCTGGACTTTGAGATGCCTAACACATGGAATCTTGACAACTCCAAGGCATATTTATAACATCTCTTAAAATGATATATATAGCCTACTAATCTGAGCAAAATACCAACCTTTATTTTTAAGTGTTTGTTTCAAATCTGTCTGTTTTTAGACCAGGACCTTTTCTGGGGGTTCTGGAAGAGTTGCATAACAGATTTATAGATATATATAATTTGTTTATATATGTTGTACATATATTTTATATATAAGAAGGTAGAGAGTGTTTTGATAGTGCCACTGTCCTGCAAGGATGTTAAAGATCATTACAAAAAAAAAATATCCAGGGCTTTGGAAGTTCATTTTAAGAAGCACCAGCCAGGTCTCACAAGCAGGGAAGGGTTAAAATGACTCCAAAGAAAACAACCACAGATAATGGCTTTCAGTTATCTCCATTTCTAGTGTTCCATCATCTCCCCACCATCCCCTGGGATAACAACATTTAAATTTCAACTTTCAAGCTGACAAAAAGTAAAAGAGTAAGAAGAGCTCTGCAAGAAAATGGCCCTCAGACCAAAGACCCTGGTTAGACCCAACATGAACTGGAAGGTGCCAAACAACTTCCAGCTGAACACACCATAAAACCCCTGGAAAAAGAATTTCAGTGGACACATAAACAAGTTGAGGGCACAAAGAAAAGTTTCTCTTGACAGCTCCTTCAGAAGGACAGTGAGCAAGCAGCAGGGAGGAAATGAGGATACAACCCCAGCATGGCATTTTTGTGACACAGAGGGCAGGAACACCTTGCAGCAGCACAGAGCTGTGAGCTGGTTGCTGTTAATGCCACTTTAGGAGCAGCAGAATGCTCAGCATCCCCCAAAAACAGGCAGAGGTTTGGTACTGCCAGGCCTGGGATGAGCTTCCTCACCAAGCAAAAGCATCCCCCAGCTCCAGGGAGCCAACAGCCTCAGGTGAGAATATCCCAGGGATTTTTGTTTTGTTCCAAATGCTCTTTGTGTTCCTCCTGCCCTTCCCTCTGAGGCAGCTCATTCCTGTGAGACACACACGAGCTGGGTTAGGCACAGCACGTGTCCTGCTGCAGGAACACAGCCCTGCTGCCAGCTCCTGCTGCTTCCCAGAGCAGCTCACCACTTCCAGAAGGCTCTGGAATCAAATGAAAGACCTGGATACTTCTTTAACACTCACACACAAAAAAAGGAGTGTAAGATTTAGCTTCAAACAAACAAATAAACAAAACTAAATCAAAACAATGACATGAAGCTGTGACAAGAGCTGTCTGAGGAAAGGCAGAAGGATTATAAAGAAAGTTTTAAACTTCTGGCAAAAAGCCATTCCTGCCAATTCCACATTCCAGTAAAGGAGCTCATGAATGTTTCACTATTACCTCTATAAACAGTGACATTTTCTCACTGCTGGGCTATTTAATGAACACTGTAGGCTTCAACTCCAGCTGCTGTTTACTCATATTGATCTGTGAGAAGGAATGTCCTCAAATGCAAATCTCAGAGCACTGAAAGTGGAGTTTTCATGTGAAAGGCAGACCAGGAACAAGCAGACATCAACTGCAGCCATGGAAAGGCTGAGGAAGAGGCTGAATTGTTCCCAATTCCAGTTTCCCATGTTGCCTTAGAACCACTATCAGCTCTCCAAGAGAAGCAATCCATCCTTTCACCTCTAACCCCATTCCTGTAGAACCGTCACAAACATCTGCTAAGAGTTGGACAAATGAAGTCTGGAGTAGCTGATGTGGAATACAATTAATCCAGAAGGAGCCCAAGACAGGTAATGTTCATTAGGGTTGGTTTGAGCACCCTGGGGCTCAGGGATCAGCTCAGGGCAGTGACTGCAGAGGACCCAGGAAGGACCATTTCCCTCAGGAGCAGCAGCTGCCTGAAGTGACAATGAACCCACAGGCAGGCCTGGGTGTAATTTCAATTCTATTTCTATAAGAAAAATTCTATTTCCCCTTCCCACACCAAGGTCACACTCCAAAGCAAGCCAAAGTGGGTAATTATTACAAAATAATCCAAGTTTTTCTTTAGTATCTCCAGTATTCCAATATTATTCCCTACACAATGCACCAAGAGCAGTCCCAGAAAAGTCAGGGGTTTGTTATGCAATTCCACTGGAAAACAGCCCAGGAACTCTCAAACAAGTGTCTTTGAGAGTCATTATAGTTTTATGAAAGCCAAAGCTTTATTTCAG
Source organism: Alaudala cheleensis (assembly GCA_013398995.1). NCBI lineage: Eukaryota > Metazoa > Chordata > Aves > Passeriformes > Alaudidae > Alaudala > Alaudala cheleensis. The sequence continues at coordinate 27,248 of VWYE01006655.1, read as the reverse complement.
TGTGTAGTTCTTGTCCACTGGACCAAATTATATGAAAATAAAGCAAGACCTTCAATCTACATTTATAAGCACTACACACAAACATAGCTCATGATTTCTCAAATCATCATTTAACAATAGCACAAAGGCCAGCTAAAAATTGCTGCTTTTAAGGATCAAAGAAGGGTCATGAAATACTTTTTATAGTCACTAAAAAAAAAGGAAAATACAGTCACTGGCATTCATTAAGCAAGAATATATTAGAAATTACACTGTATTTTAAATAAGCAACTATAATATGAAGTCTCAATTACCTTAACTGTTGCTGAATACATGCAATTATCTTTTCTCAGGTTCTCAAAACCAGAGTGCCAACTGTGTGTGTTTGGAGCTCCCATTATTCCCAGAGTATTAATTTAAGAACTGCAATTGAAAATGCAACGGGAAACAATTCCACACAAAATGCCTTCTGTATATCTGGGAAAACCAATCTTTCTTACAATACAACTTCTTTAAACCCTCTTTTCCCTGACCCTAAAATTTCCTTCCAAAATTAGATGCAAGCAGAGCTGCCTCAGGGGCTTCACATGTGACCTAAATCTGCTGGTTCTCTTCATGGTGCTATCACTTGTGGATGGCTGAGAGGAAAATGCATTTTGATCAAGAATGGCTGACCAAATGAATAACTTCTCCTCCAGTGCCTAACAAAAGAGTGAGAAGTTAGGAGGGGAAAAGGAGAAGCTTCCAGCCACTCCTGTTTCCCTCACTGAATTACAGCCCTGCAGAGAAGCCTCAAACAATTGTTTGCAGCAATATCAGCTCAGAGTAGCAGGACCTGATGGTGGTATTTAATAGCAAAGGAAAATTAACAACCCAAAACCTGCCAGTCAGTGGCAAGAGCAGCCTGATGGAACAGTGCCTGTGCCCAGAGCATGTCCCACAGCAGGCCTGAGGGAAAAGCAGAAAGTCAGCAATGCTATATTCAATTGTAAGGAATATATTCAATAAGGAATATATTCAAAAAGGAAATAAATTCAATTAAGGAAATCCTGCTACATAAAATTATTGATAAGTGCACACATACAAGGTATCAATACTTCACCTCTTCAGACTCCTCTTTATGCTTGCCCTGTTTTCAAAGGCACAGAAGAAGGCAGTGCCCCATTATTTCCAGACTGTCATTACAAAAGCAGCATTTTGCAAGAGCATAACTGAGCTGTGGCAATAAAACAGAGCTGTAATTCCACGTGTTCCATTCAAGTTTAAAGCCTAGAAAACTGTTCTTGCATTGTTATTTTGACTGTAAGCTCTACCACTGCTTCTTGGAAGAGGTTACTCCAAGTTGGTTTGGATCAATAAATATTTCCTGTATTTATCTGCTTTCATTTTCATTGGAACAGGGTAACTGTCACCTCTGTTCACATTCACAACCTAAACATCAACCTCAGCCAAGGCTTTTTCACTCCTTTCAATCCCTTCTTTGAAAGTGCAAACCTCAGTTTCACGTGATGACTGGGCACTGACTTGTTCTGCTCAACTTTTCACTCCACACTAAAAATACTGTAGGCACAGTTTATGGTGCTGCATTCTATGGAGTATTGAAAAGTGGGGGGAAAAAGAGGCCTGAAAAATACCCTGAAGGCAGTTATTAAAACATCTTCCATAATGGAATGATTGTGGGAGCACAGGGTTTCCTGCAGATGAAAGGATAAACTGCAGCCTTAACTCGGTACCATCAGTAATTGATGTTTTTGCTCCAAGAGGCACACACAGAGCAGATTTAATTGCATACACACTTTAACAGCAGCTAAAACAAAGGCAGGCTCATTCTACAGCATTTAATGCAAGACAATGCATCAGTTTAGGTGAAGATGAAACCCCAAAGAAGGGATCCATTTTTCAAATCATATTAAGGCTGATAAGACACGATAAGAGAAGATTATCATTTGTCAGACTATCTTTTTTAAGTGCTTTACAGCAAAGCAATCAGTAATAACCCACCTCCCATTCAAGTGGCATTATTTCCTACAACAACTTCAAAGAAGCTGAACTGCACTGAGAATAACAAGCTCATTTTACTAACAGAGCTCAAAACAAATCCCATTTCCACAGACTGCTTGTGTGGACACAGCAGAAAACCCACTCCATGTGCACTAGAAAAAAAAAACCCATCACAAAATAACACTGATACTGTAACAGTGATTTTATTGCTGGCCTGCAGATAGCACATGTTCAAAGTATGGATCCTGAGCAGCAAAGGTTTAAAGTCCTTTTCAACAGCTGATTTTACCCTTCAGTAGCACAGCAGTGAGAGATCAATCAGGATCTTACATTGCCTGCACATAAAGTCCTACAAAGAGACCAATCTTCTTCCAGAGTTCCTCCTGTTCCTCTGAGCCACTTGATCACTCTCACACTCTGCTGGAATAAGCACATGCAGAGCTCTGAGAATCACATCAGGCTTCAACTCAGCCGAAAAATAATCCAGTGAAAAAGCCACGATTTTACCCATTTTTCAGCTGGATCAGCTTCCCCACCAAGTTGCCTGTGCACTTAGGTGAACAGCATGCCAGCAGAGTGGGAAGGAGTGCCTCTTTAAGCAGAAATGCTGCCAAACATGCAGCTGTGGCCTAAATAGGCAAGCCAGGGAGAACAGAAAGCAGGGGGGGTGAAAAAGCAGACAGCACAGCTTGGAACACCCAGCTTTTAACTCTTCCTTCAGCTCTGCATCCATTGGGAGCTTCAGGCTTGGTTTTAGCTCTTCCAAAATACGTTCTGTGAAGCTCCAGCTACCACAGAAGGCCATGCCTGCAGCAGAAATAGCCAAACCAGAAGCATTTAGGTTGCACTTTTCAAATGAAAAGCTGGCAAGTCTCACAAAGCTGATGCAGAGCTGTGATCCATCAGGACTGCTCTGACAGACTCGTGTGTGCTCTGGGGTCTGATGGCCTGATCACCCCCAGCACTGCATTTCCAACACAAAAGCCTTTTTTAGAACTGATTTTTAATTGAAGACAGAGATTTGAAGAACAGCAAAGTCTCACAGAAGGGACAGAAAAATCCCTGAGTGACAAGCTGGAGTGCCCCAGCTTCCAAACCCATGCAAGAAAGAGAACTGAATTATTTCTGGGGAGCTGAACAGCCACTGCCTATTTATGTGCCTGCTCAATGCTCTTTGTTTTGGGGCACTGCACACTTTAAATGCACACTCCAGTCCATCCAGAGCAGCAGTTCCTAGAACACAGTAGCCTATTTCTCTCTCCAGATACAGACAGCCATTCTCTGCACAGCTGAAGGGCTCAAACACAGGAGCAGACTCAGGAATACAGAACAGAACTGTAACCTTGGGTCTTCTTTTTCATATTTCAAACTACCTCTTAAAAACGAACCTATTACTAGGCCTTGCTCCTTGTAAATGGTACCCCATGAGCACAGAGAACATAACCACAGCCCTCAAAAGCCCAAATTAGCTTCCCTCCCACAACTATATCCCAATCTTTCCTCAGCAGTATTATTGCAACCTCACTGTCACTCTTCTTCTCTTTTTTTATCCTCTCCAATTCCATCAATTCTCATTTAAAAAAAAAGCACCCAGATTGTGGTAAACGACTTTTTTATAGCCATCTTTCACTTCTCTTTACTCAGAAATAACATTTCTCGTGCATTCAATACAAACAACCCTTGCTGAAGCAACATCAGCCCCACTGCTGCCCTGCAATTCTGAAACCTGACAAAAATAAATATCAAATGACACTTGACAGACACAACACACCTAGAACCAAACACTGAAAGCATTCCTGAACAAGGGAAATGGCCCATTTTGTTTCCATCTTTTCCCACACACAAGCTGGGGACAGAATTTTATCTGTTCATCATTTGCAGTCTAAAGCAGACACAGCCATGTTTGGCTCCAAGAGGAGACACGAAGCAAATCACAGATAATTAACAAAGCATCACAGAATGGTTAAGCATTAAGTATTAAGCATAAATAGTCAGTAATTAGGACCCCCTGCAGATGTTCAGGTGCTTCTTTCAGAGACAATTTGGGCATGAAACAGTTAAACAACTTAGTCCAAGATGAGAATAATCGCTCAGGGTTAAAGCTTAGGACTTAAGTTCCTGGCTCCCAGCCTTGGACCTGCACTATCAGACTTTCACATATCTCTGAATTACACCTGAAAGAACATTGAGATAGAACCCCTTGCCTCTTCTCCTTCTGCTGAGCAATTAAACAATTTCGACTTCATTTGTTCTGAAGTACAAACTCACTCCATTAAGCAAGTGTGCAGTTTAAACTCCCAATTCTCACTTGCTGCTCTTATGCCACATTCTGAAGAACAGCAGAAGAGTAAAACCAACAAAACTGCAGCTGAAAATCTTTGTAATCCTTTTCTATGATCATTCCCATAAAGGAAACTTGCACTAAGAAAACACTGGAGTATTTCTGGACAATTAAATCTCACTCACACCGAAACTGTGATTGCACAAAAGAAAGAAATCTGTGCATTACAGACACTTTTGATAAGCTGATCACTGAACTTATCACAAACAGGCACTCTGTGTTCCCCACCCCAGCAGACCCAACCCTCCCCACTGCACACAAAACAAGTTAACACACATATGCTGTGGGACTGGGCTCCAGCAAGACAAATATGAAATTAAAAAGGGACAAAAACTATTTCAGAAAGGGAGGAAGCACAAACTACAACAACCTTTGCCCTCATACAATGGACTGCTAAATCATTAGAAGGCAAATTTCTGCCATCAATTAAATTAAAGGAGCCGAGTTATAATGAAAGTTACAGAGAGATTTCAGTTTCTAACCTGATTTCTGTGCTTAGCTGTGATCTGACATGGCCAGGCCACAGCTTACAAGCACGGATAAATTCCATGCATACCAAGTGAGGAGAGGCTCCTTCTGCTCCTCACATCCACACTGCAAAAGCTTTGCCACAGCACTGAGCCACGCAGGCCCCAGATACAATTTTAATGCCAACTTTCCTCAGGCTTTGGTGACAATTTCCCCTCCTTCCCCTTCCATGTCACATCCATCCATCACACAGTGATGGGAAAGTCAGAGAATTAAAAACTCTGTATCAGAGTTCATGTTCCAGCCACCAAATCTCGACTTTGTAACAACCAGCCAGCCCAGTCCAAGTATGTAAAGAATTACAGGTGATACATGTGATGGCAAGGAGTCAGCTCTGACCTTAAATATACTGCAAACTACAGAACAGCATTCTTGAAAGCTTTTCAAAGTTGCTACAACTGTTACTGTATTAAAAGTGTTACTGTCCAAAATGTTATTCTCCACTGGCCTGTTTTATAGATAAAAACACTGCAGGGAGACCCCTGGCTTTGTATCCCACTGATTAATGTAATTAAATGATGTTGTTTTCCTGGTTATCACTGCTTCAGCTCAGTTCAAGCCAGCTTTCCAATGTAAATATTGCAACACTGAGTTACCAAAACAGAAAGTGAAACTCCCAATTCTTTCACGTTTGTTTTCTTCACTTTGTTTTTAGTGAAGTTTCAGCACTCCACAACAAAATGCTATTTAGGATTTTTAGTGAAGTTTCAGCACTCCACAACAAAATGCTGTTTAGATTTTGAGCTCTGCAGCCATTCAGAACTCAGCTCTCCAGAGAACTCTGGTACTCCTGCACACAAACTGGTGCTGTGCTCACCACAGGCATGGTTGGATCCAGAACTGTTCCCTGGCACACCACAGTGGTCACAGAGCCATTAAAGCTTCACACACTCACATTTCCCTCAGCTTTCACCATGGGCCTGCCCCAAGAAAGCTGAGGGAAAGGCAGGGAATACAAAAGGGGCTCAGACTGCACCTGGACACACTCAATTTGTTGTTGGGTATTCCAAAAGACCAGAAAGTCCAGTTGGTGCAAGAACCACACAAGGCTCCATGGCACTGAAGTGAACCTTAAAGCCAGAAATGTTGCCAGGAAATGGAAAAATGCAGCCACCCTGACACATCACACAATTACAGAAACACACTGGGATGTACAGCAAGAAATCAATATCCACAACTGCCTTCACCAACTTCCAGCACAGATTGTGGGAGCCAAATCCACAGGAATAGGAGAGAGTTTCAGCTCAACACACTGATTACAAGCAAGTAGAACATCAGCAATACTCGGGATCTCTCTCTGGGCAGCTCAGCTTCACAACATCTTGTATGATAAACTTTGTATCCCAAAACTCATCCTAAGTCAGGTATAGCTGGCAATGAAACAAAATTTCACTCTTTGGGACACAGAATCAGAAGGCTACACTGTCCATAGAGCAGAAAATGGAAATTTTAACAGTGTTTTGGAAACTGAATCCAGTTCATTCCCTCAAAGGCTCCCCTGGACTCCACCCCAGGTTTCCAGCAGTGTCAGGGCAGTTCCCAGCCTGGCACCTTTCGTAACACCAAGTGCAACACTTCAAACAGCTCAGCCTGTCTTTCCTTCCTATTTCCTCACTTCTGCATTTCCACATCCCTGAAAAGGCTGCTTTTCTCTAAGTTCATTACTACTAGAAGCATATCAACACATATTTTAATCAAGAATTGTCTGCAAGCACCACAGCTTCACCACAACCACAAGTTCTTCAATACTTGTACTTAATTAAGGATTTAGTTTGATACAGAAACAAAACAAAGGTTACAGAATTGTAAATCTGTCATGGAAAAAATATATACCACATTTAACAGCACTCTGGAGTTCAAGCTTTAAAAATCTACTCCCTGAAGAATTTAAAATTAAACTTAAAATTGTTACAGCTTCCTCATTTGCAGAAAACATTTTCCAACTTGCAAACAGCAGAAGCCTCAGTGCATCGTTTGCCACATGCTGCAGCTAATAAATAAAAACAACTCAGTTCTGTTTATACCAGTCTCTTGCCCTTTGGAAGGCTATCTGAACCACATGTCAAGCAGGGAAATAATGGAAACTGTAGTTACTGCTTTTCTAAATATAACATTAATCTCACTTGTATGTCAGAGCATTCAAGATATGCCAGAAAAGAAAAAAGCCCAGGAATTACATAAGTGACAAGGCCAACTGCTTGCAAAAGAGAACTTTTAACTCCTGATCTTACAGGCTGCTTGGTGCAAACAGGACTTTATGGCCAAAGACATTCAGAAGTCAGGGGACCTTTCCTCAAGAATGATCATAGAGGAGATTCTGGTCTCCAGAGAAAAGCATCATTCCTCCAAGCATCCCAAATCCAAGGAAAAAAAACAATCAGTACAGTTTTTGCAGTGAAATCAGAGGCAGCCATCTTAGTGCAACATGACACTTGTCACTGCCAGCTTGGGAAAGTTTTAGACAATTCCCAGTGTTATTTCAAACCAAACCTGCTCTTTAGGTACTAAGTAGGCATGCACAAATATTCAGATTTCTTCCTCCTCTTGTTAATAGGAGCTGGAAAGGTTGGGACAATTACTTCATCGAGTACTGAGATCTTCAAAGAGTACAAATATTAATTCTCACAACACCTCCTTGTGAAATGCAAGTATCCTATATCCCATTTTGCAGATTAAGAAAAAACACAAATCAGAAACCAAAAAATCAGAAAAATCTTCACAATCTTAGAAAACAATTCCAGCAAAAATAAGTTAGGAAGCCTGAACTTTTTTCCAGCAGTGCTGAATGTTTAAACCTGGATCTGGATATGGCACATGAAATGTCCATTTGCTTTGCACACAGCAGCACTGGGATATTTCACTGACTGCATCCAGATCTCCCTACCTAAGGGATGGTTAAAAAGTCAGAAAACAGTAAAAAATATCGCTCTTACCTTCTGCTACATCATCATCTACAGCGCCTTTCACCTGAGAAAAACACCACTGAATGTCATTTCCTCCTCCAGCTCCTACAAAAACGAGAACAATTCAGTGAAAAGGAGCCCCCCCAGAGCAGCAGCGCGGGCACACAATGGTCGCAGATTGCACATTTCAGAGCCTGTGCACGCCCACTTCCTCAGCAGGGCCGAGGCACAATCACACACCACCCTCCCCACCTTTTTCCTTTGGATATTGTTTTTGTCAGCCTTCAATGCAGCGTTCTCAAAAACAGGGAAGCACAGAAAGCTCCGCTCACCCAAAGCTCGCTGGGCTAAGCACCATTAACTAGCGATTTAAAATTCAAGTGCACGAACAGCCACGAAGCTTTTTGCTACTTGAGCAGTCAGAACCCCCTGAATACACACACACACAAACAACTTAAATATAAACTATCAGAGCTGCGCGTTTTTAGAAAATTTCCATCTCCCATCCAACACAAACCAAGCACAAAATTCATTTCCTCCTTTCACAAACCCACTGCGCCGACCCTACGCGCTCAAGGCTAAAGAAAAAGAATTTTACCACGATTTTAGAGTCTCTTCGCAGAAGTAATGAAAGAAATTATCAGCCTGAAAAAATATCAAAAAAAGCGCAGCAAATCCCAGCAGAAAAAGCAAACAAGCAATCGGGAGGGGAACAAGTTCTACTACCATAGAAAACGGATCGGAGAGAAAACTTCAGGAACATTACTGCCTCGGCTGAAGGCAGTGATTCATTTGAACCGTGCCACCAAAACACACACCAAAAATCACCACCCATTTCTTTTGCATTTCATTCTGAGCAAATCACTGCAGGGCTGAGGACATACAGGAAGAGACAGAAATGGGCTTGCCTCGGCTGGGTTTTTTTTTTAGTTTTTTTTTTTTTTCCTCCCAAAAGCCACTGTCAAAATGGAACTTTTCCTGCACACAACTCAAACCGGCTGAGCAACAGATGGCATTTACACATTAATCCCGAGCTCTGGTAGGGCTTTGGGGATAACAAAGAATACAGGAGGAGACTCTTCCCAACTCAAGGGGGGCAAAAAAAAACTCGAAGAGAAGGAAATCAGAAGCCTGAAAATAATCTTTCCAGAAAAGATGAAGCGCCTCAGAATGAGAAGTCCTGGAATAGAGTAGTTTGCATTTTTCTGCTTGCTTTAAATTCTTCCCTGAGGGATTACAGACATCCAAGCTGCATAACCTGAGAAGGTGAAGGCAAGCAACAGCTTCTCCATTTATTCCCCCACATCGCTGCCCAAAAATCCCACAAACCATTTTCTTTCCTCTCTTCAACTTCTTCATTTGTCATTTAGCAGCTAGCACCATAGAAGCACTGAAAGGGAACAGCTTGGAGAGAATCACTGCTCCTGCCACTTAGAGCCGAAGTCCTCTTTTGCACAGAATTGACTTGAACCAAGTTGGCACTTTTTTTTCCCCCCCACGACTAAAACGGCAAGAGGAGGGTGGAGCATGTGCATATGGTGTAGGGGGGAAAGGCAAAGCACAAGGCTCACAAAGCCTCCCATGCTTTGCTCCTCCACACGCAAAGCACTGAAAAGACAATTCATGTGCAGAGGAGGGGGATGAATAAATTTCCAAATGAAGAAATCGCGAGGAAAAGTAAGAGGGGAGAGATCCGTTCTGCACACACACTCCCAAGCACTTCGGGATGCGAAATGGGGAGCAAGCAGTGGAAGGAATGGCAAAGAAAACACAGCGAGACCTGTGCTGTTTAATTACGCCCTGTGCCAAATTTTACTGGCATTTGCAGATGCTCAGAGGCTGCTCCCTACAGAAGGGTGCGACTGCAATCTGGACACCGCCTGCACCTGGAACCTCTCCGTGCACGGCAGCGCTCCTGAGAAATAACCACAAGCATCGACCCCAAAGCCTCAAGGGGGAAACTCTTCACCGGAGCGTGTAGTGACAGGACAAGGGGGAACGGGTTCAAACGGAAAGAGTGGGTTGAGGTGGGATATTGGCAAGGAATTCTTCCCTGGGAGGGTGGCGAGGCCCTGGCACAGGTTGCNGGCGGCGCGGCCGCGGCGGGGCTGGGGCGGCCCCGCTCCGGCCCCCCCGGCGGTGAGCGTCCAAAATGGCGCCGGCAGAGCTGGGGGTGACGTCAGCGCGGGGCGGGAGCGGGGCCGCCCTCAGGAGGGCGGGCGGTGGCGCCGCCATGTCCCTGCCCAGCCCCTCATGGCGGGGTTGGTGCTGGTGCCGCTGCTGCTGCGCCCGGCGTCGATCGGCCGCCCTCAGCCCGGCCCTACCCGCCCTCTCTCTCGGCGGGGCTGCCGCCCCTTCGCCAGGCATCCACCGCTGTCACGGCAGGGCTGCCGCCCTTCAGCCCGGCACTGATCACCCTCATGGCCGGGCTCCCGACCCTCACTCAGCTCGGCCGCTACCCGCCCTCATGGCGGGGCTGCCGCCCTTCAGCCCGGCATTGACCACCGTTGTGGCGGGGCNCTCTGGATCTCTGGAAGTGTCCAAGGCCGGGCTGGAGGGGGCTTGGAGCAACACGGGATAGTGGAAGGTGTCCCTGCCCATGCCAGGGGGTGGAACTGGATGGGGATTTAAGGTCCCTTCCCACCCAAAACATTCCATGATTCCACGAAGAACCAGCAGACCCACCCTGCCTGCAAGCTCCCCAACTCCAAAACACACCACTTCCCCCTCCACCTTGCNGCCCTCATGGCGGGGCTGCCGCCCTTCAGCCCGGCATTGACCACCGTTGTGGCGGGGCTCCGTGCTTCATAACCGGGCTACCGACCCTCACTCGGCGCGGCCTCTGCCCGCCCTCATGGCGGGGCTGCCGCCCTTCAGCCCGGCATTGACCACCGTTGTGGCGGGGCTCCGTGCTTCATAACCGGGCTACCGACCCTCACTCGGTGCGGCCTCTACCCGCCCTCATAGCGGGGTTGCCGCCGCCCCTCAGCCCGACATTCACCATCCCCATTGTGGGGGCTGCCGCCCCTGGGCCCGGCATGGCCCGCTCTCGGCCCCTCCGCGCTCCGGTATCCGCCACCCGCTGCCCTGGGCTCCCCTGCAGGAAGAGCTTCCTTCGCTGCCCCCTCTCCCCCCAGGCTCGCCCTTTGGCGAAACTGAATATCCTGAGCTGGAAGGGACCCAAGCAGGATCCTCGATCCGGCTCCCAGCCCTGCACAGACATCCCGAAATCCCACCCTGGGCATCCCTGTGTCCAAAGGCCCCCGGAGCTGTGGCAGCCTCGGGGCCGTGCCCGTTCCCTGGGGAGCCTGGGCAGTGCCAGCACCCTCTGGGGAAAACATTTCCCTTCTCAGAGCATCTCCCCCTCACTTGTCCTTTAATCTTGGAGGGTTTTTTTCTCTCCCCCTTCCCTTTGCTCCCTTCTGCCATTTCCCCCTGCAGCAGCCGCACATAACCTGTTTGCTTGCACATATTTCCACCCCCCGTGGATGCTTTCTACAACAGTCCGGGGCTCGGTCTCTGGTTTCACTCCGTTCTCATTGCTATTCCCTGCATACACCAGCCGTGCTCCTGAGCCATTTTTAGCCTCCATCCACCTTTCACACTGACAGCCAGCAAGATCCACAAAGAAAGGCTTTCAGCCGAGCCCAGCTTGGCTCAGCTCCCGCTGGCTCGGGGAGGATGGAGCCTCCTTTTTAGCTTGCTAGGTCCCAGTTCCAGTCTCAGCTGTAGTTAACTACAGCACTGGGATAATTGATTCAGTACAATCTATTTAAGATCTTGTGAAAGTCATCAGTTTCCCTTCGCAGATGTTTGTGCAAACATTTTCTTCTCGGGCTGGGTAGATCTTGCTAATCCAGATCTCACTCGGAGATTCATGAGCTCATCCTGCAAACCCAGCGCTGCCACAAACTCGAAATGTGACTTGGAACAAGCCTCCAAAACCATCCCGTGCACTGATTTTTGCATTTCCACCTCTAAACACCTAAGAGGCTGCTTTTATAAATGAAAAAACCATTGAATTGCTGGTCAAGTCCAGCAGAAAACAGAGCTGTGGGAACTGAATACCAGTAATGAACACAAACAGCCAGGCTCCCCCACCAGAAACCCACAAATTATAGGTTATTTTGAAATTCAGATTTATCTCTGCATCCCTGATAAGAAAAAAAATTGCACAGGCAAATAAATCAGTCTTGGAAAGAACAAAACCGTTTGAAAGAACACTCAACATACATGGGATGTTCTAAAGAATTGCAACTCACCCAAGTCTGGAAATGTCTGGAACCAAGTGTTTTGCTGAGAGCAACCCAAAAACCTACAACCAAAACCACTTTGGAAGTTTGGAAACAATCACAATGAAGACAAACTCCCTGGGCCACATTTCCCAGAGCTCAAGAGCAAATTCATACAATTCTACAAATTTGTGGCCATGTTTACTTGATACCAAGCTCAGCATGAAAGCTGAAATTTGTCCCTTTTCACAACTCCTTAAACATACTTTTTTCAACCCAAGCAGAATTGTCCTGCAACTGTTTAGCAGGAAAATTTACAAATCTAGTCCAATTCATCCATTGCTTCTGTGTAATTACTGCAGTATTTGTCCTCATAGTAGAATAAGCGTTGGTTCAAGAACTTTTGTTACTAAAATAATTTAAATAAGGCAAAGAGACCTGCAATTAGCTCTGTAATAGAAATTGATGAAGCCTTCGTACGTACCTTATAATTAAAATAAAATCCCTCTTAGAAAAGATTTAATATCACGGTGCCATGGGAATGGATTGTAACTCCAACATTTCAGGTTTTTGTTGGGAACTAACTGAGCTCCAGCAAATAATGGAGCGTAATAAATAAATAACATTAAATTACAGCCAGAGTAATTAGTGAGACATCTTGGGAACCACAACCTTTGCCTGGGTGTTCACTTGCTTGGTAGTTCAGAGTGTTCACACCATGAGTGGTTGGTGCAAATGAGGCAGAGTGTGTTCCATAGCCCTGATTCAAAGTTCATGGATTTACTTGGATTTCTCTGGAGCTTGAGCATTTGCTGAGGTGCTCTGGGGAGGTTGTAACTGTGTGATGTTAAATTTATACACAGTCACCAACAGCACAAAGCTTTAATGAGCATTTATCTACTCTGATCATGCTTTAATGACTAATTCTTACTCTACACATAAACTCCTTCAGCTGAGACTGGAGAACACCTCTGGGAAGTGGGAGGGACTTACAGGAGCAAGGACTCACAGAACAGCATTTCTGGATTTTTTGCTGAGGTATTTGTCAGAAAACTGCATAAGGAGTGGTCAGTTCACAGCAGCCTAGACCAGAAGCTGTGGAGGTTAAAACAACCTAAAAATCAAAGTGTAACACACGAGCAGCAACCAATAAAAATATATAATAACATCAAATGACTGATCAAACAGCTGAGGCTCCAAAGAAGAGCACTATCAGCAACTCATTTTGTATCTGCTTTAGTTTTCCAGTAATTTGACCTGTTAGACAAGACTATAATGAATTACAACAATTCAGTTTAGAAACAAAGGGAGCAATTATCACCAGAATTATCACTGGAATTTAGTGAGAGCTGAGCCATCTGAGGCCATGTGCAGGTTAACATCAGGGCAGTGTAATTCCCTACTCTCTGCACTTCATCCTGCTCAGCTCCAAGTGTCTCACTGAGAGGTTTCCATTGTGTTTTTTGCAGAGCATTCCAGGGAATAACACCCTTAACTCCTAGAAAATATATGCCAATGTTCACCCCCCCATTTCCCACTCTTAATTTCACACAAACAGCCTTTATCAAACCAGTGCTGAGTCACATCTTGGTGCTGCTGCTGCTGCAGGAAAGCTGCACAAAAGCTCAGGCAGACCCTGGTTCTGCAAGGAGGCTCAGGGAAAAATCACCTGTGGGACAAGTCCCAACCCATCCACCCCCTTCAGCTCTTGCACCAACCTCGTCCAGCTGGGTCCCTGCTGCTCTTTGTGGTGCCAGCTGCCAGCCCAGGGCCTCCTCCTTTGTGCTGTAAATTCTTACACAGAATTTAATTTGCTTTTTCTGCCTTTACTCGACCTAATTTCACCTTAACCAGGTTCCACCTGCAAACCCTGAAAACAGGTTCTTAGTCCCAGTGACAAGATCAAGTTACACCAAAACCAATAAATCCATACTCAGAGAATACTTTTAAAGCTGTTAAATTCTCCTTCTGCTATTCAGCCTCTAGAAAGGGGATAATGAACATTTCTTGATTCTTTGAGTACGTTTAGCTCAATGAAAGGAACACAACAGAAATGCAAAACATGAGAATAAAAAGTTACCTTGGGGGGAATTCCGAGGGGAGAGGAGCCTCACTCACCCCCATTACCTTTAGGAGGCACCTTGCAGGAAAGGGAGGAGCCAGGATAACACCCAACTCCAAAAGCCTTGAGGACTTCTCATTTGGAGTTGGGTTATTTTTGCTTTTTAAACTCTCATGACCTATACAGAGAAACATTTCCCTTTTTTTTGGGTGAAGGATTGCAGGATTATTGAGGGAAATGAAGGGTTTCTTTTTCATTTTTTTTTACTTTACTAATAAACCTGCCTAGGTGATCTAAATAAGTGAAAGAAAAAACCTCCAGAGCCTTTTATGAAGCATTTCTGCTTAACAAAAGCAGGAAGCTGAAAAGCAAGTGTGTTAAAAACACTGCTGTCCATAGGATTTCCCTGTTATTTCTAACAGTGAGCTTGAACCTCTTCTATTGCAGATTCTCACTAATTAATGTGCTTTTTCACATTAATTGGGTTAATGTGAAACTGTTATCCTTCAGTAGGAGCTTGAAGAACTACACCTGGCACAGGTGTGTTTCAAAAGGGAGATAAAAATCCAGCTCAGGCTCTGTATTTATCACTGAAGCTGTTGTTATTAAAACACACTTAAAAAGCCAACTGATCTAAAAGGAGCAGCTCCTTGGAATGATGTTTTTGCACTCTGAAGAAGCCTGTAATTTTAGCAGCATTTTGCAGTAAGAAGTTAATTGGTAGCTCTGAGTGGTGCTGGCAGGGAGCATCAACTTATCCCATCAAGGATCCCACTTTGCCAGAAGAAATGCTCCTTAAAACCCATGGATGGTGGGGAATGATGACTAAATATATAATTTGGACTGAAATGTCACTTTAGGCTTTCAGCTGAGGCATTCTTGCTCTTGATCCCAGGCTCTAGACAACTCCAGTTAGCTTGGTGTTCCCAAATTCCCCTGGTATTTAAAGGTGTGGACACACTGATGTCCTAAGCCCTGGAATCATAGAAAGACAGGAGAAATTTTCACATGATGTTTTTCCAGGAGCTTTTAGCTCTTGATTCCAGGAAATGTGAAAATGTGACTTAAAAAAAAAAAAAAGAAAAGAAAGTAAAGATATTACCTCTTTAAAACTCTGTTGGTAGTAACTTAGTCTGAGTAGTAACTCTATCCCTCTAGCATTGCTCAAGCCATGTGTGCCAAAAATGACACATGCAGGTAACTTTTGATTAGTCATTCATTAACTTACTCCTTAGTTTAGGAGCTCATTTACCTTTTGGTTTCATTTTTCATTAACAAGAGCACCATACTTGGAGGGTATTCCTAAAGTGTTTCAAACTTCCTAAGCAAACAAGTGTACAAATCAAAATTCAAGTATTTGCAGCTGAAACATTTCTTCTGAAATGTTCTTTTCTTGCTTTGCTTTGCCCCAGAGTTGTTCTGGTACCAGGTTTGCAAGGACCTGAAGGTAATGCCAGGAATGAACTTAGAAGGGAAGGAAGGGAGGCCGAAATAGCAGAATTAATTGTTCCATTCACATGGCTTTGCTGCTTGGGAATAAGTTCACATTGTAAACAGGAGAGAGGTGTGGTTTGCAGATAGGACAGGAAATCCTTAGTTCTAATCCTTGCTGTGTTGCTGGTTCCCTTGGAGACCTTGAGCCAATGCATTCTGTCCCTGGGTTTTTAATTGGGAATGAACTGGGGATGGTAGCCCTGAACTAGCTCAGAGGAGCAGCCTTGCACTGAGACGTTCAGAATGGGTTTAAAAACAGCTCATGGCCCTCAGGATTGAAATCAGCTCATCTCCTGCTCCCGGGGTAACTCCTCACCTTTGGGATGCAGTCTCCAGAGCACACTGGGCTCTGCTTCTCTCTCTTGTTCCTGTACAAAGCTGATGTTTCACTGGGGGTGGAAGGAAACGTGAGCTCCTGTTGTCTGGTGTGATTTTCTCTATCACCTTCAGTGCTCTCTGGGCCCAGTGTAATCACATTTCTTACCTTTTTCCCCCTGGATTTGCACACCTGGGAGTGAGGGTGTGTCAGGGGGAGACCCCTCTGAGGGAAAATGCTTTTGGAGCAGGGCTCTGTGTCAGAGCCTCCCTCAGCTGGGGCTGGTGAGTAGCGTGGCACTGCCCTGTCCCCTGCTGATGGATTCTAAAATTTGGGGTTTTCTGTGCTCACAGGCTCTGACCCACAAGAGAACCCTGCATTTGACCTGAGGCTTTAGGACAGGCTCCAACACTGAGTGACAGCACAGGGGCTGTGGGTGTGGGGTTTGGTTAGAAGTGTGTGATCTCACTGGGTGAAACACTTAGGATTTAAGATTTTAGTATATAGTAATGGATGTGAGCCAAAATAGAGGATTTAAGGCATTGTCTAAGTCCTTCTTTTCACCTTCTTCTTCCTGAGTTTAGGTGGTTTTCTGTAACTGGGTGAAAAAGGTCCTCACTGCAGACCTTTACTGGTCATCATTGGGTCAAAAACATCAATAATAGAGGAGTCATCTCCTTATTTTGGGTAATTGGTACTTAAAAGATCTGAGATAAAGTCAGTCTTGGCCATTTTGCCACATTTTTCTGGCAGCAGTCAGAGCTCAGGGCTCCTGAGTTTGTGAATAATCTGTGAATAGATCAGAGATAATCAATCACCAAGTCCCAACTGGAACTTTTGTTTCCTATGAATCTTCATCCTCACCCTTGGCAAGAACGAGAAAAAAAACCCCTGTACCACCCTGAGACCCCAGAGCTGGCAGGAATTCAGCCAGCTCTGATGGGAAGGGTCCTGGAGGCAGCAGAGGATGGAGCTGGGAACGCTGCAGGAGCACAGAGCCTGGAGCTGTGACAGCCCTGCAGGGAGACAGGCAGAGATTCTGATTTTCTTCGTGCAGATCCTCTGTACTGAGGTAAATGATGGTGGAAGTGATGAATCAGACTCCCAGGCTTGTCATCCTGCTTTAATTAGGGAGAGCTGCAGTGACAGGCTGTGCTGACAGGAGCAGGAAAAGGCTGAAGTCCAGACTCCTGGAAAGATTCTGCACCTCAGCTCCCTCACTTTTCTTTCTCTCTCACTTCAATTCCAGAGCCACTGAGCACACACAGCCTGGGCTAGTCCAGAGGAGGGATGGAAATCTCTAGAACTGAGTGACAATTTTCTTCCATCACAAAATCAGAGGAGGAAACCTCGCTGCAGAGTTGTCTGTTACTTCCCAAACCTTGCTGGCTTTTCACTTGACTGCAAACATTTTGATTTCTGAACTGTTACTGAAATTTAGACAACTTTCTCAGTGTTTGTTTGTGACTACTGGTATTTAAAAACTCATTTCATCCTTGCCCTGAAAAGCTTTATAAACTAGGCTAAATCTGAAGGACAACTTTGAGAGCCTAAAGAAACGTGGTTTTGATTTGAGTGTGATTGTCCTGAGCCTGGTGTGATATCCTGAACTGTGCCATGAAGTTTTACATCTGTAGAGCTCTATTCTCATTTATTGCTGAGCTATAGGAATTGTAGAATCAGAGATTCATAGAATAATCTGGGTTGGAAGAGGCTTTAAAGATCATCCTGTGCCACCTCCACTGTTTAAAAGTCAAGATTAAACCCTGAATCACTTCCCTTACTGAGCTTCTCTCCTTTCCTTTCTGTGCCTGTGTCACCTTTGCACTTCACTACCTGGAGCAGAATAAATTTGCCTTTGAGGTTCCCTGCACACACTGGTTTTGACATGATCCTGCTTCTTCCTTTGCCCATCAGCAGAGAGACCTGGGTACTTCTATCCCAGGGGAAAAAGCCATTTATTTTTTAACCAAAAGTTACTTTATAAAAGACTCCAAGAGAGATGGAGGAATAGAAAGTAAAAAGTCCTTTACTGCTACTTGACAATCATTTCATTTAAACTATTCTTGGGCAAACACAAATGTGCAGAATGCCAGAATTAGGGGTCCAGGGACCTTTGGAAAGAGCCATCCCCATAAACCAGGTGGAATTGAGGATGTGGTCACACAAGGACACAAGATCCAGCTGCTGATGCCTAACGAGCACTGCAGTAATTAGTCACAGAACATCTGCCCAGCACTCTGCATGCAGAGAGAAATGAGTTCATCTGAGCCACCAGTGCCAGGTTTAATTATTAAAAAGTGGTTCAGGTTGACTCCTTTCACTTTGCTTAACAGCAGATGAGTTTTCATGGAGCTGCAAGTGCCATTCCCAGCCTTGAGCCAGGGAAAAGCTGCATTTCTGCAGTATTTTATCTGCTTTTATTTTATGGTTCCTGAGATTAAAAGTAAATTTCTCCTACCCCCATTGCTTCAACCAGCACGAGGCTTACATGGTTATGCTCTCTATATAGATAAATTCCTGTTTCTCTATTTCCACTGAGGAACTTTTGACTCAATGATCAATTCCAATTAAGTTTTGTGGCAATGGATGTTCCAAGAATATTCAGCTGCTGACAGCTTCAAGAAAATGCAATTGAATTTTTGCCTGCACAGTGAGTTTGGGCCTGGTAGAGAATACACATTGGAAAAGTTAGAATTATTTATCTCTAGATAAAGTTTGCATCCTGGACAGCAGAGAATCCAGTTATGAAGAATAAAAAAAAACTTGGTCTGAGGGACCAAGTGCTCCTGCTCATTTCTGATTTTTAGAACCCTCTGCTCTTGGTGACATTGAACCCAAGGATGAGCAGCCCTGATGGACAAAACCACAAGGTTAGAATAAGCCAGTGCTCACATTCCACATTTTATCACAGTTACAAGGAGTGATAAGGAAGTGGGTGGCAAATGAGAGCTGCTCTTTGAAAGCACAGAGCTGTTCCCTAGAAAAGTCTGAGCCACGAAAGAATTCACATCAATATTCAGTGCCAGGAAATTACCCTCTACCCAAAAAAGCAAAAGGATTTCTGGTTTGAGAGAAATTTTTTCTCTCCAAACCTGGACCAAACCAGGAATATTTCCGATTCTGGAATTTCCCTGGACTCTGGGAAACCAAGAAGTTGATCAGTTGTGTTCTTGGTGGAGTTAGAAGAAGGGCTTGAACAATAGAAGGAGTTAGGAGTTAGAAGAAGGAACAATGAACCAGTTACAGGCAAAATGGGGAAGTTTCAGCACTTGCAGTGCTTCAAATAGAATATTTGGGGCTCAGCAAAACAGTGTTTGGTTTCTCAGAGTGTGTTTGAGCAGCTCTTGTCAATATTGTCAGCACAATAATAAGTTTAATCAAACACATTGACAGCAGCTCTATTGTACCATACCTGGAGACAAAGCCAATTAAAACATTTTATTTAGAGAAAGGCTGTGATCTCCATGCTCTAAGATAAGAAGGGAAGGTGCAGTGTGTTGATTTTTTCTGGCAAGGGTTTTCCCATACACAAGAGGATAAATTTAAGTTCTTTTTCTGTTTGATTCTGCCCAAGTTCTTGAACTTTGTCACGCTGCAAACCAGTGCCCTAATTAAATTTGGTGCTGGCCATCATCAGCAAAAGCTGAGTCTCTTTCTCTGTGCTTTGCCAAGCAACAACAAAAGAGTTTTTTAAGGCCTTAGTTTTCACTACATTGTAGGAAAAAAAAAGTACATTCCAAAGTTTGAAAAACTTCCTTCCCAGCATAAAAATA
Source organism: Alaudala cheleensis (assembly GCA_013398995.1). Classification (NCBI taxonomy): domain Eukaryota; kingdom Metazoa; phylum Chordata; class Aves; order Passeriformes; family Alaudidae; genus Alaudala; species Alaudala cheleensis. The sequence goes on along the minus strand of VWYE01006655.1, from coordinate 7,616 downwards.
AAATGTAAAACTTACTAAATCCTCTCTGCCTGCTCTCACCCAACACTATGGAAACAGGCAGATCCTTCAGGGATCCTCAGCAGAATGATGAGACAACAAAGTAGTGGCTGCAACCAAAACTTTGGTTTATCTGGACCCTCTAAAAATCAGGTTATTTTGAAAGCCAAACCCCTCTTCACAGCAGGTTATTTGAACACATTGACCACAACTTCAGTTTAAAGTGCACATTAAAATTTCTGTCCTCAGGGAGCAGCCACCAGTGAGGGAGCAGAGCCCTGACACCTTGCCCCTGCTTTCCTCCTCTAAAAGAGCCTTTTATCCCTCAATTCACACACTTATCCACTTTCATTTTCCTGCTTTCTCATCTTTTGGATGTGTTTTCGCTCAGAGCTCCTCTGATTTTGTGATGGAAGAAAATTATCACTCAGTTCTGGAGATTTCCATCCCTCCTCTGGACTAGCCCAGGCTGTGTGTGCTCAGTGGCTCTGGAATTGAAGTGAGAGAGAAAGAAAAGTGAGGGAGCTGAGGTGCAGGATCTTTCCAGGAGTCTGGACTTCAGCCTTTTTGCTGCTCCTGTCACTGCATCAGCTGGGACGTTGCATAAGGAGCCAATTGTTTGCTCCAAGCCCTGCATTTCCATTGTTTGATCAGAATGGTGAGGGCACAGCTGGGCTTTGGCTCTGCCCCAGAGCAGCCACCACGGGGTGAAGCTGCAGTGTTCATGTTGCAGCAGCCTGGAACAGATCCTTCCTGCTCCTCCTGCTCTCCCCTGCAGTGCCAGCACCAGCAGGGCCCTTGCAAACACAGCCTGGCTGCAGCACCAGAGCAGTTTCATCCAGCACTGCCCAAGTGCAGCTCCCAGAGCCTGCCCTGTCACCCTGGGGCTGCCCCTGGATCCCTGGCAGTGCCCCAGGCCAGGCTGGAGCACCCTGGCACAGTGGGAGGTGTCGCTGGCCATGGCTGGGGTGGCACTGGGTGGGATTTAAGGACCCTTCCAACCTAAACCATTCCATGATTCCATGATTCCAGAATTCCAGGATTCCAGAATTCCATTACTTTATGGTTCCACGAGTCCAGAATTCCATGATTCCAGGGTTCCAGAATTCCATGACTCCATGATTCCAGAATTCCATGATTCCACAATTCCAGGATTCCACAAATCCATGACNCAGAATTCCGTGATTCCATGATTCCAGAATTCCAGAATTCCATTATTCCAGAATTCCAGAATTCCATTACTTTATGGTTCCATGAGTCCAGAATTCCATGATTCCAGGGCTCCAGAATTCCATGACTCCATGATTCCACAATTCCAGAATTCCACAATTCCATGACTCCATGATTCCATAACCCCATGATTTCATGACTTCATGGTTCCAGAATTCCATTACTCCATTATTCCAAAATTCCACTATTCCAGAATTCCATGATTCCACGATTCCATAATTCCCCGATTCCACAATTCCATGATTCCTCAACTCCATGATTTCATGACTCCACGATTCCATGACCCCATGGTTCCAGAATTCCATTACTCCATTATTCCAAAATTCCACTATTCCAGAATTCCATGATTACACGATTCCAGGATTCCATGACTCCATGACTCCACATAAAACTGAGAAACTGAAACCAGGCACCAACGACCCTTGATGGAATTCAGCTCAGAATGACGAAAACAACTCCCTGAGAAAATCCACAGCTCTGAAAAAAAAACCCTTAAAAAACACCCAACACACAGAGAAAAACAAACCCATCATCCCTTTAAACATCTACCCAAGCCTCTTGTGTTTTTCTCTGTCCCTTTTGGGAAGGTGTGGAGTTTCCAGGGCCGTGCCAGGTCCCCCCCAGGCTCAGGGGACACTCTGGGTTATTTCTGGCCACATCACTCAGTGCTGCCCCTGGGACTAAGAGAGGCCACAAAAGCCCAGTGGCCGCAGGGAGGGGGGGAGGAGAGAATGAGCAAGGCATGACCCAGCCCACGTTCTGCTCACAGCCTTCATTCCTTGCTTAATTAAACAGTTAATTACGTCCAGGCTGTGGGGTGGGCAGGACAATTAATTGCAGGCTCGTTGCAGATTTTTATTTGCTTTAAGAAAAGAAAAAAATCAATTCATCATCATCATCATTCTCCTGGATTTTGCTANTATTATTATTATTATTATTCCTCCGTGTTTTTGGAGCTGAAATCAGCCAGGAGAGGGGAACAAAAGCATTTTTGGGTGAGGCAGATGTGGCACAGATGTGGCACAGGCAGCTTCCTCTGGGCCATTTCTGCACCAGTTCCCCAAAAACGAGATGAGGAAGGGGAAGGAGGAATTCTGAGTCACAGGCACTTTATGAAGCTGAGGAAAATCAGCTTCTGGAGGTTTCTGCTCCTCCTGTGTGGGACTCTGGAAATTACCCTATAAATGAGCTCTATTTTGGCGTAAACCCCCTAATTCTACCTCTGAAAGGAAAAGCTGAGTTTATTGCTAATTACAGCCCTGTTAATAGCGATAAATTATCACTCAAAATGATCAAATTATCGATAAATTATCAATCAATAAATTATCCATCAATAAACAATCCAATTGATAATTTATAACTATTTATTGAGCTTTATCTGGATGGAATTCCAGCCTCCCCACTGGATTTTCTAACTCACCCTCCAGGTTTGGATGGCAGCCGGGTCCGGGTGACTCCAGAAATAAAGTGATTATTTCCTAGAAGGTTTTTCCCGCGAGGGAGATTCCCGTGGATGTTGGAACCTCATCCTGCTCCTCTGCATTTCTCCTAAAATCCTGCAGTAATGCTGCCACCTATGGAAGAGTCCCCGAGCTCTGCAATCGGTGCATTCACAGCTGCACAAACAGGACCTGACTCCTCTGATCTGCCGAGAAAATTCCCTCTTTTCTATTGGATATTTCATCCTCACACGGAGAGGCTCGAATTCGCTGCCTCCCAAATAAATCAGTTTTGAAATTCAAATTGCTTCTGGAAATTGGCCCTTAAGACAATTATTTTTGCTTGGCAGTGGCAGCTCAAGGTCCTGATGTAAAATATCATTTTAAGTGCTGTGAAAACACCACAAAGAGCTGGGCAGCAGTTCCAACTCCTTTACTCCTCCTCCTCCTCCTCCTATTATTATTATTATTATTATTTTTTTATTATTTACTAACTATTATTATTATTATTATTATTATTATTATTATTATTATTATTATTATTATTAAGCTCACGAAGGTTTCAGGAAAAATTCCTTTTTCAGGGATATATTTCAATTTGCTCAGTGTATATAATATATTTTCTATGATGGGGAAGTTCATGGGATGTTGGGACCTTTTCCCTTCAATTTGTGTCATTTTGGGTGTCAAAATAGAAACCTGAAATTTGCACATCAGGTCTGGGAAAAGGCCACATTTTTGGATTTAGGAGAAAGAAAATCTATGCTGGAATAACAGTACAAAAAAAAGCCTTTTTTCAGGGCTCACTGAGTGTAACTTAATTATAAATTTGTACTAAAAATGGCTAAATAATCGTGTATAATTAAATTCCATCAGTGCCACCCTGCCAGGGCTGTCCAACTGTGGGGTTTGAGCAAAGCTCCCCAAAAAAGAGAACAGATAAAATCTTTGGGATCAGCCCCTGTTGGAGAAATCGGGGCTGGAGCAGATTTGCTGTGCAAACCACAAGGTGGTGGCATTGCCCAGGTAAATGCTACATAAAACATCCCGATTTTAATATTTCTATGTTTGAACTGCAGGTTTGTCTTTTGTGCCAGCATCATTTTGGGAAAGGAAATCCCATTTTCAATATTTGCCTCTGTTGCATAATCAACCAGCGGGGTAAAATACTTTTCTTGATGGTTTTATTTTCTCTTTTAGAACATTTTCCTCTCCTGCTTTCCCCAGCACTGAGCAATTTGAATAACGTTTAGCTGCAAAGGGGCTGAGTGCAGTTGTGCTCTGGAAAATGGGACAGTGGGGCTGAATTCTTCCTATTTTATTCCAGACAAGTGGATTTTAAACTTCATGGACCCGTTTCTGAGCTGTAAATTGGGAATTTACCTCTCCTCTTCTGCTCTCTCTGGCAGGTGCTGCCTCACCCTTCACCATTTCTGGAGTATTTAAAGTGTAATCCCTGCAGAATCAGGAGACTCAGCACCAAAATATTTTTAATTTATTTGTATTTAGTGAATTTGCCCAGGTGAGTTGAATGTTGGGGGTTGAGCACAGGAGCAGCTCATGTTGAGGGGTGCTGAGTTAAAATCTTGAAACAGGAATAAACCTCAACACTCCCACCTTAATAATGTTTTAAATAATACTGTAAAGGTGGGAGTTTTGTCTCTCTACCTGAATTTGCACGCCTGGGCTGTGGAACAGGGATTAAAACGGATTAAACTTCATGGAGCCATTTCTGAGCTGTAAATTGGGAATTTACCTCTCCTC
>VWYE01006649.1:93260-104858 GCA_013398995.1 Alaudala cheleensis | reverse complement strand
TGTTGCTAATGTGTTTGTTGCCCTGCCTCACACATGGTAGCAAGACTTGTCTCACTGAGACAGCATTAGAGTTACAGTCTGTATTCTAGGAATTTCTAACCATTTGTGTTTTTTTTTAACGTGCTGTTCTGGGTGTTCAGAGTGTTCTTCCGACTTTATCTCATTCCAATCTCCAAACCTTCCTTGCAGTCCTAGAGCCCCCGCTGAAAGGTTGTTGGGATTTTGAGCCAACCTGCCTCATCCCAGTGCAAATCAGTCTTCTCCCAGTGAGTTAGGCAGACATGCCTCTGTGTAAATCAGTGTTTGATAACCACAACTTGCAAAAGACAAAGAATCTCTAAAGCACGATTTTTGTTTTATATCTGCATTAAACTATCTTTTGGTTTCTCTTTACATGATACTATGACTGATATTTGTTTTTCAGTTCTTTTCCTGGGTAGGACTGTTGCAAAACATGGATTCCTAGATAGGTGTGGTGGCTTGTTTCCTTAACCTCTACCTGACTTTTCTCAATCTGCCTGGGAAAGGGCAAGCAGCCTCATAGGGGTTATGGGGTAAAAGATACCAGTGTAGTCAGCTGGATCATAGGGTACCAAATGCTTTGGGTTGCAAGGAGCCTTAAAGACCATCTAGTTCCAGCTGCCATGGGTAGGGATACTTTACACTACACCAGGCTGCTCCAGTCTACACTTGAGCACTTCCAGGGATGAGACCTAAAGCAGACCTGTTCCAGTGCCTCTCTATCCTCACAGTAAAGGAATTCTTTCTAATATCTAATCAGTCTTCTAGTTTGAAGCCATTCCCTTTGTCATATGACTACATGCTGAAAGAATGCAAAGTTGAAACAAACTTCCTATCAGCATTATTCTGCCAGCCAGGGTGAGGAAGGTTCTCTTTCTTTTGAACATTGTACGAATTCAGGCCAAATAATGAAGATGACAAGCAGTCCCCAGCTGTACATGGGAAAAACTAACTCATGCTGACTTGTATGCAAGTGGATTTATGCTTATCACAGAGTGACATGGCATAAACCATGCTGTCTTTTGCAAAGTATTTATGGCCAAAATCCTGTGTAGAGAGAGATTCAGTAGGTTAGGCAGGGTGGAAACTAAATTGATTCTCTTTGGATGAGCTCAGTAATGGCTCGTAGTGCAGCCAAGGGATCAAATTGCTTTCAAGCCCCAGACAGCTTTAAGGTTTTTTTATAGTGGTTATAGGTTTTTCTGGTTTTGACATTGTTTGATATGAGATGCTTTCATGCTGTCTCAGGAAGTGGGTGTGTAGCAGAAGAGCATCAAAATTGCTGAGAGTGAGTTACACTGAAGGTTGTGGTGTCTTTTAACACAAATCTGCAACAATTTCTAGCATAAAGGGAAAAGGATCAGTGCAAAGGGTACCTTCCTCTTGTGACCACTAAAATGATCTGCAGTGAGAGAATATAAGAGACATTAAATATGTGTTTCTGCATGAAACACACACTAGAAGGCAAGAGCTTTCTGGGGATGCATGTGTTAAGTAAATAAATAGAGATGCTTGGTTTAGGATATCAAAGTTCCATTATTGCTTTCATAGCTCATGATGCTGTTTCTCTGCTTTTCTATACCCTCAGTGGCACGAATATCTAGTCAGAACTCGGTTCTCTATCTTCCACAGTGATAAATGTTTCCTCTACTCCCAAATCAGGATGGAGGCTGGGAATAAAACCTGCCTTTATTGAACTGGTGGGGGGAATATAGGGGCAGTATCATGCATTTGCTTAGCTGGTCTTGGGCTGAGTCTTGTTTCTGCAAGTATCAGAATTGAACTGACAGCACTGCCTTCTGTAGTGAGGTGTATTTGTCTAAATACTTCCACATAAGCTAAGTCTCTTCTGTGCTGGGGTCTTTCTCCCCCTTCATCCTTGCATGCATATACTGCCTTAGGTTTTGTCACTAACAGCAGCACAACTTAATCAAATTCCAAAAAGTTTCCCCATCCATATGATATTTCACTTCAGAGCAAGATTTGGAGGCTTATATGGCAATATGCCCACTTTCAGTGAAGTGTGAGGGAAAATCAGGACAGACTGGTAAGTGACCCAGCTAACCTTTCTTCCTTTACACAATGCTGACTTTTTTCTTCAATAAAGTCTCACCCAGAGCAATCTCATTTTTTCATCACAGAAATTTCCAGCGCACTCCCAGGGGTTTACATAAATCTCACTGTTCTTTCTGATTTTTTTTCCTTTCACACTCCCCACACCTGAGTCCCTGTGTTGCCATTTCTTTAAATCTTTTATCCTTAGGTTAGTACTGATGGCAATATGGATTAGCCATCACCACCTCCAAATATTGCACAAAGTCTTCTCCTGTTTTCACCCTGCTTCCAGCGACAGAAGTGATGAAAGAAATTTGAAAGGAACAAATCCTGAACCAAGCTCAGTGCATTTCCCTTTTTATAGCTTATTACTTTCTGGATGTTTCTTTTGACTGGTCTTCAGTCATTGTGGAGCTAACTCTGAAGTGATTCTTGAAATATCTGTTCCTCTGCTAGAAGTTAACAGCAGCACATCCAGTATGAGAAAAGAAGGGCATTTAGGGCACGAAGTTAAACAAGGGCTTTGTTCTGACTCTAGCTTTTTTTTTCTTTTTATGTAAGGGATTTTCCTCAGCAGGAGCATGCTAGTTAGACCTCTGTGTGAATAAGTGGCAATCAGACACATGCAATCTCTGACAGAAGAGCTCCATGGAATCAGGGAAAGGACAAAAGCATGACAAAACCCCCAAAATCCCCAACAACAACAAACTAGTCTAGAGTTTCCTTTTAGTCTCCAAATCTTGCCTTGCTGAGCACTTTAGGGAACACCAAGCTTTGAAGGCCCAATGAGTTCACAAGTGAGGGCAGATCATTGCCTGGCTAATGAAACAGGTTCTCAAGCCTAATATGCAGCCTTCAAAAAGGGAAGGAGATGTCAGGAGCTCTGCACAGCCCAGGCTGTAGTTTCCAAGGGGCTCAGCTTCTGGTGCGGAAGTGCCAGTGGCTCTTGCTGCTGTGCACCCTGCATGAGGGATGGCTGGTGCTGTAGGATGCTGCAGGGAGTCACTGTATCTTCCTGTCAGGAGGTGCTACAAGCCTGGGTTTTCATTTAAACACTTCCCCCTCTGATGGAGTTGCATGAAGTTTTTATGGGGTGGGAGTTGGATACGAGTAAAAATAGCTCTTGTCCCTACCTTTCTTCAGCACTGGTAGGACTCTTCCTAAAGCTTTGGTTTTTCTCCTTTTATTTACTGGGATTAATTCCATTTTTAAAGGCCTGTAGTCTTAGAAGTGAATCATCCTTGTAATTTAGCAGCAAGCTGGGAATCTTTCTACATTCTTTAATTAATCTGGTTCACTGATCAGAATAATTTTTGGGAAGCTCTGGAGGCTTTTGGGTCTGACTCTTGGAGTTTAAGCATGAGCTCAAACAGAGGAGTCCTATCAGGACTGATGAATTCTTATCTCCAGCATTGACACTGACAGTTGATTTTTCATTTTCCATCAGCTCTACACTTCACAGAAAACTTGCAAGTGAAGAAGTTTAATTGTCACTAGTGGATAGAGAGGTGATGGAAATAGGTGTGGATTAGTCAGACTTCAGTGACTATTTTTGGGATAAGATATGAAGTTAAGAGCTAGCTCCAAGGTACGAAGTGAGAAATCTGATTTTTTTTTTAAATACTGATGAAACAGCCATTCATCCCTACACTCTGTATTTACACCAAACATTAATTTGTCTCTGGGAATTACATAAAGGCTTCAGTTAGCCCCAGGTTTAGGAGAAGTCACTCTCAGTGGATTGTCAGAGCACAAAAACTTCCCCGATAGCCAAACAGAAACTTCTCTTTTTAGAAGTTGTAAGGTTTTGTGTTTCTTAGAAATCCCAGACTACATAGTTTTGTTGTTGGAAAGTTTATATGGGTTTCTTCAGTCTGCTTGTCAAAGCAGTCCTTCAGACCACGTTGTGGGAGTATGAAGAACCCATTGGTGTTGTGTTGGGTGTGCAACGCTGCCTCACTCTGCCAGTATTTTATTTTAAAAGAACTTTGTAACGGGTTTGGTAACAAAGTGACCAGAAGAGTAGGTTTTGTTCTGGCTTTCTTTCAGACCTGAAATTTGGATGAAATATTTAGAAAGCTTTTTCAAAGGCAATGATGGTAAAGCACTGGTGAATATTGCTTTTGTGTGTTGTGAACTCTTCCATGTTGGGGGCCTCTAAGAAGAGTTTTGAGACCCAGCTGGGGGGAATAGCACAGGGAGAGAGGAGTCCCCCATTGGATGGATCATGGGGGAGGGCTGGACAGGCTTATGGGCAAGGTGAAGTCTTGCTTGTGTTCCTCTGCTTCTCTGTGCCACCAGTCTGAGGCAGGTGTAATTTCCTGATATAATTGCAGCTCTCTACTCCTGTCAGCATCTGCTGATATGTTTTTGTTCAGGAATTAGACAGGAGAGATTGAGATGTCTGTACATTTAGCCCTGTGGGAGGACCTCCAAAGAACCCTTATTCATTTTTAAGATGCTGAGTGTCAGGATTGGATGTGATTTTTGAGGTCATTGGCACCTAACATTTATTTATGGTTCTGGCATTTAAAAAAACCCATATTAAAAATTTATTTTTTTCTTTTTCCTGCATTTTTGCTGTTTGCTTATTACTGATCAGGCAAGTCCAATAACTGCTTGCAGTGTATTGCCCGGAGTAGTTAAAGATTTAGTTGTTTTAAATGTAACTCTTTTTTATAATGTTCTTTTTCTCCAGGTAATACAGATATAAATATCGATTGGTTGCCTTTTTTAGGCTGAAAGAACAGAATTATCTTGGTTCTCTAATTCTACTGTATCCAGTAACTTATAAGAAGTCAAAGCCATTTGTCCTGTGCCTTCAAACTAGAATAAAGAGTTAGCATTTCTATTTACACTCTTTCTATTTACTACTTTCACTTACAGTCTGAGCACCAAGATTCCTTCTGCCACAAAGAGGGTTTGCTCAGTATCCTCTCTGGAACAATGTCTGCCAGGTATTAATCCAGTGGTGAACATCCCCTGTACTATATTCTCAGCAGCACCCATCTGGTGGGTTGCTGCCTTTTCCCTTGTTCCTTGCTTTAAACAAGAGATGATTTTATATCTGTGCAGAAAATTAAATGTCTGCTATGGCCGTAGGAGATAATAATGCAATTTGTAGGATCACTCTGTCCCAGGCTTGAACAGCTTGGGAGCTGCCCACTGGAAACACAAACCTACCTTACAGAGTGTTGCAACATTTTTCTAAGCACTGAGTGCTGAACTTGTAAGACCACAAGGATGACGAAGTCTTGCATATAAAGCATATACATAAACCAGTATATATTGCTGTATTAAACTGACATAATAATTAAAAGAAATAAAATTAAAGCTGCAAATGTACAGATAATTTTGTTACTGGATCTTTTGCATTGCCTCTGCAAGAATTTTTTGTCAACAGTACTTTCTGCATTGTGCTTTTTTCAGTGCCTGAAGTGCTATCCCACATGAACAGGGGAAGCAGAGCTGTTGCTTTCAGTGCATTCTGTTTTAAGACAGAATTTTCAAGAGCTGTAATAATTTTTTTTAAATGAATGCTCAGTTGTTTCATGAAATAAATAATCACTTTTTTTTTAGTTAACTCTAGTTTTGGTACCCAGATGTGAGAAAACAAAGGAGAGGCCTCTGCACTATATTACTCGTTATGTTGGTATCTCACTTGCTATTAACCAAACTTTGATATCTCATCCACAGCAGATACTTTCACTCCTTCAATAGTAAATGACAAGAGAGAAGCTCCTTGAGGGATCTGTCCATCTAAAGGCAGGTTTCTAAGATAAAGTTATGTCAAAGAGGAAATTTTTTGGAGATGTTTCTTTTCAGTGGCTGTAGGCAGAATTCAACTGGCTGATTAAATGTTTAAACTGTTAGTATCAATTGGATAAACCCAACATTATGAAAGTTCTCTCTTCTGGGAAAATGAAAATAAACAAAAAAAATTTCATTAAACTTTTTTATGAAAACAGTGAGTTCTGAGCAAAATTCAAGGGTGAGCATTTGTTTGAAAAGGTATTTGTTTTGCAGCTCCTTATTCTCCATCATAATGCAAGTTTTCTGTGGTGCAAAATGTAAGCACATGAGAAATCTGAGTTGAGATGAGGTCAGGAAATGATCATATTGGCCTTTTTAAAATAAAACACTGAAATGACATGTGGGGAGAGAAACATTGTAAGTTTTGGCTTTTATGTGTTTTAGTGGTGGAAAAGGAAAAGATGCCACAGAAAAAGATTTTAGTTTAAAAGCAAAACTCCCTGGTTTTCTTTCACACTGGTTTAAACAGAAGTTTTTAGGGTGAGGCTCTTGTGACTCTGGAATGGAAGTTTAGTGCTGTGCATTATGTTTTAAGGTGTAAAACCAGGGATGTGTGACTGCTGGAGACAAAAAGTAGAGAATCCCCGGAGGAAGATTACTCCTTGTAAGAAAGGTAACACCCTTTCCTTACTTGTTGGGATTAGGGAGAAAGCCAGGCTGCTTTGTGGTCTGCCATAAATTCAACAATCCAGGCTAGCAGTTCTTCCTAGCTTTCATCCTTTTGGGAGACTCTTCCTTGACTAGCAGAGCTACATCCATGGCACTCAAAAATTGAAGTGTCATCAGACTGTTCTGTGGTCATGGTTTGTGTGACAAACCCATTGGAATCCTTGTCAGCAATAAATGGGAACCACATACAGTTAAAGAGACAAAAGAAAGGCAATGCACCTGAGCAGTCTCATGCTCAGCTTTGGGGAATGGAGCTGAGGGATGTTGGATATCCTGTTCCATATATTTGCATAAACAGACTTTGTAAATCCCTCCCCAAGCAGCTCCTCTGAAGGCAGTGGGGGTGAGTGGAGCATCAAATGGTGGCAATCATACCTTTTCCCATCTGCCTCTCCTTTTTTCTTCTTTTTATTTATTTTTTTTATTTTGTAATCGGTAGAGGTTTTGTCAGCTCCCTGCCTTGTGCTCATCATCGTCAGGGCTGGCAGTGTGACAGATAACTGAAAGGATTCAAGGCCACCCAGGGAATGGCACCTGACAGGAGCTCATTCATCACTTTCATTTCAGAGTTCTCAAAGGAAGATCTAGCATCAAAGAGGTAATCAAGGCTCACAGGGCCACGTGAGTGTTTGGGAGGCGTGCTCTGCATTACCAACAAACTGAGATATCAAATCTGGTTTGTAAATAAGGTGCTTTTCTGGAGGAAGTATGACTATAAGTGTCACCTCAGCGTACTCCTGATAATATACATCTACTGTGACTGCTGGGGGCCACAGCCTGATCTTTTCCCAGCTTCCAGGTGAAAAATAGCAGCTGCAGTCAGAAGATAAATTGGTGCATTTGAAAATGTGTTTCATCTGTGATGGCTTGTTTGAGATAGATAGAGAGTGCCTCTCTATCTTCAGTCCTTCTTGGGGCATTTGGGCTCCCTTCATCTCCCGTGCTCAGCCCAGAAAGGGTGATGCCTTGGCTGCTGAGGTTCAGGCACACCCTGCACTGTGCTACAGGCTTTCTGGACTTTATGAGAGTGAGAGACTGCCCTGAAGATAAAAGTATCCTGTTACTATTGCAGAATTACAAAATAGGTAGGATTATGGGATCTCTGCAGTTCATGTAATCCAACCTCCCTGCCAAGGCAGGCTCACCTCAAGCAGGTGACACCGGGACACATCCAGGTGCATTTGGAATGTCTCCAGAGAGGGAGACTCCAAGGCTGCCTTATCCCAGTGCTCTGCCACCCTCTACATAAAGAAGTTCTTTCTGTCTCCATCAACATCACTGAATTTTGTATGAATCCTCTTTGTAGATCAACTTTTCTCTATTTGAACGATTTTCCTCATTCAAAGTATATTCAGTTAATTTCATCTTTGTCTTTCTACAATGCCACTGTAAAGGCTGGCCAACACTGAACTGTTTATGGTAACTTCTAACTGATGAGTGATATGGTGTTGTGAATGAGGGGAGAACTTGTTTGTTCTTGGAGAGGAGCTTTCTAACTTGTTGCTAGAGCAGCCATTGTTCTGCTTCATTCTGTGGGACTCCTGGGAAAGACATCAAGGGGTTTTCTTCCATGAAATCAGCAATAAGCAGTCCCTACATTTGAAGAACAGGCTAAAGAAAAGAGGAATAAATCAAAGATAGATGAGATGTGGGTTTACCCTGAGTTTGAAAACCAGACTCAAATTATCTGATTCTCAATTGGAGTGGAGATTTCTGGTGTTGTATGGGTGGAATCTGCATTAAAAAAATCTAGAATAAGTTTCTTTTTTTTTTATTCCTGCATTGCCATGTTTCCCTAGTGCCCATTTTTTCCAAGAGGACACTTTTTTCAATTCAGGCAGTATCCCTGGGAAGGCGTCTGCATGCCTTGCTTTTCTCAAGCAGATCCTTCCCTTCCCTCATTGGAAGTTTTTATAATAAAGATGAATAATGAATCAAAAACCTCTCTGACACTGGGGGACCTGAACTCTGGTTATAAGAGGTTCTGGGAAAGGGTCTCTGGTGTTAAGAGGGGGATTAACACTCTGGTGAAGGGATTCAGCACTTCAACAGTCCTCTCAAAAAAAAATATGATTAGTGAAGTATCAGCCAGCAAATTGATCTGTGGTGAGTGCATAGTCCTCTTTAATCACTGTTAAAATATTACAGATGTAATCCTTGCAGAAAACTGTTTTTTGAAATTTGGGTCTGAATTTCCTTTGCTCTCTTCATTCTGCACAATACTCTGAAGAAATCTGGCATGAGGATTACTGTTGTGCTGATGACTAGTCCACATGTGTCCCAGGAGTGTGGAGAATGGGCTCTTTCTTTTCTTTTTGCCTGCTCAGGTGTCATTCAGTAATTAGCTGGAGCACTCCCCTCACCTTTTTGTGCACTTACACTCATTGATGACTGTTCTACAGCCTTCCAGCCTGAGCCTGGGCATTTCTGCACCATGTTTTTCCTTATGGCTGTTTGCTCTTCATGGCTGACACGGCTTTTCAGTATGTGAATGCTCGGGGTTGCCTGGAAGGCACTCCATTTTGGATCTGAAAAAGTCCTAGAGGGTGCCTAATTAAACTCTAAGCTGTATGAAACCAACTGTTTTCCTTTAGATAGGAAAGTTTTTTGGCTGCAACAACCAGACTGGTGTAAGACATCATAATGGAACTAAGACAAACCCTCATGTATGTATATATGTGTGTATGTATAAAATAGGTATATGTGCAGTTGAATATCCTTAAAGCAACATGATAATCTGAGAGTGTGTCTGTTTTTCTGCTTAACTCTTTTTCAGAGTTGCCACTGCTTCAAAATATCCAGATTGATGCTCTTGCAGCTCTGCCTCAGGGGCTTTGTTTAGCCAATACTGTCAGGTTTAAAGTCTGATAGCCATTTTCTGCAAGTCTTATAGATTCAGCTGGTATAATGACTTTTGTTGAGAGACAAGATACCTGTTGCCAGGGTATTTTGCCATGTCTTGGGAAAGAAAACAAGCAAGCATTACAATTTCAATGAGAGCCACAAGCCCAAACCTAACAGTACTTAGTATGTGGATTTCCAAGGTGGCCATTCTGAGTATGGTTTTGACTTCTGAGGGGGCAAAATATTTCTGCAACTGATTGTGGACTTTTCTGCCTTACAGTACTTGACTAAACTGTTTCTAAACTGTCAAAACAGTTTTGAGACTAAAGACATTCTGTCACATATATTGTGCAAAGTCCAGTGGATAAAAGGGACTGATCTTACCCAAGCTCTACGAAATTAAAGATTTGGTAACTCCATAGAAGTTTCTCCATTCTGAGATGAATTTTAAGACTAGTAAATTTAGCTAGCCCAAGTAATAATATTCTCATTTCTGGGAAAATGTAGTATAAGCTTAATGGTTTTTGTAAGGAGAAGCTGTTATCATCTTAAACTGTATATCATCTTAATATCTGAAAAAATATAATTTTTAAAATAATGGTTATAATTATTTGTGTCTGCTCAAGCTAACTTCATTTTGCTGGTGATGGTGAAGGAACAGAATTGAATTAAAAGTGGCTCAGCTCAGGCTTCAGGCTCTTTGTTCTGAATTTGGTAATTAGTGCTTTGCTTGCAGAAAGACCACAAAAAGAAGTGATAAGGTGAAGGATGTGCAGAGTCCACTTGCTTGCTTACTCTGGGAAAATTTTTGGAACTTTTTTCCTTCCTGAATATTTAATTAAGACAGAAGACATATCTTTGTTTGATATTTCAAAACATGTTGCTGGCATCTTTCCCTCCTTGAGAGCCTTTGTGCATTTGCCTTACTAGTTTTCTCTTCTCATGAATAGAAAAACTACTCGCAAATTGGTCTTCAAGAAGTTAAGACACTTAAATGTCTAAAGGAAATCAATGTTTTCATGATTAAACAGAGTGAAGCTATATTAAAGAAGTTCTAAAGAAGTTCTCTGTGTATTATAATATTCTTTGATATCAAAAGGAGAAAGCTTTTGAAAAATGATTGGAAAAGATTTTTTTTTCAGTGGGATTTTATGGGGAATGAAACGAGTTGGTATAACTTAATATTTACATATCAACCCTGTTGAAGTATGGATTTCAACCTTGAAACATTCTGAACACAATGCAATTTATTTTAAAACCAGAAAAGGGCTTTTCTAAAATATCCTCCTAAATTCTTTTCCAGTAATAGAATTCTGCTTTTACCTCTCAGCACACACTTTTGCATAAGATTTTTTTCCTTTGTGTTTTGTCCAAAATAGAGTTCCTAATAAATTCATTTGTCATTTGTAGAAAAAGAGACTTATGTGGAATAGACTTTCTCTCATCACACAGAATTCACTTGAACAACAGGAAATGCAAAATTCTAAAATAATCCAGACTACCTGTATCAAGTGCTTACACCATTTGTCTGTTAAATCTTGCCCTCTGATTTGAGAGGTGATCTTGGAGAGCTGAAGGAGAAATCTCCAGGAGTGCCCTTAATTTGCCTGAGCACTTTGTTTAACAAAATATATAACAACAAGAATCATCAGAATGTTGCACCATCTCTATCACCATCTGTGTCTAATTGTAGATTGCCTATAAAGAGTGCAGGGGTGGTGATTACAGGTGGGAATGGAAGCTTCAGTTTTTACTAGGGTTGCCTGACATTTCCCATTATAAGACTATTTTCTGTTCTGCTTGATAATTTTCCAGCATTTAAGTTTATTTTCCATGCTGAGTGATTGCACACAGCTCTTGTGGGTTTTTTTGGTTTTTTTTTTTTTTGTTCATTTATTTGGAGGAATTTTCATGTTGTGAGTTTTTTTGTTTGTTGTTTTTGAGGTGAAAAAGAAGACAAAATGGTTTTTGATTTATTTTTTTCCCCCTAAGAAAGAATCTCTTTGATCTTTTCCTTTTAAAGGCTGGATCTCTCTCCCTTATCCCAGCCCTTCAGAGCAGATTTGATATATGATTTTTGCAGGCATCTAGGATATGTAAATAATTTTTTTTTTAGGAGAAGGCAACACAGGTAACCTCACCCCTGATAAGTAACAGCTGTGTTAATTACCCAATACAGCCTCACTCCTGATGAGT
>VWYE01006649.1:292-93056 GCA_013398995.1 Alaudala cheleensis | reverse complement strand
GTGGGTTTTTTTTGGTTTTTTTTTGTTCATTTATTTGGAGGAATTTTCATGTTGTGAGTTTTTTTTGTTTGTTGTTTTTGAGGTGAAAAAGACAAAATGGTTTTGGATTTATTTTTTCCCCCTAAGAAAATAATCCCTTTGATCTTTTCCTTTTAAAGGCTGGATCTCTCTCCCTTATCCCAGCCCTTCAGAGCAGATTTGATATATGATTTTTGCAGGCATCTAGGATATGTAAATAATTTTTTTTTTAGGAGAAGGCNCAGTCAGAGGCTGCAAGGGAAACCCACAGTAGGAGCTTATTGCAGGCAGAGTCAGTGAATGGTTGGAGTCAGGATGGCTGAGCTCTAAAGAGGAATAAACCAGGACCCTTTTTATGCTGTGATTATCAAGAAGACTGTGTCTTGTTCCTATCCTCTAACAAGGGGGCTGCTGCAACAAAGGTCTATTTGGTTTTATTTGGGGTTTATAATTTTTTTTCTTTCCCAGCCCCCTAGAGAGGACTGTNGCAGTCAGAGTTTAGCAGGAAATCACCAGCAGTCAGAGGCTGCAAGGGAAACCCACAGTAGGAGCTTATTGCAGGCAGAGTCAGTGAATGGTTGGAGTCAGGATGGCT
The DNA here is from genome assembly GCA_013398995.1 of Alaudala cheleensis. NCBI lineage: Eukaryota > Metazoa > Chordata > Aves > Passeriformes > Alaudidae > Alaudala > Alaudala cheleensis. The sequence goes on along the minus strand of VWYE01006649.1, from coordinate 92,443 downwards.
GAGCTCTAAAGAGGAATAAACCAGGACCCTTTTTATGCTGTGATTATCAAGAAGACTGTGTCTTGTTCCTATCCTCTAACAAGGGGGCTGCAGCAACAAAGGTCTATTTGGTTTTATTTGGGGTTTATAATTTTTTTTTTTCTTTCCCAGCCTCCTAGAGAGGACTTGCTTGGTTTACATTAGTCACAAACCTTCCTCCCTATTGATAAAGAAGGGACACTCAGGTGCAAGGATGAGAGAAAAGAGAATCAGGAGCAACATAAAGCTACTTATTATCTCACTACTATAGTCTTCCAATGAAGAAAGGGGTGTACCTAAATTCTGTTTTCATTGCTCTGTATCCATGTGGTGAAATGCCTGGCTGCTTGGGAACTGCCCACTCATCCATGTAATTCTGTAGCATTGCCAAAATTGAATAACTTGAGGCAACTATGCCATCTAAAAAATACAGGTCCAGTTTATAAGTCTTAATATTCCTTCATGGGGAACAAAATGTACACTTGCTAAATCCTACAGGTTTTTTTTTCTTGCTTACTTCTATTGGTAAAAAGGAAAACAAGTACTGAGATTGCAGAACTCGGGATGTATCCTATATTATTCATGCCATATCAGCCCTCTCCTTTCCTTCATGGCTGTGTTAATGTGGCCACTCCACAGAGTGTGATATTTGGCAAACAATTTGTAGCCTGCTTGGTGCTTTACAATGTGCATTCCACACAGTTTAGTGTTTATAATGCAGTAAGGGGAAAAAACCCCAACTTTATTGGATTAGTTTGGGTTATCTATGTATAAGGGAGAATTTCTGTAGAAATAATATGATTCTGTAATTTCTCACAGTAATGAATTAAGTTTCCTAAGAGCTAGGGCCAAAAGGCTAGACCCTTTTGGGATCTAACAGGGATCTCTTCTAGGATGCCAGTCTAAGGCAGTTGATGGTTATATCATCTAAGGCTAGTAATGGCTTGATAAAGGGCTCTGTAAATATTTATTAATGATGTCTGATATATAAAGATAATTCATCAGGAGAGAAGTTCTTTATCTGTTTCAGGCTGGGGGTGACCTGCTGGAAAGTAGCTCAGATGAGAAGGACCTGGGCATCCTGGTGGACACCAAGTTGTCCATGAGCCAGGAAGGCCAATGGTGTCCTGAGGTGCATTAGGAAGAGCATTTCCAGCAGTTCGAGGAAGGTTCTGGAGTCTCCCTGATGGGAGGTATTCCAGAACCATCTGGATGCAATCCTATGCCATGTGCTCTGGGTTGGCTCTGCTTGAGCTGGGAGGTTGGATTGATCAGGTGACCCCCTGTGTTTGCTTCCAGTTTGACCCATTCTGTAACTCCTTTAAAATGGCATTAAGGAAATAACAGTGAATATGTGCAGGTATTCCTTTTGCTCAGTGAGACTGCTTCCTCACCAAATACTCACTGCTTCTTAGCTGCCTACCTGAGGATAAAAAACCACGTTCTTCTCTTGTTTTAAAAAGTATTTTGATACTTTGTAAAGCCACTACAGCAAAGAAGGCTGTGTCTATGGGCTGTCCTGCTTTTCTGAGAGCTCAGCCAAGTTGCTACAAAGGTTCCTAAGGTAACTCTTATTCCTGCTAAGTTAAGAAGTAGAAGGAAGTGAATTGGAATTGTGAACCCAGATCTTGATTGAAAAGAACAGCTCACACTTCAGGTTTGTGATCTTGTCTTTATCTGCTCCTTCAATTTCTTTTTAACTCTGTTGGTGTGATTTGTCTGGTATTCAGAACTGTTATTTTGGAGTCTGCTGCACATGGGATTTTGACTTGGTCAAACTACAGGCAAGAAAAGGGCTAAATAAACAACATTCCATTTAATCTGATGTAGTGACATCATGTAGTGCTGGCATTTTTTTTTTGGTTTTGTTTTAAAACAACCTTCTGCCCTCTGTTTCCTCAGGTGTTTGCTCATTGAATGAAAATGACAGAAGGGTTAATGTTGAAGATATTTTTGAATGTAATTTTTCAGATGATCGACACATTAAAATCAAAATGGATTCATCACTAGGCATCACAAACATGGCTTTCCCTAAAATAAGAATTAATATTTTTCCCAAATTAGCTGTTATTAGACTGACTTGCCTGCTAATTTAGCTACTGCACGGTCATGAGTGCATGGCTTAGTGAATGGATTTTCCAAATACTTTTTATGATGTTTTTATCAGTCAGGGCAATTTATTATGGAATTGTTGTCAGCGGAGAAAACATGAATAAAGTCACTCCAGAGTATGAAACAGTCTCTCAATACCCATCAATCATGGATCTAGGCACATTTAAACTTGCTTGAGAAGTTAATTCTCCTGCTCAAGATTTATCTCATTGTTAAAGTAGAAGCTTTTTAAATACCAACTTCCACATACAGCTCCATCCTTTACTGGGTTATTCTCTGCCGTATCTGCCATGCAGCTGTTTACAAGAAGTTGCCCTGCAGGGTGTTGGGCTGTGTGAGAGCCCAGGAAGTGGGGGGGATGTGTGCTTCCCTCAAAGGAAATGTGAGTAGTTGGCTGGTATTTGATGAAAAGTGAAGGAGGTGGAGTTTGGATGCATGGGGATAAGAGCAGGAAGCACGGCAGGTTTTGTATTCTACCCCAAAACCTAATTGGGAAGAGTCAGGGAATTACACTGTTGGAGATAAGGTTTTGCTGCTCTCCCCCGTAGCTGCCCTGACATTGTCCAGCTTCTCTTGCTGCCATTTATGAGGTTGCTGGTGCTGTCTGGTGGTTTTATTAATGCTGAGTCTTTCAGCCACGCACAGTAGGCACAGCCAGCACTGGTGATGGCAGCTAGTCTCTCTCTGGGTACACACGGGAGTTGAAGTCCCCTTAAGGAGCTTCTGCAGTGCTCCTTAATCACTTCAGGCTAATTCCATCACTACTTCCCTAATGGCTGCAGTTTCAAATGTTTCACTGTCCAGTTCTTTAATTTCCTCCTGCTAAAGGAGGCATCCTGCTTCTGCTTCAGGATCCTGGCAGAGGTGTCTAAATGGTCAACGTGATGCCTGATGCCTTTGATGCCAGTGTAAGGCCACACAGGAGGACACTGAACTGTGGTGGCCCTCTTTTCAAGACAGGGTGTGACAGCACTTCCTCCTGAAGTGGCTGCTGCTCCAAGCAGAAGACAAAGTGTAGTATTTTGTTTGTAGCTACAAATACCTGTGTCCAGCTGCACAATTACCAGTACTCTAATCTTTTAGCGGGAGACAAGAAGGCAAGTAGGAGAGTAAATGAAATAACAGCCTGCTTTTAACGTTGGGACTTCTAGGGTTTCATCATGCTGTTAATGTTTTTATGGTTGTATATTATTTCAAAGGGATTCTGTTTCTGTTCCCATGGTCCCATTAGTGTGTGGTCCCTGTTTCCAAGGTGAGAAAGGTCAGCAGCACTGCCCAGTGATGTGGCAATAAATGAGAGGAGAGAAGATAAACTGCTCACCTCCATCCTTTGGATGCAAATTGACTCTAGGACATGCAAGGGCTGCCAAGAAGTTAACCTCCTGAAAAAAAGACTGCAGCAGCAACAAATGAACTGTCCTTTGGTGAAAGAATCTTAATGCTTCCTTAATTACACCCCTGTAGGGTATGCACAGTTTAATAGCCAGCAGTGGAGATGGCAATTGGAACTTAAGTCTTGCAAAGTTTTAGAGAAAACAGGTACTGTAGTTTTGAGAACTGATAAGGGAGAAGAAATTGAAGTAGATTGGAGAACTGGGATTTAAAATGTCTGATGTTATTCCATTCCCTTTTCTGCCAATACTGAAATAAAGATGTTCATTATAAAAAGACCTTCTTACTGAACAGACTCTCACCGATTGCCAATTTGAATGCGAATGCTGTACACATTATTCCAGCAGAGTGATACTAGAAGATTGCCTTTTTGATCAATTGTGTTCCAGCCTAACCACACGTGCCTGAGAGGGCAAATACCTCCTAAAGTAATAGATAGATAGACTATAATAGATTTGTTAAAATCTGATTTTTGCTATGCTGATAGCTCTTTATACTTCAGGCAAGACTGAAGGTAGCTAACCTGCCACATCTTCAAGTATGGGAAAACAGAATAATTTGTTTGGTTTTAAGCCCTTCAAATGACGTTGTTTGAAAGTGTTTCAGAGTGAAAATTATTAATAAGAGAATGATTGCTATAACATAAATCTGTCAGCATTTTGCCTTAAAGTCAGTGGACTGCACCCACCTCCTGACACCTGGCTAAGTGGCTTCTGAATAAGGAATCTCCTGTTTGCTTGCCTCTCTTGGATTTGCATGTTAGGCCTAATATTTAGGGTCATGAGAGTCTGTCTTATACATTATCATATGTATATTAGGATGTATTGAGGATCTTTGCTTTTGTGGTATTTATATGAAAAGAGGAGTGATTTATCCTGGACACAAAGAGGATATGAAGTTCCTGGAACCTAACAGCAAAGCAGATTTTCTGCTTGGACAGTCAGCAGGATGTTTATTTAGGTCCTATGTCTTGGGACCCATGTGCACTTCAGTTTCTCTTGCTTGAGGTGCTGCAATTCTGGCTAGCTCGGTATTTGGTTTGCCTTCACTGACGTGGGACAAAGCAATCCAGCTACCTTGAGGCCTGAGGGTTTTTCCCTGTCTCCCCTCTCTCATTTTTTCTGAATTCTCTCTCAGATTCCCAAGTGGGGGGTCAGTGAAAAATTAGCTTTTTGCTGGAAAAATAAATCAGATGGCTGGGGAGAAGAGATGGCTTTTTTTTTTTTTTGGGAACAAAACTAGTCTTTGAGAACTTTTATGTTTCAGAAATATTTTTGCTTTCAAGTGTTTATGCTTCAGTGTGTTTAGGAATTGAATGATTCCAAGTATTTCAAATATGTCAAAATAAAAGGTTTTAAACACAAAGCATGTTTTCAGCCAAAATGACTTGCCAGATTTGGTGTTAATCAGTAGTCTTAGTTGCCTTAATTCTGATCTTTTCTGGGGCACAGTACATGTGATAGAAAAGCTGCCCATCAATGTATCCTGGTGCCTCTTGTTCAATATTCTTCAAAGGTCCAGCCCAAGCCAGCAGAGTTTTGGCCTCTGAAGGCAGAAAAACCAGGAGATGTGTGAATATTTCTAGATACATTTTTGGAAAATGTGAGCTTACTAGAGGGGAATAGGAGACTTCAGCATAAGAAACATGTATGCTGCAGGAATCAACATCTTTGGTAATATTATCTGAGAATAGAGAACAGTCCTTCAAAGCAGGACTACTGAAGATCAGCTGAGACAAGAGCAGTGAATTCGACATACAGACCCTCTTGGATTTTTGGGGCCTAGAATGTGAGTCATGACTTGGCTCATTTCTGTTAAAGAGGGTGAGAAGAGGTAGGTACAAAGCTTGCATCAGGTGACAAGTGGCATGCCAGGCCACCTGGTGGTAGCATCTCTTAAGAGCATTTCCCAGAGGAAAGTTACTGGTGTCAACAGTTGATGTGTTTTTTTCTGCTCTTCAGAAGAAAAGCTTCAGGTAGTTCAGGTCAGAAAATGATAAGTCACTGCTGAACTGCAAATTAGACTGGAACAACTCTGAGTAAATTATGTATCTAAAACTGAGAGCTGCAGTAAACCCTTTGAGTTTTATCTGAATCTTGGAATTCATCAATGGATAAAAGAGTTCAGCACATCTGAGCATTATTTTATCTTATTTTTTTTTAGGGAAATGAGAGTGGAGGAAGGAGAGGCTCCTGTCAGAACAGTGTTTGAACACTGGCCTTTGGTTGGCTGTTCAGAACAGATGTCGTGTTAAAATGAATGTCAGTTTTCTAATCAAGGCAAATGAGCCTCAGAACACTGCAAGCTCAGTTATTTCCTTTCCCTCATTATTTATACAGATGTGCACTGTGATTCTCCAGTGCTTATGAGAGAAATACTGGTTTCCCCTGTAGTGCTGGCTTGTGTCCTTCTGCATGCTAATGCAATATTCCATTTCTAATATGAAGGTAATAGATTAGTGAATACATGAGGCTATCATTCCTCTGCTAATGTGAATCCAGCCATGCAGAAACCCTGAGATTTATCATAAACAGGCCAGCTTCTGGGCATTCTTAATTTAAAATTCAATTAAAATATTTTTGAATTTAAGTGTCTACTTTATTTTCTGCCTTTCAGCTTTGATGCACTCTTTTTTCCTTTTTCCAAAAAAATTGATGTTTACTGTTAGAGGGTAAGGACAGGTGATAGTGCTGTTTGCATTTGTCAGCTAATTTCTTCAACCATTGTCATTCTCTTTATGAATAGGAAGTCTATTGTAGATGAAACATTTGTCTTGATGAGGATTTCAAAGAGTGCCTTTTCTGGACAGGAACAGAGATTTCTGCATTTAGTTTTTCCTCCTCTTTCTGGCATGGCTGCACAGATTGTGGTGCAGACCAAAAACAGAACAAAAATCCAACATGCACTCTATCCCAATTCTACACCAATTTCCCTTTTTTCTGAACACAGAGGGGTGGGTGATGTGGAACTCATGTACTGCATGCTGGGCTCAATGAGAGTATAACAGGTTGCTAGAGGTGATTTTATTCCTCTTTTCAAAGTGAAAGAAGGGGACATTGCAAGGTCTTTTAGGAGATCAAGTAGGTTGATGTAACAATGGACTCAAACCGTATCTGCACAGCTCTTTACCTGCCACAGAGTGCACAAAATATTAAGTCTCCCTCCCTGGTCTTTAAGGCCTGGATGTGAAAAGTTGTGTCCCTACCTTTCCAGGCCTGGTGAGCTGGTACCAAAGTGAGCAGATGAACAAGTACTACCTGGTGGTTTCCAGAGGGAGGAGAGTGGGAAAAGGGCAAATTCTGGAGGTGCCTAAGTGTGGGAAATGGCCAGAGCACAGTGGGCACCCCACTGATGGGGTTAGGATGAACTGATTTGGGTGTGCAAAACATGACTGGCACTGGGTGATGCTGTGATCACCCCAGTGATCTCCCTTCCTGCTTCTTCCCATGGCTGAGGATCTGGATTATTCCCAGCAGTCAGGGAAGGTTGTCCTTGCACAGGAGCTGCATCTGCAATATTTGTTAATTGTTCCCATCCCGTGTGGTTCAGAGATGCCATGTCACAAGCACAAAACCTGTTTGGGTGATCCTGGCAGAACAGGAAGGCAGAATAAAGTCTATAGGATGGAAGAATGTTGAGTTGCTGCTGACATTTGGCATTAGGCTGGGGGTGTCAAGTGGAGAACAGGCCATCATTTTGACCCCGAAACTAGGCATTGCAGTTACAAGCAGAGTCAACTAAGGTACAGCCCTCCTTCCAAGTTGCTTTTTACAGTTTTTAGACTTTGCAATTTTATGGTTATTTTTTTCTTCAAGGATTGCTTGTGTTGAGAAAAAGAAATAATGGTTTTAAAGTGTAAATCTCAGGACAATTTACGATAGCTTGGGGATCTGAGAAATAAGACATGAGTCAATAATATTTTTCTGTTCCTTTATATGTTATAAGCAGGCTCACCTCACTCTTATAATATCCTCATACACTTGTATTTTAAAGATTACTTTTTCTTTGTCTCTTTCTATTATTGACAATGCTTTGATATCTATGTGTCAAAGAATTGCAGGAAAAAACCCACAGTGCAACTGGGGGCAAGTGTGGAACATTTTAGCTCCAAAAGCAAATTTTTTTCATTAAGATATAAATGAGGGTGGATTATATTTGAAGCTAGAATTTTTATTCAGAATCTATGTGAGAAACCACAGCTATGGTTGTGTTTTACAGAATCATATTATAGAACAGTTTCTCTATGCCTCTGTAGACATCAGTGATCATAGTGAATCGTATTAAATTGATTTTGCCCCTTTTGACATTCATGGGAACATTTCCACTGGCTACAGTGAAAACAAAATCAGTTTAATATGTTTTATACAGGTGACAGAGTTAAAACCCGGGTGAATCTGTTTCCTGCCAACACTATATGATTTTATTTTTAGTTATGTATGTTTCCCTACTGTGTAATGGGATGTTAATCCAGACTTCCAAATGCTAGGAGGAGTGTGAGAAGAAAGGTGTTTGTTCTTACCTTTCCTTTCTTTAAGAGGTCTCCTGTCCCACAGACAACTTGATGAGGAAGTTTTCCTTCCTATATGCACGTTTATTACAGATGAGCAGAAATCAAATCATAAAAGCCCAATCCAGGTGAATTGTTGCTGTATGCTTTTTTTCAATGGGTTAAGGTAGAATGGCATTGCCATCTATCACCCAAAGATTACCACCTATTTTAAGTATTTTATTTTCTTGTATCTATTGGTTCCTTCAATAAGTTTGTTTAAAAGTGTGGCTTTTAAGTGGTAGACTTCTAACTGGGGACTTGATTTTTGGTAATGCCAAAATACTTGTAAAATGAAATTTGAATGCTAAATGCTATAGCTTTGATGTGTTGTAGTAATAATAAGATTAATTATTAGAATTTCAGTTTCAGTACTAGAGATTTTCAGAATGATTTGTTGTGCTGTTTTTCTTCCAAGTTCCCATAGCACTGAACTGTCACAGCCAGTTCAGTCATAACTGCTATTTTTTTTCTTTTTTTTCCAATCTTTCACAGCTGTCACTGAGCATGGCCATGCTGTCTTACTGATTCAGAGAACAATGTAAATAACTGTAGCTAAACAACTCTGTGGCTTTGTCAACTTTATCAGTTGTCTCTATTTCACATGATTTAAAATAGACACTTTTTTGGTCTGTCCAATGTTATATAGAGTATCTTTTTCCAAATTTTTAAATGTGAGATTATTGAGACAATTGGTTTTATGACTTTGGCCCTACTACTTGAAAATTAGGAAATTTCAAATTGTACTTGATAGAGAAGAGAGGGGAGAGAATCTAAACATTGTTCCTTCTCTTTCCTAAGAAAAATAGAGCAATTGACAAGTGTTCTTAGCTTTTCATAACTCCTCAAATTTGCAGAGATTACACAGTGGAAAAGTTATTTTGATTTTTTTTCCTCTTGGATTCCTGAATAGCTTCTTCAGTATTGAAAGGAGTTAAAAAAACCTAAACTGCAAGGTGAACATGCAGAAGATCAATCTGCATGTTTGTGAAAACAGAAGTCTTCTTTCTGATGCTTTCTGTATCCTGAGAAAGTAGAAATATTACAAAGATGATGTAGCTGTTTCTAGATCTTGCCTGTTTTGGGGAACCAGTTCAAGATGAAAACTTCCTTTTGAATCAATGTAAGTGAAGCCTCCTTCATTCCATGCTAAAAAACTAGATTTGAGTGACCTCTGGAAAAGAGGAGTCTAAAAATACTTTGATTTGTTCCATGGCAAAACTCTGACCCACTCAGTTGAGCAACATGTTGCAGCTGCCACCATCAGTTACCAAGGAAAATGACCCAAACCTTTGGAGCTTTTTGCTGAAAAGTTATTTTGATTTTTTTTCAGCTCCTCAAAAAAACCAAACCAAACAAAAAAAAACCAAAAAACAAAAAACAAAAAAACCCAAAACCAAAAAAAAACCACCACAAAACAAACAGGAGACAGAAAGCTACCAGTCCTGAGGCTCATATCCACAGGCTTGACCCATGGATGGTCAACACACGTCTCTCTGTGGAGGAATGTGCTTTGCTGTGAGAGTGTGTGTGCTCCTGTTCCTAAGAGGCTAGAATTAGATCTTACCCTTCTTGTGTGAACCCCTCCCCTTCAGCTGCCTGTAAAACCTCCTACCCTGCTCCTGCTCCCCTCTTCATCCTCATCTCCCTCCCTGGCCGGGGGAGAAACAAATGGATTATCTAGATTAACAAATAGAGACCTGTCTGGTGTGTTCCCCTGGGGGTGACTTGTAACCTCCCTGGAAACGATGGACAGTGTAGCAGCCACGCCCTGCCCTGTTACATGAGAGCTGCAGGGGCAAGCAGCTGTCACTGGGATGTGAGAGGAGTGGATTGTTGTTGGTCAGGTTTGGGACATGCTATTGGAATGTGCTTGCTGAGGTTCTCCCAAAAAGCAGCAGGGTTTCAGCATTCTTCCCCAGAGCAGCCATGCTGATTTGAAGTCTCAACAGTGTATTTCTGCATTCTATAGGAGGAATTTTAACTTGCAGCCTCTTGGTTTACTTTCAATCTGTAAAACACTCTAGGGATTTTGAGAATCAAAATAAACTTCCCTGCAGTGCTTGCAAGCCTGAGGTCTTGTATCTTGTCTCTCAGATGGAGATGTGAATTGGGTCTTGACTTGAAATGTTAACATCACAACTGAGAGAGCTTCTGTATCACTCAGCCTGACTCCAGAGGGAAAAGACCAATCACTTTAGAGTTAAGATGCTTGAGTTAGAAAAAGCACATGGGCTATGACTGACATTCAGATATAATTTTTTTTGTGCCTTTGGCTGATACTTGAGAAACTCCCTGGGCTTAGAAAAGTAAGGGTCCCTGAAGAACATGTCTCAAGGCTGCTGCTCCCCCATAATCTATGGGTAGGATAATGCATTTTCATACTCTGGAGAATAAGAGGCTATATTTAAACTTTTAAAAGCATGAACTGATTTATATGATATTCCTTTTAGCTAAATGAGAATGTAGAATGTCTTTGGTGAGACTCAGTGGAAAGAGTGGACTAAACACTTAATAGTTTTACAAAAAATAAGACCTGCAGTCCCCTAATCTCCACAGGCAGCCAATTGAATCTGTCATGCCAGAGCCTAATCTGCTAGGGCATTGGGAATCCTGCACGAATACAACTGGGCATCCCCCTGTACAGTCTGGAGAGTCTGGGTTTATTATTAAGCTGTGTTCAGTAAAACATGTCAGAACGGATTCCTTTTCAGGAGATGATTTATAGGCACTAAGTCTGGGTTTTGCAGCAGTGCCATGAAATACAGTTTTTCGACTATATCTTAAAAAGTTAATGCAGTTAAGATTTCACTCAGCCAGTTTATGGGGCCTCTGAAAATAAATTTAGTTTCAATAGAATGACATCTCTCATAAAAGCCAAATCCGTCTTTCTTGAAATTCAGTTTTTGAAATGAGAGCTGACAATGGCTTGTACTGACAAAAGTATCTTTGCTGGTTCAATCTCAGGACAGTCACTGTGTGACTTGTCCTTCTTTTAAGCTGCAGAATACAAAAGGTCACAGAACAGCATTTCTCTCCCACATCAGTGCTTGCATTAGGTCTCATTAAGAAATTCTCTTCATACTCACATCTTGGTTTTGGCAAGGTGAGCTGTGACCTGTGTAATGAACCTGGGCAGGGCCTACAAGGAGGAGATGTAGAGTGGAGGGTAAATGACACATAAAAGCATGTAAACCTGTAGGTGGCTGTGCCAGGGTCTGTTGGCCCAACCTCCCCAGAGAGAGAGAGGCCTCACAAGAGACACCTTCTCTGGGGTCTGGGCAGTCCTCTGCTGCTGGGTCACCTCTGCAAGGCACAGCCTGTGGCCACAAGTGATTCAGCTCTTTAGCAGGGATTTCAGCTTGGCCTTGCAGGGTTCTCCCAGGCTGATTCAGAGACAGAGAGACAGGAGAGTCGTGTGGTGATTCCACAGGGATAGCTTTATTGTCCAGTGTCCCACCTGGGCACCAGGGGTGACACTCCCTGCCTCAATCTGGGTGAAGCTGGGGTATTTATGGGGGAAAGCAAGGGTGGTACCAGAGGGGAAAAACCAGTGGGATAGAAAGAATCTACGTGGGTACATCAGAGCATCCTGGGTACTCACTGTGACCAGGGAGAACACCCTCATCTAAGGGCTATCTCTCTGGGGAGGCTAATTGAATTCCATTCCAGGGACATACCTCTAAGGCAGAGGCCTGGCAGGCCTTTCTGCCTCCACAGAAACCCAATAGAATCACCTAGTGCATGAGTATAATTTGTCTGAATGAAATGTCTTTATCTGGCAATTCTATAGCTGGAAAGTGTTTAGTGTTTCAGTTGTATTGGCTAGCATACAGCAGGTTCCTATGCAGATATGAAATGAAAATCAGAAATTTTACTTGCATTTGTTTGGTCAACTTGAACCTACCTCTTAAATGAATGTTTGATATTTTCCCCTGTGTTTCTTCTAAGAATTCTTTTTTCCTAGTTGGAAATAGTCCTAGCTACAGATGTTAGTGATCACATTTTAGCTATCTTAGATATTGTCACTTCTGAATAATCTGTTCTTCCATAGCCCATTTTTTCCAGTGTGTTATTCCAATAATTTGAGCTTCAAAAGCTTGAAATTGGCATACTTCTGGTTTGCCAGAAAAAGATGGTATCCAAGTCGAAATTAGAGTCTTTGTGTGATTCTCAAGCACTTCAATAGCAGTTCCAGAAGAATCCCTTCTGACTTTCTATAAAGAATGGGTTTTTGGTAGGTTTACATTAGATTCCACAAAGTGTACCACTTCTAAAAACTGTACTTCATTTGTGTCATAATTTGGTTTCTAGACTGGCATTTAAAAATTTAATTTCAAAATTATGTCTGGAGAACACTGAATAAAAGCAAAAACAAGAAAAGTTTGTTTTTTCACATTTGTTTTAGCGTTCATGAAAGTATGAACTCTAGAGGATCTTTTATTATTCATGATATTAAATATTCTTCACTGGCAATGCTCATATGTCAAAACACAGAGACTCTCTTTTGGGCCTTTCCTTACTGATCCTGCTGAGAAACTGTTGTTCTCCTGTGCATCAGAGACAAACATGCACTCGTGTATCTCATAAGCAGGAGGAAAGCATTTATAGGTTTTTAGCACTTCTAATGCTGTTAAAGCACTTCACAGTGCCTTCCTGTTGGTGTCACCATCAAAGGACCAGGACAGCTTTTGAGCAGCTATTGGCATGATGTGATAGGACCTTTCACCCCTGACACAGCAGAAGCTTGTCTGCTTCCCCTGTGGCTAGGTCAGGCCAGAGTAAGCTTGCCTTGTGATGAGTTATTCCAGCTGAAAGCATCCTTAGCTAGCAATAAGCATCCTGCCTTGAATGCATGGGAAAGGATAAGCTAAAATTCCTGACTGACAGACACAGCACTTTTACAAACCAGAAAAGACTATTGTAATTTTCATACAATCAGAAATCTCTTACACATTCTCTGAGTATCTGAGGAGTTCTCCTGAAAAGCTGAGATGTCAGTCCTCAAGTAACTTTCCTGGGAATTGAGAGAAAGGAGACTCTTTGCACACCACCATCACCAGTTGGTAAGTGACACTGGCTCTAATTTACACTCTTTGCTAGCTGTGATGCAGGTGCCTTTATCATGCACTGTCTTATGAACCTACTAGTGGTGTTTTTTTGTGTATCCTGTGTGAGGAGAAGCCTGTTAAAGCCTTACATCTGCTTTTTCTTGTGTCTATTCAATAAATAATTCATGTTGTAATGGACCTGATCAGTCATTATTATGAATTATGTGAGTGAGAGTGGATTTTGGAGTCCTGGCCCCCTCAATAAAACTGCTGTCTGCTGCCAGAAACCTGGGCAGAGGCAGGGGCCATCTGAGGTCTCCCTCCTCCATTTGTAACATATGAGGACTTGAAATAATTCAATGACTATGTTGAACTAACCCAAAATTGCATTTGAATGATTCAAAATAGTATTTCTTAGTGTATTTCTTTTTATAGGTGCTGAACTGTCACAAAAGATTGTTACATAGCAAGCATGTAAAAGTATTTGTAGGATGAACACTCTTGGTTCTTATCTGACTAAAGCAAAAATGTTTTAGAAGGCTTCTGTAGTGCTGTCACAGTGTTGTGATAAATATTAGCATTGCTTATAAGTTTTGACTTTCCTACATTTAAGAAGAGCAACCATATTTAGGAAGAAAATGCATAATTCCATGCCCAAATTCCATAGTCTGTAGCAAATTTCTGTATTTTTGGTTGTTTCAGCACATTCATGATTTTTACATAGATCATAAAAAGTTTTTCTTTACCTTTCACTAATTTGTGCCAGTTGGAAACCAAGCATAAAGTGCATTGCAGCTGGAGTGTGGACAGCCTAAGAATAGCAGTATGGAGAGCAATTGCTTTTGTGTAACATCCTTTGTTTGCTGAGCATTTCCTTACAGTGACATATTCAGTGTGCTCTTTGCCTGGTATTTGAAGCAGGGAACTGGGTGCTCCCTGGAAGTGGATTTTCTTTTCTGACTGCCAATTTATACTAATTAATTTGATAAGGACAGCAGCTGTATCTGCCTCTTAATTCCTTAATCTTAGAGTAAGAATTAGAAATGGATTAGTCAGAGATAAATATATCTTATTTTCTTCTGAGATAAAATCCTTTAGAAATATTGCAAATTCTTGTAGCAGGACTGGCCAGCACAGTGATGAAAGCAATTTTCCATTGCTGGAGAGAATTGTCTGTGGTGACTGAATGGAAAGGATAAATGATAGCTGATATTAAAAAATGGAGAATAAAATTTTGACTATAGGCAGTGAAAACAGTTTTGTGGGCTGATCTAAGGGTGCCTTGGCCCCAGGAATAGGGGTGTCTGTAGGTTCTGTCTGGTGTGGATGAACTTACTACAGATGTCAACCAAAGAGCAGGAAAATAGGAAGCATTTCTTTGGGAAGCAATGCATTTTTAGTGTTCCTGTTGGTGAGGCTTTATCATCTTTCATGATGTGATACTTCCTGTTCCAGTATTATATCTCAAGTGTGGAATGAAATATGTTTTTAATTAAATGAATTATTTGGGAACACATACCCTATGATTATACAAGAATTTCCAAAGTTTGTAAAGATTTTTTTTTTTCCTCTATTAAACAAGTCATCACTGAATTCATAACTAAATTTGATTTCTGGAATCTTTGTTTTACTTACAGTGAATTTATTGTGAAGGCAAATCCCTAGAAGTGATCACAATTGAGGTGCTTTTTTTAGATGCACTTGATTTAACCATCTATTTTTTTATACATCTAATCTGGATGACAATTTATTGGGACTCTTTGCCTTTGATGGCCTTTGCTGAGACAACCAGGAAGGCTCTTGGAAAGTGGTTTGACTGTTTCACCCATATGGATGCTGTTCCCTAGAGACTAGCCAGAGATTGCTATTACTCACAAATGAAATCAGCAGATTAAGTTTTATTGCTGGATGAAGGACTAAACTTAAGTGAAAGATTCAACAGTTTTTGGTGGTTTAAAGGAGACAATATTTTTGCTATTTGAAAAGAGATTATACTCTTAAAGGCACTGTGCAGCCAATCTGTTTTATTATCCTTACCAACAAACACAACATTTACTCAGTCACAAAATTGCTAACAATGTAGCATGCATGGAGTCGAGGACAGAGATAAAGCAGAGCTTTGTGTTTTTCTGGGTTGACCTTTCTGCCTTGTTTAAAGACCATTTTGAAAGAGCTCTGAGAGGGATCCCAACATGTTTCACTGAAAGAGTGAAAGCTTTGATGTGAGTCCTGAAAGGGGAGAACTGGACAGCTGATTTCTTTGTGAGTTTGTCTTGGAATAAAATAAAGATTATATTGAGCATAACTCTATCAAGTCTTTAAGGGTGCTAGTTTCCTTTTTTTTTTAGTTAAATTGATTTGCAGAAATTGAATTTTTGCAGAAGCACTGCCAACAATGTGCATGGTGCAACACAAGAGCTTCCTGCAGCTTTAAACTCAATTTCCTGTTAACCGGGTGGGGAGATTGTCTGTGTTCCACCATTGAAGTGCTAAGTCTTTGAGGAAGTCTTAGTGCTTGAAATAATCTCACATTACATCCATGTGCAAGATTTGTGTGCTAACATTTAAATTTAGCAAGCTCCATATTCCTTCTGTCTTTCCTTTTTTGCTTTTGTTGTTGTTGCTGTTGTGGTGGAGCCAGAGTGGAAAACTCTGAGAAGCTTCTCTTTCTGGAGAAGCTGGTTATCTGCTCCTCCATGCACACAGTGATGTTTGTGCCTGCCCTTGGCTCTCAGAGGGGAGAGGGGTGCTGGTGCTCCTTACCACCTCAGTTTCAGGTGATTTTATTGTAAGTTTTGTAACAAACTCTTATAGAACTTGGATCTGTCAAGGCAAGACCATTATCTCGTGTGTGCATGTGTATTCCTAAGAATTTATTTGTTCTGTTTGATTGTTACTTAATCATATTTACCTTTTCTTTTTCAAATGAGGTATATCAGTGTTCTATATCTTTGAAGCAAATTGATGTATTCCTTTTGTTCCTAATTTTTAACAAAACACTTGGAAAGGTGCAGTGTACTTTCCCCCTCATTCCTGGGTTCAATGAATCCAGCTCTTTCTAGGCTGACTGTTTCCATGAAAAGTGATAAAGTTGCTCATCTCACTCATGTGGAAGGATAACTTTGCAGAAATCATTTGCAATATTAATGAAGCAAAATACCCTTCAGCATGAGGAAGGCTGGTGGGAGAAGGTGAAGTGCAGTTTAAAGCTTTAGCTGGATCTTACAATAATTAGATTGTTTGTTCTACACAGCCTAAATGGCTGAATGCAGAGGTATCCATGATTGA
Organism: Alaudala cheleensis; assembly: GCA_013398995.1. Lineage (NCBI taxonomy): Eukaryota > Metazoa > Chordata > Aves > Passeriformes > Alaudidae > Alaudala > Alaudala cheleensis. The sequence goes on along the minus strand of VWYE01006649.1, from coordinate 76,036 downwards.
AAAATGATGGCATGTGGTGTTGTGAATGCTGGCAAGCTCAGAGGACCCATTTGACATGGTGTGCTTATTCTAGAAAGCAGCAATGAAGCAGTTAAGATAGATGGGAATCATGCAGCTAAAATTCAGCATGAATTTTGAAAACTCATCCAAGGTACTTGGAGCCCATTTTTATAGCTGTCTCTCAGGATTTGTGCACAGTTTCTGGAAAACACACTGTGTGCTGCTGATAGAAATAGGTCTCCTTTTTCTGCCATCCAAATGCCAAACAAAGAGGAATGGAAACCAAAGGGAAGCAGAGTGCTTTTGTTAAATCTGTCACTAGCAGGGTTTTTGGGGTTAGCTTCAGTCAGGTTGCGTCATTCTCTGGATGCCCATGCATAAAGCAAATTTCTGCCCAAACAACAGAGCTGATTTGCTCCTTTTTTTTTTTTTGGGAGTTTAATTTGAAGGAGGTAGGCGTTACTTTGGTAATTAAAATTATGAAGAGGTCACAGACTTTCTCTGCTGAGAAAAACAGTGAGTCCAGTTTTACTGCAACAAAGCATCTGAGTTTCTGATTGGTAAAACAGGTGCTGTACGTTCTGAAATTATGTCTTTGTGAATACTTGTGCAGAAACCAAGAGTTATTTCACTGCAAAAAAGAAGTAGGTGTATTTGCAACAGATTACTGGCTTCTAAAAATGATCTTTTAAAAAATTCTTAATTCAAACAATCTTAAACTCTTCAGGGTTTTTATTCTTTGTGTGGTTTTTGTTTGTTTGTTTGTTTTAAATAGACTAAGTCTTACTTCTTTGAATATTGTCTTTGGAAGTTTATTAAAGACTCCAGGTGTTAGCCTCAGATCTAAGATAGACAGTTCAGTTTCTGCTCCATGATGACGAACTTCCTTTACTTGAGGGTTTGTCCTCATGCCAGCCATCAGTATTAGCACATGAGGGATTTCCTTCTATGTTCTTCCAGAACAGTCATAGTCATTATTTGCAGGATATATCAAAGAACAATACTTTGTTGTGCTCCATAACCTGTAAGTAGCTAATTGCAACATAAGGTGGTCCCATAGCTCATCTGGCAGTTACAAGAAGATCACTTGTAACTTGAACATGCACTTGTGAGGTGGGGTTTTTTTGGTGTTCATATGGGCTTACTGGATATACTGTTTCACAGTAATCATAGTAAACACGTTTTATGTTTCATAGTTTTTTAGTAATCCAAACTGCACTCAAAAGTACTGCAGGATCTAGTAATTCTAAGATTAATTAATTACTCTTGGATGCCTTTTAAACCTGTATGGGTCTTCTATAATTAAATATGTATAGTGCTCTCATAGCTGTGGTTTTCTGAAGTGAGGAAAACTTGTCGAAAGAAGTTTGGTTTTTCATTAGTTGGAAAAATCAGAGAAGCTTTCAAACACTTATGTCAGATACCTTTTTGTTTGTTTTGCTTCTGTTTGAGCAAAAAAGTCAAAGTAATCAATTCATCTAAAAAGAGCATTGCAATAATGTCATGAAGGTTAGTAGAAATCTGATTGTGTGGAGGTGAGTAGAAATCTGATTGTGTGGGCTCCAAGAGCAATCATTTTGTGTTGAGAACTAGTTGCTGCATCACTACACAAATACTCCTTGCTCAAATATGTAAGAGTGTTTTTAAACCTTATTGGGACAGGCCAGGGGAGGCTGCCTTGGAAGGTCATGAATTTCATGTAAATAAAAAGTTCTTCTAACGTTAACATTGCTTTTACAACATCAGCAATAAATGCTGAAATAGGGAACTGAATTTCACCATAAAAGTGTTTATTGTTGGTTAGACACTGATGTGTCTACCCAGGAGTGTTGATGTCTGATCAATTTTAACTACTTTTCCCACTGCACTTGTGGTCCAAGCAATGAAAGGGACATTATCTTAATTCACCATTCCAGAAAAACCCTCAGATCTGTCCTCTCTGCTCCAGTTACTCAGGATGCAGGCCATGCCTGGTTATTGTGGAGAGGTCTGACAACAGAAAAACCCCTTTATCTAGACCTCCATATGGCACATCACTGGACTACCTAGACATGTGCACTTTTGTCTTCGGTCATTTCGTACAGAAAATACAATTAGACTTGGCTGTCAGATGAAATCTGTCACATTCCTCTTGTAGGAGCTGAACTTGGTCCAGTGCAATAAATACAAAAAATACCCATAAAATTGCAAGCAGAGCCTGTGATTTCTCTCCACTTGACTAATTTTCTGTGGGGTCTGGTGGGTGCCACTTCCTGGCTGAGCAGCCTGTTTGCATGATCAGCACAATTTCCTGCTCCACTACGCAATAAAGCAGCATATGGCTTTGCCCCAGCTTCCTAACAGGGCACTTTCCTACAGAAAAATGTGACTTTGTGTCTTTCTGAGGAAGAACCATAAAACCAAGATATGTTAAAACACTTTGCTAAGATTTGGGCTGTGCGCAGTTGTGCAAATTCCTGGTGGTTAAGGCTCACCTTTCATGGAGGAGGGCAACAGATGTGTTTAACAGAGAGAAAAATCAGTGGAAAGCAAGCAGTTTTCAGAATAATTATGCCCAGGAATATAACTTGGGCACATTCTGCCATGGTAAGCAGGACTGGGCTAATAGCCTGTGCTTAATAACCTTGGGACCACATCAGTTGTGATCTGCTGGTAATCCCAATGAAAAGTTTGTGCCTTTGTGTTTGAGAAGGATCTTCAGGGGTGATGAGTGTCACACCTTGGTATGGTTTGGGAGAGCTTGCTTATTGTTGTGCTGGCCCTTGCCTCAGGTTTATCTTGTTCTTTGCAACCTGGTCACTTGAATGGTCAGCTGCCCATATTTTTAACTCTAGGCAAAGAACCATCATGTTTTGATGGTTAAAGTGCTGCTTTTCTGAGGCTTTCCCAGGCACTGGCTTTCCCAAGTGGCTTCCTAGGGTGCTTGTGAGTGGGTGACTGGGCTGCAGGAGGTAGCTGCTACTTTTAGGGTGGAAGGGAGGGGTCACTGTCAATGGACTGCATTGATGAGAAGTTGCTATTGCTGTACCAATTCTAGGCATCCAGGACAAAGGCAGTAGGTGAGTCAGGAGTTCTCTGTGTAGGTTGTGTGTATACTCTGCAGAAATAAAGCTTCATTTATCAGGTGCTATTAATCCCTTCTTAAAACCATATTCAACAATAGGAATAGGGAAGGGGAAAATCACATTTTAGAGAGCTGCTTGAATTCCAATTCCTTTTTCTGACATTGTGCTCTTATTGCCCATATGCTTGAGCTCATTACAGTTCAGTCTTTTCTTGTAATCATCCTCATTTGAAATACTTCTGCTTGGTGTGAGATGTCACTTTGGCAGGAGCCTGTTCAGGGATTTAACACTGCGTCAAGGAGAATAAGATTAATCTAGAAGAGCATCTAGAATTAATGCAAATGTAACTCATCTCAGATATTATCTCTGTAGAAGTCAAGTAACAGCAGGATGCTCTATGGTAGTGATAATTGCAGGTGTAGCTAATTCCCAGTCTTAGTCTTGTTCTTTTTTCAGTTTATGATGGTGCTAACTGGAAGGGGGCTCCCAGCAAATATTTGGCATTTTTGCTAGTGTACAGAAAAAACCTTAGCAGAGAGGGAGAGAACAGTCCCCTCTCCCTCAGAAATGGGGAACAGTTCAATAGTAGATTGAATACAATGTCAATGTAGAACTGTAATCAAACAGCTAGGGCAGTCAGTCCTGTTCTAAGAATCAGCAACACAATAAACAGAAGAAATTGTTCATAGAAGTCTTTCTCTGATAAACTGATGTGTTCTTTGCATTTTGCCTTGTTTCTGTGTTGTGGTGCATTTTTTTTGTGTTCCCCCCGCCCCACCCCCTGCTCCTTTGGGGTTGTTTTTTTTTGTTTTGTTTTGTTTTGTTTTTTGTTTGTTTAAAAGCTGTAACTTGATTCTTTTTGCGTGCACTGGAACTCAGCTGATGACTTCTCCCCCATAAGGAAGACATTGCAAACAATTTCTCTCCCTGAGCCTTTTTTTGCTGCTGGAAACTTTTTTAAAGATCAGTAGTCTATTGTTCCATTTCAAGATTCAGACACTCATTCCATGCACCATTACCCATGGAAGAAGGAAAAATAGACTATTATAACTGTAAGTGCAATGCTCTCAGCTAATGGCCAGTATAAGATGTATACTTTGCACATACACACTAGTTTTTGAGAGTGCATGACTTTGATATTCCTTTCTCTAATGAAAAAGCAGTTAATAACACTGAACAGTCTTCTATAGAAGAGATAGAAATTCCACCCACTTATCTTACATGGGAAGAACAGATAAAATAAGATTTGAGATAAATAACCTCTAGGCTGGGTTAAGAGATACTTTGATACTGGAGTCCCAGTAGTGATGTACAGTAAAACCCTTTGCTTTTAATTGCAGACGGATTTAAATTATAATGGAAATGGTGTGAATAAAATGGAATGTTCTTGCAAAACAACAGCAAGAAAGGCATCTCCTGTGTGATAATAAATAATAAGGGGTAAAGTGGTGCACTTGTGATTTTGGTTTTTTCCGCTAGTGTCCCTTGCTTTTACATTGTGTCTTTCAAGGCAGTGGCACAAATTCTGTACCCACACGTGTGTAGGTAGAAATTTTTTTTAAATAATATATACACACAATATAATTTACATATATAGGTGTAATATATATCTATAAATTTTGTAGTACGCTGTTTACAGATATATTTTCTTGTTTGAAATAGACTAAAAAGTGGGTCAGTTAACAAATGACTTTTATTTGGATACATTCCTATCAGTGAGATTTGCTTTCATATTGTTTGTTTTTCTTGATTCATGTGACCAGACACCCAGTTCCTGCTGGTTTTTTTTCCTTCCTCTGCCCAGCTGTGGCAAGGGAGAGTGAGTGAGTGACTCTTGTAGGTGCCTGGCATTGGGCCAGTGTCAAACCATGTCTTTGGGTCACAGAAGTAATTCTAAAATTAAATACTGACATTTTGAAAAGGCCTAGGTGATTTTGGTGTTTGAATTTTTGTTTTCTTTTAGAAGACACTTTGTGCACTAGTCAGAAAATGTTCCTTGGTTTACTTCTTTATTTTTTTTCCTTCCCATTTGCAGAGTCTGCCCAAATCTGTGTCTTTGTCCCAATCATTCTGAAGTACTCAATCTCTTTCTCAGTCTTTTAAGGCACATTGGCTCTAAGTCCCTTTCCTCACCAGATGTAAAAGTTTTGGTCAGGGGTACATACAGGACCTCAGCTGGTTATAGTAAGTGATTCAATGCACATGACTAATAATGATACTTTGTCTTACATGATCAAATACCTTTGGTAGCCAGTCACTAGTGGGTTCTGTGCTGAGGCCAGTCCTGTTTAGTATTTTGTTTTGAGGACATGGATGTGGGTATTGAGTTTATAGTTAGTAAATTTACAGATGACACTAAGCTGGCAGCATGTGTCTATCTGTTGGAAGGTAGGAGGGCTCTGCAAAGAGACCTGGAATGGTTGGATGGATGGGCAGAGTCCAGGAAGATTAAGTTTAATAAGTCCAAGTGCTGAGTCCTGCACTTTGGCCACAACAACCCCTGCAATGTTATAGGCTGGGGACGGTGTGGCTGGACAGTGCTCAGGCAGAAAGGGACCTGGGGGTGCAGGTGACAGCAGCTGAACAGGAGCCAGCAGTGTGCCCAGGTGGCCAAGAAAGCCAATGGCTCCTGGCCTGGATCAGGAATGGTGTGGCCAGCAGGAGCAGGGAGGTCATTCTGCCCCTGTACTCGGCACTGGTGAGGCCACACCTTGAGTGCTGTGTCCAGTTCTCACCAGCAAGGTTGGTGAGGGTGAGGGGCTGGGAACACAAGCCCTGTTAGGAATGACTGAAGGAACTGGGGTTGCTTAGCCTGGAGAAAAGGAGAATCAGGGGTGACCTTATCACTCACTACAAACTCCTGAAAGGTGGCTGTAATCAGGTGGTTGGTCTCTTTCTCCAGGCAGCAACTGACAGAACAAGGGGACACAATCTCAAGCTGTGACAAGGGAAATATAGGTTGGGTATTAGGAAAAAGTTTTTTATGGAAAGAGTGATAAAGAACAGGAATGGTCTGCCTGGGGAGGTGATGGAGTCTCCATCCCTGGATGTGTTTAGAAAAAGACTGGATATGGCACTCAGTGCCATGGTTTAGTTGAGGTGGTTTTAGGGCTTGGGTTGGACTTGATGATCTTAAAGGTCCCTTCCAACCCAGTAATTCTGTGTGAACTATTCCATACACACAATATGAAAACTTGACTTGTGAATTTTATCACTTTATTTACTTATTAAGCCTGGCAGGAATATGGATCAGAAAGCAGCTGAATGTAGCCCCTGAGATCTCTGTGAATTATGTCAATGAATTATGTGACATATGGATTGTGTTGTTTTTAAAAATTTGTTACATGTGATAATTCCAATTGTATTTGGAGTTGAAAAGGAAACATAAAAAAACCTCCAACCTCAAAACAACAAAACACCCTTACAGATGTGTAACTAGATTTTTTTTCTGTCAAAGTGCACAAAATTTTGGCTTTTTTCTGCTTAGGAAATCAATTGGAAAATTCCTTTTAATTGGGATTGCAACAGACATTTTTCTGGCACTAAATTGGTTTGAAAATCCCATTGTTCATGTCTCTTGAGTGTTAAGGGAAAAGTATAGGAAAGCCAAAGGCTGAGAATGTGGTTGTGTGATCTTGTCTGATGCGGAAGGAGCTTTCTTTTAGGTGGATGGAAGGTTAAAGACATCTTTATGATTCTGGGTTTACTGCAAATCATAAAGTTATTAATGGCCAAAGCTTATTAATGATGTGTGCAACATAGAATTATAGCCTCATCAGACTGTTCTGTTCTGGGTCTAAATTGTAATTCATCCTCACTCGGAGATGGGTATTGCCACCTAAGCCTGATTATTCTGGAAAACTTGGAAGTTTTATTATTTTTGTAGGCCTAATTGGGTTGTTTTTCTATAGTTGAACAGCTGAAGCAAGGAGAGATTGTCTTAAATTAGGAGGGCTTTTGTGGAAGGCAAGGAGAGGGAAGCTTTGTGGCATGTCTAATTTGAGCGTTGATCTTTCATTTCTTAAGAGTTCAGAGTGAGATGGTATTAAATCCTCATTCTAGGAGGACTACTGCAGCCTGGCAAGGCTATATGTCTGCTCCCAGGGAAACACAAAGCTATTGCATTTAATAAAAATACAAGACCCTCAACAGTTAAAATAAGTGCATGTACTAAAAAAGGGAATAAAAAGCTAAAAGGTAGAAGTTGAAAGTTTTGCTAACAAATCTTTAGTTTTGTACACTCAGGGCAAGCGAGTCTACAAAATCTTTTTACTTTCTCAGTCTTTGGCAAAATGCTTTGTGGCAGGAAATGTGGAAGGGAAGCAACATTCCTGTTTTAGAGCAGGCAAGTCAGAATTCAGCTGAAGGAATAATACATGAGAGATCAATAGATAATTTTAATCAGAGAAGTGAAAGAATGACTACTACTCAAATTCCTTTCAGAGAGACATCCCCAAAATACCATAACATGCAATTTCCTTTGCTGCTTATAAATACAACTCTGCCTAAGCCTTTCACAGGTCAGTAGCCCTGGTATTTAATTGCCACTTGCCTTTAAACCTTGAGCAGGTCAGCACAGACACAATGCTATCAGGGATAATTTGTCATTTATGTATTTCCATGGAGTGATATATAATGTCTGGCTGAGAAGGGTCCTTGTGGGTGTCAAACACTGCTACTGCCTGTAGCGGAAATAAAGGGAAAAAAAGAGGCCTGCAAATAGATGTTTCTGTAAATGTAACTTTTAGTCTGCAAGTAGCCTTGAGGCTAAAAGATAATTCCACCTCTGCTGAGGGGGAGTAAAGAGGTGGCAGGTGAACAATTCAACCTCTGTGTTATTTATTGATTGAAAACATCTCCTGGCATGTGTGCTGCTTTTGAAATTTATTAAAGCCAGTTGAAGATCCAGGGTGTGATATATACAGACTCACCCTTTTCCCTCTTCGAATTTCAATTGTTAAGTGCTTCCTAGAGACAGATGTAGAATCAGTCATCATGTCTGGCATGTGGTGGGTATTTAGGGCTGGAGCCAAAACTTATTGAAGTTGTTGGTTGTCTTTCAATTGACTTCAACTGGCTGTGGCTCAAGCCTTCAAGAAAAAGAAAAGTATGACTGCATATTTTTCTAAAAGAGCTGAAACAAACCCAAATCTTGCTTACCCTCTCAAAATAAGTGGAGATAGATAGGGTGGATGAAGAGATCTACATAGACCTGGAGCTTTGTGGATGAGGATCTTTGTTTCTCTGTGCCTGCAGAGAAATCCCCAGCTTCTGGTGCTGCATTGCCAAGCTGGAAGGCAGGAATTCAGGTCTTGTGCTTATCCCTGTGCTCCTCCTGCATGGGGACAATGGATGCCAGATGCCTGGGGTTAAAGATGTTTGTCACGTGTGTGTTGACTCTGCTGGTACCACCAGCTACCCCAAAGTCTGTGCCTCATGTGGTGGGATTCTCTCACATCTTGGGCAATACTTTGGTCATAGGCAATTTGTTCTGCAGAGGAGGGTGCTTTAACAGAACCTAGATAATTATCTTTCTGTTATAAGGAACTCCTGCCAGTGGTGAAAGCACACTCACTAATTGAAATTCCTTATGGCTTTCCCTTGGCTAATAGGGGTGACAATACTTATAGATTAAAAAAAAATTTGTCTTCCCCAGGTCTGAAGTTTTTCTCCAGATAAGGGACAGGATTTTGGGGAAAAAAGGGCTATTTTCACTTTCAATTAATGTTTAAAAAAACCCAAAGAAGTAAGTTATAATGGCCTTTGTCAAGGAAAAAGGTGGAAAGGCAGAGAAGTTCAGTGCTTTGCAGTGATGCCAGCTACAGCACTGGGGAATACAGTGCTGCAGTAAACACCAGGAAATGGTGGTCCAGTTTAGGCATACCATTTTAGAAGATATATTTAAAGCTGTTGCATACTCAAATATGGTAAAGAATATTCTCTTTTATGCTCTTAGGGGGCAGAAAACTCATGTAGGGCAGAATTGTTCTTCTAATCTGTTTCTCTCTTTCTGTAACTTCCTTACTTCTCAGTGATGGCTTTCTGTCTCTGAGTTAGTGTTTATTCTCTTCCACAGAGACAATCTCTGCTTTTTGTCTCAAACACTGGTGTCATATACTCAGCTCAAACCAGGACAAGGGTTTGATAAACCATCTATATCCCAAGGCCAGCAGATTTGGGTTGGCCTCAGGTTATTAATGACCACCAGGTCTTTAGTATAAGACACACTTGTTTTTTTCTTTCTTTCTTCATGTTCATGAAGAATGCACTTGATTCTTAAAGAAAAAAAATGTGATACCCTCCCCACCATATTTGGCATTGGCAGCTCATGAGATTCTATTCTTATTCCTAATGGGACTGACACTACATCCTCTACTTATTGTTCAGATAGGTTCAAGAAATTTATCTCTTTTTGGATCTTGGTGGCAGAGAGGATGTGCTGTGATGATTTTGTACTTGGCAGGTTGTACAGGACATATGGCTTTTGCATTGCATTATTGCTGCTGGCAGAACAGAGCCAACAAGATGGATGAACTGTTTGTAGGATTGCCTCCCATTCATTCTGCTCTCTCTCACCCAGGTGCATTTTCTTCCTTGCACCCATCCTTACAGACCTGCTTCAGCTAAAGCTTCTCCCCTGGTAGAATATTACTAAAATGTCACAAATGATGTCTAAAGTTCATTTAGATGAGAAGGTTTCCAAGTAGGCTCCTTTAATTCTCAGAAGCATTTTGTGTATTTCTGATCAAAAGGCTGTGTTTCTGCCTTGGTAGGATTTCATCAGGGAAAGGGTGAGATGGTGCCTTCCAAAGCAAAGGAGTTTCAGTTTGCTTTGATTTTCCAGCAGGAAATGCCTGGGCAAAAAAAAAGGATCATGCTTTGCTGTAGGGTGTCACGTTGCTGCTGTTGGAAATGCTTTGTTTTGCTGCTGACAACCCTGCTTTGCTTCTGACTGTGGACATCACTGGAACCATGGACCCTAAAAATGCTGAAATCTGGCAAACCTGGCAATAAAAAGGATTCTTATGCTTTATAAACATATACCCATCCCATATTGTTTGATGCTGCTACTCTTGTGTTTGCTTTTTCCTTATGTTTTTGTCACACTTTGCAAAGGCAAACTGGCACCTGCCCCAGATGCCCCTGTTTTACTAAGACTTTGAAAAGGAAAGAGGTTGGATCAGGAGCCTGAGCAACCTCCATCCTTGGAGCTGGGCAGAGAATGGCTGAATGCCTCTTGTGCTAAATGACCAGACCTGCTAGTGGCCAGGCTGGGACTGGGGACAGCCCATGTTCCCTTCCATCCAGGTGATCCTGGGATCTTCTGACCCCATCATCTATTTCTCACGTAGTTTAACCCACTCTCTCCTTGTAAATATTCTCTGAAAGAATATTCTTCTGTCCTCCTGAGCATGTACAGCATGGCTTTGAAGTTTCTAGAAGTTTCCAGAAAGCAGTGGTACAAATGTAGATTGCAGCCTTACAGTACATAAAGGATGCTTATGAAAAGAGAGAGAGTGCCACTGTTTACATGGACAGATAGTGGTAGGACAAGGGGACCAATTTCAAACTAAAAGTGGAGAGATTGAGATTAGATGTTAGGAAGTGGAGTTTAGGGGTGAGTTTTAGATCAGGTTGTACAGGGGGGCTCCTGTGCTCAGGGACTCCTGAGCAACAACCCTGAGCCCTGTCCAAACCTGGGATTTCATGTCAGCCAACCAGGTGAGGAGAGAGTGGAGTAGGGAGCATCACAGGAGATTTAAACAGCTCCAGGGAGCGTGAGCAACTCAGAATGCATCAAACTGAGCGGGCAAACAGTGTGGGCACAACAGGCAGGGTGAGCAGGAAGGTGTGGTATCCTTCCCATTAGTTCAAGTGGAATGTTCAGGAATGTTTTCCATGTGGCAGGCTGCTTAACACTCTGTGTGTGCCAGAAAGGATGTGGCAATACAGGTCTGGATCTGCTGTGGAAACATTCAGGGGTCCAGCTATGGGGCTGCAGGGAGGGTCAGAGCCTGGCAATGGCATCAGAGGGTAGCAGATAACACATTTGTGAGGTGAGAGCAGGCCAATGATCTGCTCTGCTTCCTAGTACAACTCAAAGAGGAGATGGAAAGGTTAAGCAGTAGGGATCTGAGGAAGAGATTGACTGGAGGAACCATTCTGTACCTGCTCTAAGGCAAATGTACCAGCCAAATGCACCTCAGGAAGTGCTGTGGTCAGTCTTGGGCCCCTCACTTTAAAGATCATTGAGGTATTGACTGTGGCCAGCAAGGGCAACAAGGCTGGTGAAGGGCTTAGAAAACATGTCAGTAGGAGAAACAGCTGAGGGAACTGGGTTTGCTTAGTCTTGAGAAGAGAAGGCTCAGGAAGAGCCCATTGCTCTCTAAAATTCCCTGAATGGAAGTTGCAGTGAGGTGGGAGCCCATCTCTTCTGCTGTGCCTTCAGTGAAAGGAGCAGAAAAAATGGCCTTAAACTGAAACAGGAAAAAATTCAGATGAGATAGAAAAATAATTTCTCTATTTGAGTAATCAGGCATTGGAATTGGTTGCCCAGGGAGGTGATGGAATCACCATCCCTGGAGACATGCAAGAGGCCCCTGGAGATATGGTGCTGGATGACTTGGTTTGGTGGTTTAGGGATTACAGTGGCAGATCTGGGTAGATGGTTGNAGATTGAGATTAGATGTTAGGAAGGAAGTGGAGTTTAGAGGTGAGTTTTAGATCAGGTCGTACAGGGACTCCTGTGTTCAGGGACTCCTGAGCAACAACCCTGAGCCCTGTCCAAACCTGGGATTTCATGTCAGCCAACCAGGTGAGGAAAGAGTGGAGAAGGGAGCATCACAGGAGATTTAAACAGCTCCAGGGAGCGTGAGCAACTCAGAATGCATCAAACTGAGCGGGCAAACAGTGTGGGCACAACAGTCAGGGTGAGCAGGAAGGTGTGCTATCCTTCCCATTAGTTCAAGTGGAGTGTTCAGGAATGTTTTCCACATGGCAGGCTGCTTAACACTCTGTGTGTGCCAGAAAGGATGTGGCAATACAAATCTGGATCTGCTGTGGAAACATTCAGGGGGTCCAGCTATGGGGCTGCAGGGAGGGTCAGAGCCTGGCAATGGCATCAGAGGGTAGCAGACAACACTTGTGTGAGGTGAGAGCAGGTCAATGATCTGCTCTGCTTGCTAGTAGAACTCAAAGAGGAGATGGAAAGGTTAAGCAGTAGGGATCTGAGGAAGAGATTGACTGGAGGAACCATTCTGTACCTGCTCTAAGGCAAATGTACCAGCCAAATGCACCTCAGGAAGTGCTGTGGTCAGTCTTGGGCCCCTCACTTTAAAGATCATTGAGGTATTGACTGTGGCCAGCAAGGGCAACAAGGCTGGTGAAGGGCTTAGAAAACATGTCAGTAGGAGAAACAGCTGAGGGAACTGGGTTTGCTTAGTCTTGAGAAGAGAAGGCTCAGGAAGAGCCCATTGCTCTCTAAAATTCCCTGAATGGAAGTTGCAGTGAGGTGGGAGCCCATCTCTTCTGCTGTGCCTTCAGTGAAAGGAGCAGAAAAAATGGCCTTAAACTGAAACAGGGAAAATTCAGATGAGATAGAAAAATAATTTCTCTATTTGAGTAATCAGGCATTAGAATAGGTTGCCCAGGGAGGTGATGGAATCAGCATCCCTGGAGACATGCAAGAGGCCCCTGATATGGTGCTGGATGACTTGGTTTGGTGGTTTAGGGATTACAGTGGCAGATCTGGGTAGATGGTTGGACTGGATGAGCTTAAAGGTCTCTTCCAACCTTGATGATTCTATCCTCCAGACAACTTACATTTTCCAACTATATAGCCCCAGATCTTCACTTATTTGTGGTTTTTTTTTTTATATTCCCATATTTATTATCAGCTTAGGGACCACAAGGTACAACTCAGTGTTTTCATGAAAATCTGGATGTGTCTCACAGAAGAGATGATTTTAAAGAACAGCCACAGCTTTATTTTTGAAATCTGGGCTTGTCACATAGATATTCTGTCTCTGGATGACATTAGGGTACTATTGAAACTTTGTATGAAACAGTGATATTTATTTTATTTAATAATAGGAAAAAATCCTTCTATAAAAAAACCCCCATAAATTCAAAAAAGGTTGAGAAAATCACTGCTAACATTTTATGTGAAATAAAGGGCCAAAAAAATGGATGAGGACCAAGAACTACTAGCAACACTTCAGGATCCCTTAATGCAGAGACAGTTACAAGATTAGGCCATAATTATCTAACATAATACCAATTTAAATAAACAAGCATTTCTTTTACTATTCCCATTGGAAGCAGCTTGCAATTTTACAAATGCTAGAGCTTTCTTGTGAAAACCACTGCAAAACTCTCAAAGTGAAGGAAAGAGGTAAATTGGCTTTAAAATTCTACCATCTGGAGACAATCTGGAAAATTGGTCTTTAAAACGGATAATAATAATACTTAAAAAAGCTGTCATCTAATTTTCAGCTCTGACTGCTGTTCTCAGTGCAGTCTAGGTTGGAATATGGCAAATGCTTTTATTGGATTCTTGTTCTTCGACAACAAGTATGATACCTTTGGTGTATGTTCATGATTTGTGGTTTTACAGCATGAAAATTTAGCTGCACAGTTTCCCTTTCAAAATTTTTATAACTAAAAGAAATGCCTGAAATGGCAAAGAAGAGAAAAAAGAAATTGGAATAACTAAGCAACAACAACAACAAAAAAAAGTCAGATCTTCAGTGTTACTGTTATAAAGAGATACTTGTAGAGCTGTAAGATTTGTCCCATTGACCAAAGCTGTGGGTAAAATATATTCATTTAGAGTTAATTAAAAATATCTGTATTAAAATATGGCATGTATATTTCTGGGTCATAATTGGTTATAGCTCCCAAAGAGAATGCAGATACATGAGGTGAAATACCTAATCTGATGCAAAGGGCATTTACCTGACATGAGACTGGTAAATTGTGGTGTGGTCAACCTTATATCTTGGCAAATTGCTGTCTGAATTAAAATTTAGCAGAAACATTGCATTCTTCAGTAGATAATCAAAAAATAAGACACATTGTGCTGTTCTTTGTCTTGTGTGTCTCTAGTGAATGGGTTTCTTTCAGAGATCATATCAGCACATTGCAGAGGCTGCACAAGCATTAATAAGCACTTTGCTGAATTTTTGAAGACTGGAAAACAGAGCTGCAAAGTGCATATATTAACCCTTGGTTGCCAGGTAGCGCAGCAATTGTCAGGGGAGCTCTGCCAGTGCCACTTTTAAGTCCCCTGCCATGCTTCTGAGTCGAGAAAGGTCTCTCCTCTTCTTCCTCTGTCTCATGAACTGGGGCACGTCTCAGGCTTCTTGCTTGATCTGCCCAGCATTTAAATTCAGCAGTAAATGTGTGAATCATAAAATGTGTATGCTGAGCTCAACCTGTAGATCTGGCCTTGGGATTGTTTCTAGGGCATCCGCTTCAGGGAAGCTGAATCACCCCTCAGGATCTTTGTGCTGTGACACAGAATCTTTGTGCCATGCTCTGGCTTCTGAGGCTTCCTGCCGGCCTCTCTGGACCCTGTCTCTGAAGAGCAGTGTGTTTGAGAGCTCTGAACATTTTGCTGGAGATGACAAAAATGGCCTAGTTCTAAACATGAGGGAGTTTTGCATGCTCTGCACTTTGCTTGGCACTGCAGCTTTCCTTGGCAAAGGCATGGGGCCGTGTTCCCATCTGTGTTACCCTGGTATGACTCTGTTGAAATGAGCTGATCTATACCAGTGAGGGTTTGACCCATTGCAGCTTGGGTGCAGAGGAGCTAAGAAAATCTACCTGCATATTGATGAGGGAATGAAACAATGAGTGCTGGGGTTGGTGGTGTCATGAGGAGGAGCACAGCTATTTTAACCTATTCCATCAGAGTGAATAATAAATATGAACAAACTGTATGGAATTGTTAGGGTTTGTTTTTCTTTCCCTGTATGGTAGTCCTTGTCTTGGGGTGATTTTATGATGATCCTCTCTTCCCTAATTGTCTGCTCTATGTCCAGAAATGGTTGCTGGAATTTTAAGGAGGAAGAGATGCAAGCCTTGGAGCTTTTGCACTGGCTTTTCAAAAGCCTCACTGCCAGGTGTACCCTGGGGACCGGTGGTTACTTTGCTGCTTACATAGCTTGGCTTTTTGTTAGCTTAGGAAAGAAGGTTTTCTTCCCCCTTTCCCTGGCTTTGGAGACTGCAATCCTTAAGCAGCTTTTGTGTTTTTTTCTGGAACTGTTCAGCTCAGTTTTGGTCTGAGATCAGACAGCTGATGGAAGACGATCAGCTGGGACTGCTGGGGGAGCTGAGGGGCTGCTCCACCTCAGCCAGACCTCACAAAAACTGACCCAGCCAAAGAAAGGACCCACCTTCATCTGTGACAAAGAGGAGACCAATATCAGAGATTTACCAGGTTCCCATCTGTTTTTGCCCAAGCTGCTCTGTGAGCCTCTCGTTTCTTCTTCTCTGAGACAAAGGCTGGGCACCACTTTGTTGGCCATCTTTTTCCCTTTCCCTTGCATTTTGGTTTTTTCTTTCTCTTTCTTGCTCTCTCTCCTTTTTTTTTATTTTTTTGTTCTGCTGTGGGATTGTGTGTATATGTGTGGGGTAAGGTTCTGACAATTCAATATCTAGCATTTATTCATTTTTTTCCCGTGTTGTGGGGATGCTCAGTTTTTCAATAAACAGTTGGTTTTTTTTCACTTTCATCCACTAGTATTCATTTTCTCAGTGTCAGAAAGGGATTGCTGGAACCCCATTTTTTGTTAGAGTAGGTACTCGTTCCGGAGTGTTCTCTTCCTAAACTTGTCTCTAAACTGAGAGAACCCTGAACCACCCTTCCTCTTGCTTTCCTCTTGTCTTCTTGCACTGGTAAAGTCCTGAGCTTTATAGGAGTTAGCATAGATCCCAACAGTGAATTTGTTGTAGCCTTTTAAGATATCTCATTGTGGTTAGGCTTTTCTGCAGGGGAATGAAATCCATATGTATATATTAACATTTAAGCCCCTCTCAAGGCTTTTTTCATCTGGCTTCAGAGATGAGAGAAAACAGTTTGGAAATCACATTATTGGTTATTGCTGTGGCTTTTTTTACCTCCTGGCAGCTATCAGTAAGAGATATTAATGAAAATGGAAGGAAAGTCTCCTTTTCGTGGGGATGTACCTTTCAAGTTAGTGAAAATTGCTGACTTGGAACCTGGTGTTAGAGAAAATGAAAGCTCTTCATAGGTTGTGCATTAGGGCTTTACAGGTGATAAACAAGGCAGGTCTTTCAGGCAGAATTCTCACACTATTGTTCAAGTTGTACAATTTATTTTTTATAAGTAATTGGAGTGATTTTATCCACAAATACTAGCTACATTTTTATCCTTTTTAGAAAACAGGTGTCTGATATGCTATGACACAGCACCAGTGCCCAAGACTCAGGTTAAAGAAAAATCTAAAATCATACTTTTGGGTAACTGAATTTCTGTTAGACCTGAACACTGTTTTTTCTGGAGCCTGGTTTCTCAGTAAACACCTTCTGAATGTGGCTTCCAATGGGATTTGAAAATTTATCAGACCATTCCTTACTGTGAGTGAGAAGACATGGGTTAATTTATTAGCTGGGATTTTTTCACTATCTTACGCAGGAGAAAAGTCCCTTCTTTGCTTTGGACCTGACGCACAAGTTGTGTGCGTATATATGGGAAGAGTTGTCAAGATGACTGTCAGTAAACCAGGCTAAGCCAGATAAGGTGTCTGTACAGACTGGTTTTCAACCCAGAGAATAAATATGAGATAGATTCAGCAATTCCATCTGAAAGGGTACAGTTTGCTTGGAGATGGTTTCACGTTTCCTGCAGAAATTTTTCTCCCTGACAGCTCTGGAGGGCAGCATTACACTTCGGATGACAGAAGGTTTGCTTTTAACTCCTTCATTAATGCAAAAAATGAAGAAGTGAATAGATTATATTTTAAAAAAATACATGTGTGTGGGAAGGAACACAGGAACAAAATGAATGAGAGAGAAACAAACCAAGTAAAAAGTGAAAGAAACACTAACCCAGAATACAGGAATGGGGTGGGGAGGAAGATGTATTTGCTTTTGGGTTTGTGCTGTCTATTCCTTACACACTCCTTCAGAGTGTGTATAGTTCCAAAGAATTGACATCTTCCTGGACATGCTATACTGGATAACCTCTTGCAATGGAAAACTACTATTATCTTAACTTCTCTGTGATGATCTATTAATTTTTGCCAATCCACCTTCTTACCTTGTATGTTTCTATACAGCCATCTAGAATATTCATTTTAAGCCACAGCTATTAAAAGATCAAATTGGGAGCCTGTTTTGCCTGCAAGTAGCCTCTTGAAACAAGCTGCAGAAGCACCCTTTAAGTCTTGCAATGCCTTGTGAGAGCTGTATTAGCAATGGCCAAGGGCAGCAGGGAGGAGGAGATTGAAAGCCCTCTCCCTTCCCTTTCCCCTCCTCTCTTTTTCTCCCCACTCCTCTCTTTTATTTCCTTTTTTTTTTTCCTTCTGCCTCATCTTTTTGTAGCTGCCACTCTTAGTTGTCTTTATCTGTTTCAAACCTGAGTTGTACCTCCAGCAGGGGAAGTGACTGTACAACCTCAATGCCAGGTGAGGTGTGTGAAAGCCTGGTGGCTTGCAGTGATTCACCCTGGGTTCCACCAGGCTGCTGCTGACTGCCACAATCCATGTGCAACCCTTTCCTTCAGCTTCTCCCTTAATAACTTCTTGTTAGTTCTAGCCATGGTTGTCACAGACTGGGAAAGGTGATCTGGTATTTTTACCTCTTGAGAATACTTATTGGAATTTTCTCCTTTGCACCTGCCCAGAGCAAAAAACCCCTTGGTTTAGCTCTAGGTTTGAGTGACTGGGGTGTAACAATGGTCCAGAGTATGTTGTCAAACTTTCTGTAAATGAGCTTATATCATATGAAGCTGTGGCACTTCTTAAAGAGGTAATCAAAGTAATCACAATCCAGTGGCAGGTCTGAATATGGATGCTCAAACCTATTTTTGCTTAAAGCTTGCCTTGTTATTGAAGCTGAAATTCAGAACAGTTCCCTTCCCATGTGATACCTTTCTCTCAGTGTCTGATTTTGGTTTGCCTCAGGCCATTTCATGTCAATGTCCTCTTTGTAAGAATGTTCAAGTGCAATTCAGGATTACAATGATGATGCTGTGGAAATGGCAGTAGGACAAGCACCTGGGATTTGTGATGGTTGGTATGTTGTCCAGAACGTTGTCTTTATGGACATCAGTTCTTTTAGCTTAACCAGAGTCACACAGGAACTTGGTAAAGGAAACTTTTTTTTTCCTGAATAGACTTTATGAGTCTAGAAAGCCACACCTTTTTTTTTTTCTTTTTTTTCCCCTCCAGAATAACTTAGTTTGGGACAAGTTCCTTAGGCTGGAAATAACTTAAGGGAAAGACAAAAAATATCTTGGGTGATGAGGCCAAGGTTGGAGGTATCTTTTATGTCAGGTGAGACCTGGATTGTTGACAGTCTCAGGCTTTGTGTTTGCTTTAACTTGTTTATGAAAAAAATAAATCCAGAGGTTAAGACTTCTCTTGACATAATACACGACATTTTTTGAAACTTCCAATGCTTTCTCATAAAAAGTAAGAAGCAGAATTAATCTGCAGCCTGTGAGAAAAAGGTGCTCATACTTGAGCATGTGAGTTGTGAGAAGGTGTGATCAGGTGAGAGGCTTGAACAGAGAGAGAAAGAACTCTTGCTTCTAGAGATAGAAGAAAAGAACTTGCTTTTATACTAGAACAGCTCATCCTTAAAAAAATGTACCTCATAAAATAATGACCCATGCAAACAGTTGAGGGAATACTGCTTTGGCTTTGGAATGGGCTCATGTTGCAGCAGGCTTGGGTGGGACTGCTACTCATGGAAATTAGAACCACTTTGGAGAAGTTCGCAGAGAACTGTTTCCCATCAGAAAGGCTCCATGACCTAGCAGAAGAGACTTCTCTCCCTAAGTGAACTAAAGAAAGATTTTTAAAAGTGACAAATGGACTGAAATCCATATGTGTTGTCTCCCTGCACTGTTGGTAGAAAAGAAAGAAGGGCTGGAAAGGGGTGGGGGGGAGAAAAGTGTTCTAAAGGTTTATTTTAGTTCTCATTATCCTCTTTAAATTCTCTTAGTAATTTTTTCTTTATGCCTTTTACAGTTTTGAGACGGTTTTGCCCTTAGAGTGTTTTCTCCTAATCCTTTTCTCACCCCATGAGCCTTTAATTTCTTATTCTCTCCCCCTCCTCTGCTCAACTATAGCAGAGGAGAATGAGTGAATTTTTTTTTGTGAGTTCACTGGCATTTGTCCAGCATCAAACCACAACAGCCATGTTTCAAAATGTTGGTGTAAGTACCAATTTATAATTGAGTAGTTGTCTTCCTGCCAGTTGTCCTGAGGTTGTGCTTCCCAGCTGATCACATCTTACTCCAGCTGTTTTCAGTTTTCCTGGCTGTTTTTATGGTACAGGATTTGAACTTTGGATGCTGTCCCCCACCATCTTAGGAAATATTGGTAGTGCTGTATGCACAGTACATTGGTTCCTTAGCTGCTCCAAAACTTAGACAGAAGTGAACTAGAGATTTGCTGGCAGTTTGTGAGCCAGGAACCAGAAGAGAGGGAAGCAATCCAATTTCTGTGACACCTTATTAGTAATATTTATTGCACCTTGACTCACATGGCATTGTTCATTCATCAAGCTTGCACTGGGTGTTGATAGTTCCAGGGCTGTATCAGTCTAACAAGGCAAAATTTTATTCCTCTGCTTAATATTTTGTTTTCTATTTGCCACTTGCCTTTAAAACAAACTTTCTCATTTCATCAGCACAAGGGACATTATTGTTGCAGTAATCTTATTGATTGGGTTTTATCTAACTTCCAGAGAAATGGCATCTTTAGCTAAATGGCAATGCTTATTGATAGAATGGGACCTCAGCTTTCAAAAATACGTACTTCATGACAGGATTCAGTGTATTCCTTCAACATATTGCAGCTTTTCTTGAGCCCAGTATGTAAGGCATAATCATTTTATGAATGAATACAGCATTTCCTGTGAGATATTGACCAACTATTGACAACTAGTACCTAAATGTATCCCTTTACAGTGAATACCAATGAAAACATAAAGTATGTACATTCAAGTCTGGGGAGAAGTACTACTCAGTATGAATTCAGATTGCTGGGACAATAATCAGTCTGTCACACTTGGTGAAATTCCAATCAGATGGTGTTGGAAGCAGTAATAAGATTTGGATGCCTCCAGGACTGCTCTCAAAGCATACTGGTAGGCATTTGCCTGGTGACCTTGTTCATGATACCAATCCATTAAAGCTCCAAGCAAATATTCTTTCCTCATGGGGTACTGATGCTGTGGGAAGGCAAACAAAATGTTCTTATGGAGGGAAAGTCGCTTGGAGTTAACAGCAATAAAGCAGCACTAGACAGGCAATGGTAAATAACACTTTCTCTCCCTTTAACTCCAGGGTAGCTCTGGGTTAGATGTCTTTGGACCCATGTGCACTTTGGGTATCCTGACATAGCATAAGCAGGCAGATAGAAATTCACTCCTGGAATAAGAATGGACACAAATCATTAATTTTGTCACAGCATGATTCGTGTACTATCCTCTGCAGAAAAGGCCATATTGTGGTTTGTTTTTCCTTTTCCCTAAGTACCACTTTTCCACTTTCCTGATTAGCTTCACTTGCTGCTTGTTACCTGTTGACAGTGAAGTCCCAAATGCATTTGGCAAGTCCACCTCTGGATGTCTAGGGTAAATTTTTCTTGGCTATGATGAGGAAGGCTCCTGTGCTTGGTTGTGTTGCATTGGTGTCTCTATCAGTGTGAGAGCTTCTGAGCCCTCAGGGTTCTCATGCAGATACCCTTTGCTCCATTTCTGTCTTCTGCAGCTCCCATGGGAGCCCTGAACTAGGCAATCACTCAACTTTGTCCAAGGAGAAATCTTCTCTGCTTTCTTTCCAACACTGGGATGGGGGTGAAGGGCATGTGGTAGACAGCTTCAGCTTCTGAAATTCCTGTCTCTGCAAAGTGGCAGCACACTTCCCCTTCCCCCCATTGGTAGGTATGTGCTTTTGCAAGGCTGTTTGGAACAGATTTCACTCAGGAGAATCTGAGGAAGTTGCCTCACTTTGGGGAAGCTAAGTACAGTCCTGTTCTTGTACTGCTTAACAAGGGGCACAAGCTGAAATGCCTTTTTAATGAAGAGACACATCTCCAAATGCAGATAAAAAGCATGCTGGACAAGCTCTTTTCCCTTTCTAAGATGGAAACCATGGTGTTTTTGGAGTTTTTTTGTGTTCTCTCTCCACCCCCCCGCCTCCACCCCCCCTTTTATCTCTTAGGGCAGGTGATTGCCCTGGAAGCTACAATGGTGCTTTAGGGCTGCAGTGGTTTAGAGATTTTCTCTACTTTATTACATTTATTTTCTAGTTAATTTAATTAAGGATTTTTTTTTATTTTGCTATTGTTTGCTCAGCTCAAAGAACTTAAAGATTTTGCACTGTGGTTGGAAAAGCAGATGTTATATTGGGGTTTAGAGTTCTGCCCACACAAAATTAAATTTTTACACTTAATTAAAACTGAAGTTTTGTTTGTCTGGAGTAGCACATGTTTCTGGTTTTTGCCAGGTCAAAGTGTGATCTGAAGCAGAAGATGAGGTTTCTGTGACACAGAAGTTGGGGAAACTAGGTTAGACCTTGGTAGATTTACAGTTCTGGAAAGCAATAAAGAAGGTTCTCTGCTGCATCAATACTTTTCTCCTGTCACTTAAACCCATCAAGGTTAAAAAGATTGCCCCATCTGAAAGAACATGGAGCCATTTCTGCTATCCACATATATAGAGAGGGTAGGCAGCTGGGATGAGAATTAGAGGACTAGAGGCAATTCCCCTGCTCCAAATAAATGGATAATAAATCAGAAACTGGTAACCAGAGCCTGTAGCAGAGGATGAAGTTTTATTTTAATCTTCTTCAGAAACTGTCCAGCATCTGAGCAGATATTCTTCTGAAAACTTTAACCAGAAACTGGCTTAATACTGGAGTGGCCATCTCCATTTTAAAGTGAAATGCTGGGACCTAGGACTGATTTTATTTCTGGGGTTTTGCTATGTCTTACTTTGAGCTCAGATAGTATGGAGATTTTCTAGAAGGAAACTCCTTTGTTCCCAGGGATTTCTGACTTCCTGTGACTTTCTTACATTGGTCATCAGTCCTTGCAGGGATTGGATCACAGATGCCACTGGGATGGAACAGAATTTTTTTTCATTAAACACACAGGAGCTTTTTATGTTTTTGCTGTTTACAGCTGAGCAGGAGACTAACCAACATGCAAACAAATTGGCTGAGCTGGGTATTTCTTGCTCTTATCACAAGCAATCTCACTCATCCCACAGCAGCCCGTGTTGGAGCTGCCAGTGAGAGCATTCTCACATGAGTATCTCTGGTTTGGTCCTTTGGTACATGTGCACTTTCACATGCAGGTGATAAGGATGGACAGCACTCATCTCTACAGTCCTCTCTCTGTGTCAGCCTGCTCAACAGCAAACAAGGAGATTGGTGACACACAGGCCAGACATCAGGGCTCTGTGTGACTGGTGGGAGGTGTATCCTCTGGGAATGACAGGTGTGGATAATGTAGGCTACAAAACTTGTTGAACCTTTTGATGAATAGGCCTGAAGTGTTTGTCAATAAACCATAAGGAACAAACAGAGGGTGATATTATTAAAAATTCAGATAAGCAGATATTTTAATTATTGTTCCCTTGCTTCCTGTGGGGTTTTGGCATGGGAAATAGAAGCATTCACTGAGGTGGTAAGATCTGTTTAAAAATTGTATTTTGAAGATTGCATACAAAAGGATTTTGGGGAATAAAAAGTTATCGAATGACATTAATTTTTAATCAAAACAATTGCTCCTGGAGATCTCTGAATTTTTTTTTTTATGGAAACCAAACTGTGAATAAACTCCATTAAAAAAATTTCTAATTAGAATGTGGGATTTTTTGTAGTAACTAGTGTGTTCAGGGAATATATATTTGCAGTAGTTTTGTAGGTGCTTGTATGAGTAGGAGTAACAGCAGGGGGAAATCTGCACAAAGGACCACTGCAGATTTACTGCCTGGTACTTTTTAAAGTGAGTGCAGCATTTTCCAAATCCTATTTCTTGTTTGTTTTGCAGAATGATATTCCAGTATCTCTTGGAAGGTGCCTGCTGTTAACACTTCTGTCAGAGCTCAGTTCCAAGCTTTGGCTCTGTGTGGTGTTGCTGTGATGGGTCCTTGGGGGCTGGTGCTCCACTGCATGGCCCATGGGGAGGCTCCCATGGTGTAACTCTTCTTGCAATGTTCTTGCATGTGGTAAAGCAATGGCCTTCCTGTCTGAGCCTTTAAGATGCTCAATAGCTCACATTGCTGGACATCAAAAATGCTCCTTGGTGAACTTGGCTATTTTAGACACAGGGGAATGTGCCTGGTTGAGAGGGGCTAGATGTATTTTTTCCAAAGGAATGACTGACTGGAGCCTGCGTGGCTCCAGTGTGTACCCACTGTGTGTGGCAGGAAACCCAAAACTGCTGTGTGGGACAGGAGAACCTACAGAGGGGGGAGCCCTGCTCACCTGACCTCAATGTCTCTGCTTGCGGGACTTTTTAGGATTTAGCTGTAGAAGGGTAACTAGAAATCAGATTGTGCATATTAAGATTCTGAAATATTTCAGTGCTGTGTTTTTTTTCTTCTGGATGCTGATTCTGGAATGTATTGTGTGAACTAGCACTGATTGCTGCTTAATTAAGTGTTAATGAATCAATTAACCACTCAGTCATGATTTGATTTAAAACGGGTTGAATGAGTAGTTTTTACCCTAGTGAGCAGCAGATCTGCGTCTGGCAGAATGTACTTGATCCAGGCACATCAGCAGTATTCTATCACCTGAGTGATGACAGAAACCGAAATTATGCCATCTCCCTGATGGTTGTAAAAAATCCTTTTGTGATCAGTGAGACTATCCTTGGCTGTAGGGAAGCACTTTTTTCTCGAACTTGTTTCTGCTGGTACTTTTGAGAGACTTGACACCCAATGACTTATAAATCAATCACCATTCCTGGAAGTCTTGAGAAAACATGGAGATGTATTGTTTAGGGACATGGTTTAAGCTGTGGACATGAAAGTGTTAGGTTAGTGGTTGCATTTGATGATCTTAAAGGTCTTTTGCAACTTTAATGATTCTATGATAGTTGAATAAATTGTGATGTATGCTTGGAAAGTGTCACTCCCAAAGTGATTGATGAACTTGTGCAAACAGGGCTAAGCCCCACATAAATTAGTCTTGAACAAATAAGTAAGAGATTAAATTAGATAAATTGTTAACTGTTACTGATTTATTTCTTTGCTTCTCCTGCCATGCAGTTCAGAGTGCCTGGGTCACACTGGTGTATCTTTTCCTTATGTTTACATATTCAGTGTGGTATTTATATTGTTTTTGTACTGGTGAAAGTGTGCTTGCAGACTTCCCAGCCACAGCAGCCAGAACGCTGCACACATTCCCATGCAACATGTGTACATGTATGTGTGATTCCACTCTGAAGTCAGAGTCAATCAGCCAATAACAGGCTCCAAACATGTTGCCTCTACTGTGCTACCACCTAATGAATGTGCCTGTAAACTTCAGCATAGTGATTTTGCTTATCTAGAGGTTTTGGCATTTCAGTAAATGGATGTATTTTCTATTTGAAGCATTTTGAGCCATCTCCTCTTTTAGCTCTGCTTCAATGATGGGGAAGGTAAACTAAAATCCCACTATTCAGCCCATGATATTGCAGTGGCAGGTCCCTTTGAAACTCTTTGGAATAGGAGTGTTTGCTTTAGAGCTCTATGTCATATTGAGATCTATGGAGAGACATTCTTTGCCAGAGAGATTTATAAAAGGCATCATTTAGCTGCAGCTTCCAGTCAATATGTTTCCTTCTCATTGACACAAAAAACCCAATAATTTTAAAATATTTAGATACAACTCTCCCTTTAAAAACAAAACTAATATTCTATTACTTGTGGAAAAAAAAATCTAATGAAAATTGATTGGAATAGAACAGCAGGACCTGACTGAAATTACTGAATTCTTTTGTTTATTAAATCAGAAATAGCAGAATAGAATGAAAATGTGGAAAATGTGAATAGTTATAAATATATGTATGTAGAGAGAGAGATTTTTGGTGAGAATAATATAATAATACTTCAAAATATCTATCTTGGTTGATGTCAGGCCTACGAGTGCTAGCAAAGTAGAGTAATTGTTTTGTTTCTTGAAAGACTCCATAAGCTTTTAGGTTTCTCACAGGGTATTTACAAGAACTTGTGATACCTAAAGCATTTTTAAGTCTCAGAGAATTTTTTTTGTGTAGGGTGTGAAAAATGAGACCTGTGTAAATGATTTCATGGGGTTGATTCTGGAATTAAGCTTTTTAACAAAAAACCCCATTGTTCCTTTTTTTTTCTCCAACTGATTATCAAGCTATTTGAAGACTGTGTTTTAATTAGCTGTATGTTAAATGTATCTCACAGGGCACTGGGAACTAACCAGAAGGATCAGAGTGATCAGTGTTTAAAATCTCATTACAAAAATTACTGATGAATTTCTTGCTCTCCTACTGCTAAGATTTAGACTTGCCTTGCTTATCAAAGTGATTTTTGAACAATCTAAACCAGATCACAAAGTAGTTTGGGTTGGAGGGGACATATAAAGGTCTGGTCCAGTCCAACCCCCTGCAATAAGAAGGGGTGTCTTCAACTAGACCAGATTGCTCAGAGCCTTGTCCAACCTGATCTTGAGTTATAATGAGTGCCAGAGATATGACTTTGCTGAAGTCTTTCCAGTCTAATTTTAAAGAAGATAAACTTTGTGCTATGAGCACTTGGGTTTTTTTTTCCTTGGTCTTGCTGTCCTTCTCAAGGAATCTTTCCTGATTTAGTATCACTGACCCTGAGAACATGTATGCTGTTTCCATTTTCATAAGATTCTCTTTCCATTGTCTAGTCCTGTTTTTGTTGAGAAACAGCAAACAATGTCACACAATGTCTGTGAATCGGATGTGCTATGTGTAAATATTTTTGGGTATTACTGTTAAGGGATTATTTACAGCCTGCACAGCCCACAGGCAGCCACAAACTGGNCTCCAACTGATTATCAAGCTATTTGAAGACTGTGTTTTAATTAGCTGTATGTTAAATGTATCTCACAGGGCACTGGGAACTAACCAGAAGGATCAGAGTGATCAGTGTTTAAAATCTCATTACAAAAATTACTGATGAATTTCTTGCTCTCCTACTGCTAAGATTTAGACTTGCCTTGCTTATCAAAGTGATTTTTGAACAATCTAAACCAGATCACAAAGTAGTTTGGGTTGGTGGGGACATATAAAGGTCTGGTCCAGTCCAACCCCCTGCAATAAGAAGGGGTGTCTTCAACTAGACCAGATTGCTCAGAGCCTTGTCCAACCTGATCTTGAGTTATAATGAGTGCCAGAGATATGACTTTGCTGAAGTCTTTCCAGTCTAATTTTAAAGAAGATAAACTTTGTGCTATGAGCACTTGGGTTTTTTTTTCCTTGGTCTTGCTGTCCTTCTCAAGGAATCTTTCCTGATTTAGTATCACTGACCCTGAGAACATGTATGCTGTTTCCATTTTCATAAGATTCTCTTTCCATTGTCTAGTCCTGTTTTTGTTGAGGAGCAGCAAACAATGTCCACACTGTGAATCTGCTGTGCTATATGTAAATATTTTTAGGTATTACTGTTAAGGGATCATTTACAGCCTGCACAGCCCACAGGCAGCCACAAACTGGTCTCAGTGTGATGGAAGTATTGGGGGAGAGCTAAAATGAGCATGGAAATGGTAGAAAACAGAGGGGCAAGGGCCAGACGACTCAAACTAATTTGGCACCAGATTTCTGTGGTTCTGTTGCTTGGGATGGGGGGAAATTGGTGATGTTTGATTATTATTTAAGTAGTGATCAAGCAGATCACTACATGAAATACATGTACAGAAGAAAAAGAGCAAATTCTCTTGTTTACGTGAAATAGAGGCCTGTTTCTAATTTTTTTCTTCACTTGGGAATAAAAAAGGTCAGATTTTTTTCTGTATTACGTATGAACAACTAAAATTGCCCTAAACTGTGCTGATGGCAGAGCCAGTATAAAATTTAGGCAGGCACAAATGATTTCTTTTTCTCTTCTTGCCCAACTTTTCTCACATTTGTGAGTGCCTGGTGTTTTCCAAGTCCACCCCCAGGTCAACAGCAGTTATAAACATCACTTCTTTGAAAAACAGAATATACATGCTGTCATTAGCATCATTTAGGGACCTCCTGTTGTTTACACCTTCATTAACTCAGGGGCTGGCAATATTGTGACAGGATGACAATTTATACCTTATTACTGATTCTGCTGTAAATGGTCACTGAGGTTGAGCCCAGTGTGGCTGTTCTGAGGATGACAAGAAGGCAGCATTTCTCTTTGTGCTTCCTCAGCAGGCCTGAATTGCCCTTTACAGGTTTCACCATTAGTGTTTGCCTTAGAGCACATAAAAATTTCATTATGACATGATCAAAACCAACTTCTTCCCTCTCCCTTCCTACAGAAGAGCATTGGTGTTCTGTTTGCTTTGCTCTTACATTAATCTACTGCTATTCTTCCCATTTGACCTACATCTGGCTCTTCTCCTTCCTGACTATCCCACCTCTGTGTGTGTACAGAGTGCTCCTTGTTTTCAATTTTCATTATGGCCAAATTACAGCTGCTTGGAAATTTTTTAATCTGAGGCCTGTTGTTGCTGCAGCCCAAATTTGCTGCACAACATGTACAAGCCAGTGAAGGTGAATGGTTTCAGTGAGCCAAGGCACCTCACCTATTGCAGCTCAGCAAGAACACCTGGAGCAGTCATTCAACAGAATAGACAACTTGAACTGCATTTTCTGTGGAAGATGCAACAAATGCAAATAGAGGGGTTTTATTTTTTTGGTCTTTAAAGTAGTGTGGAATATGAGATTTAAGAAATTCCTTCTTCTGTAAAGAAAATGCCCTAAGATTAAGCAGAAAGTTAGAATTTGGAACATGAATTCACATTAAATTGAGAAGATTCTTCATGTGATTCTTAGAAAAATCTTAGTCTCTGAATTGATTTAAACAATTCTGTGTAAAAGCAGACAAACCTGTAATGTGATACTGGTTGTAAGTAAGAATTAATAATTGCACCAAAAAAAGATAAAGCATAATTTCCAATCCTGTTTTAGAAAAAATAGCCTGATTATCTTAACATATACTTAGTGAGAGTGTATGCCCTTATTGTCTGAATGATATCTGCATTTTTTAAGAGACCAAGCAAAATCTCATGGTTAGCACTATTTCTCTGAATTGTTCCCCTAACTGCTTTTTTAAAAGCTAACAACCATTTTATTTCTGTGCACATGTAAATATCTATTGATTGATCAGTTATTGTTGGATTTGGAGTTTTCTGGTAAGTTAGAAAGAACTGTCTTATAAGTTAGAAAGAAAAGGGCCTGGAAGTGTTTTGGATTTAACTAAGCAAGTGCAAGGCAAGTTAATCAGTGTCAAGAAAAATCTTAAGTATATTTTCCTGATGTTGATACATCAAAATCAACCAGAGCTCTAAAATGCGGCTTCTGTCTCTTCCCTTAATTACAGAAAATTAAAGTTTTCTGTCTAGTTCAAGAGGCTACAGTTATATTTATTATTTATTTTCATTAGAAAACAATTATCATCAATCCAATGGATTTTCTTAGTGAATGTGAGAAATTCATTTGTCCATATAAATCCTTTCCTAACTAATCTCTAATAGATGGTACAACTGGTTTTAATAAGCCCAACCTATAAGATTTATCTTCCTGTGTAATGAACACATAGGGGCCTTAAATTTAGATTTTGAATATTGATTCAGTCTTGTAAGAAATGACTTAATAATTAAAATGCAATAATGTTAATAAATAAATTAAAAGCTTGTTTTGAAACCAGCCAAGTCGATGCCATTACTGTTGTGTTGCATTGTTTGTAAATTGGGACATTTTGGATGCAAAATTCCAGCTTCAGTTAAAGTAATCCTGTCTGTGTTTTCCATTATAAGAAGCAACTTGTTTGTATTCTAGTAATTGCTATAAAGCTGTGTCTTCTTATGCAACGTGCTTTGTGCTGTGCACTGTGCAAAGTCCCTCTCATAGGCAGCAGAGATTTATTTAAGAGAAAATTAAACACCTTTCCTTTTATTATCTTTGAAATGCTTATTCAATTTACAAAATGTGCAGTCAGCCATTAGAAAGGAGGCATTTATACAAGCTGCCACTAATCAGTTGTATTT
Organism: Alaudala cheleensis; assembly: GCA_013398995.1. Taxonomy (NCBI): domain Eukaryota; kingdom Metazoa; phylum Chordata; class Aves; order Passeriformes; family Alaudidae; genus Alaudala; species Alaudala cheleensis. The sequence continues at coordinate 46,534 of VWYE01006649.1, read as the reverse complement.
GTGAGGTATGCAGGAAACTCCAGGGGTTTGAGGAAATCTGTTTACACAGCACCACAAATTTACATCTTGGGAAGACTGAATTTCACCATTGCTCAAAGCAATGTAAGGATCTTCAAAGCAATGAAAGGATCTCATATATTTACATTTACTGTTGATATTACATGTTTATTTTGAGTATACATCAATCCTCATATTATCTTCATCCTATTATCCTATTATTACATTTGAATCCAGAAAACAGATCAGGATCTCTTGTTTTCAGTCCTTTTTTTTTTTCCTTTTTCTTTTGGGTTAAGTAAGACTACTCCATATATGACATAGTAAAAGTTTTATTCAGATTCAAGGCTGTTTTTGGAAAAAGAATGTAAGCCATCATCTAAAAGAGTACAACTATCAACAGACTATTTTTTAATAATCTGGTATCTTTTATGCAATTCTCTCACTGCTTTACCTTGTTCAGTTCCCTTTAGTCTCCTGCCTTTCTGAAAACATTTGCATTGAAATAATTTTTATACTAATACATTACAACTTGAAAAAGATACATCTTCACCTGTCTTTTAAAATTGGTAATTTTACAGCTCTTGGGGAAATTTAGCTTCATAATCTTGCTGCTTCTGCTTGAACTCTGATGATAACTTAATCTTTGAGGCCTCTTGCCATCCTTGCCTTCAGCTGAGGCAATAAAAACATGCTTAGATCACAGCTATAGGTTTTGAAAGCCTGATGCTGGCAGGAATGGGGGTTCTGTGGAGCAGTAACAAATCAGGAGGGAGGGAGGGAGAACACATAGGAATTTGTCCCTTTGGAGGACAGAGTGTCAGCAGGACATACCTTCACTGTTCCTGTGCTTGATGTGGATGAGGTACCTGTTTTGTGGGTTGTGCAACAAGTCATTGCAGTATCTTTTGCAAGTATGTCAGGGGTTAGACAGTGACCCTTACCTCCCACTAGGAGGCACATCACCAAAACCAAGCTCCCTCCATTCCAGCTGGATTTAGAGGTGATAAATCAGGCATACACTTCTCACCCAGATGAGGTGTATTTTGGAAGCCAGCCTGGAGCCTGCGGTAACACCTAATGACCACGTGAGCCCATCCACGCCATAACCACAGTGCAAAATACCTCTTTTAGAAGGAAGCTGAAATAACCCTCAGCCATTAAATAATCCTTGCTTTGTTTGTAATTTTGCTTGGAGGCATGGTTTTTCCCCCCTCAGATGTTGCAATGTCTTGTTTCTAAGGTAAGCATGTAAAGCTGTTTCCCTTCCTCTTTAATTACAGATCCTTGTAAAGAAGATATATGGGAGAACTGAGTGCAAGTTTCTCATACATCCAAGATTTTCAGAGAGGCTGAAGAATTGGTCTGAACATGAAGAAAGATTCCGAAACATGCTTATTTTTAGATCTGCTTGTACACCCTACAAGCTAACAAAATTTAAAAGAGCTCTATAAAAACTAGTAAAGCTGAGTATAAAGGTTTTTATTTTGCTGTTCTATTCCAGTAAATTTTTTATTAAACTTGAGAGCAGATAACTTACAGTAAAACAACATTACGTCTGAGAATAATGAAAAAATAATTCATTATAATTCAATCAAACTTAGTTGAAAGTCTTCTCATTCATTGTCCAATTGATTAAATCAAAGATAAATAATAATTGTATAATTTAGGTTGTTTATAAGAAACTATCTAGACTTTTTTGATCTACATATTTTCAGAATTAGATGTAGTGTAGTGTTGGGAAAAAGGCTCCAAGTCCCTCCAGGCTGTTCAGAACATCCTTGATTCTTCTTTAGTTGCTCTAGGGATCAGCTACTTTCCAGACCTGATTTGCTCTTGGAAAAGTTAAGTGATCAGTTGAAGACAGCACAGTGTCTTTGGCAGGACAGGCTGGCTTCAGCTGGATTTGGGTATAGCCCAAACTCCCATCCAGAAAACCCAGTGTGTAAATAACTTATGGAGTCCCAGTTGCTAGAATTCTGCAGAGAAACCTTTTTCATGTGTGCTTATTTTTTTCATCCTGAGCAGGGACACCTGTTGTCTTTAAAGTTGCTCCAGTAGTAATTTCCATGGAAAAATATCTCAGTTTATCAGTGAGGAAGGCAGAGTAGTTATATTAATCAAAGAAAATATACTCCCTTCTTTAGGAATCTGTGTGAGATATGGACTGTCTGATAAGGCAGCAAACAGAAGCTGACATACAGTTTCAGTACCATCAACTTCTACACCCTGGGCCCGTTTAGAGAGTAAAACACTAAACCAAAGTTCATGGAATTGACCTGAATAGAACCTTCTTCTTCAGACAATAACTTGAAAGGATTTCTCTGTGGAGATGGATCTGAGAAGAAAACAGTGCTGGAACTCCAGTGCTGTTGAAGCCAGTTTGCTCTGACAGTCATGCTGGAGGGGTTGGGGCAAAAGCTGGTTAGGAGAGAAAGTGGAAGACTTCAAAAAGTAGTTGAGTGTCAAACTGGAGAGAACTGCTGGAAAAAGCCTGAGCAAAATACAAGGGCAAGGGCATTATCAAACTTGAAACTGAGACTATGGAATCTGATATACTAAGGATGTCTTACTTTTTTGATAGAAAACATTCTGTCTTGCTTGTGCAAAATTACATTAATAAAGTCCTCAAAAGAGAGAAAAAGGATGAAGACTTTCCTTCTGTTGGAACTGAAGCCATCTCATGATACCAAGATGCAAATACAGGAAAACAAGGCTTTTAGCAACCTTGTTTAGTGGAAATTGTCCTTATCCATGGAAGGGGCTTGGAACTAGATCTTCAAGGTGTCTTCCAACCCAAACCATTCTTGTATCCCATGAGAGCATCTTTTCAGGGGTGGTAAAAGTGTGGCTTTATCCATCAGTGACCATGTCCACACTGTGAGCTGAGCTGGAGCAATCTGAGCTGAGAGGGCTGGGAGTTTGGGAAGGGGCTGAGACCCATATGTTTTGCACAAAATGTTTGTATTTTCCTTTGAGAAATTGTGGGTGAAACCTTGGGTTCATGTGCAAACAAATAACTGTGTCAACAGGCCAAATGCACTTCATGTTGCACTTGTGGAGGAAATTTAAAAGGTCAGTCTGTAGGAAATGCAAGTTTTTGGTGCAGCCTGACCCTGTAGTGAATGCAGGAAGTGTCACACTAACTGCAAAATGACAGTGGCCCTTTGTCTGGGATCCAGTCTTGGGAAATGTGCTAGGAACTGCTAAAGCCCCTGCGAGCAAACAGTCAGTTACCAGATGTAGGGTATCTAGAACAGACCTCTGCAGATTTATTACCAGTATTCCACACTTTCCCAGGTTTTTAGAGAGCCCTTTAAATGTGGGACAAATTTACACTGAGAGACTGAGACTAATATATGCATGAAATCTTCTTTTTCTAACCTTTCTTTTTCTAACCTCTTTCTTTTAATATGGACAATTCTGGAAGAGCAGGAAATGGCTCTAATTAGCTGAGCATCAATGACCTAAAAAGTGTGCTGGTTTGAGAAGTGAGAGGTCTTTCCAGTCATCTGGTGAAATTAATTTCTCATTAATTGCTCATTAATTGCTCCACTTCTCTGTTCAGGTCAGACCTATAATAGTGTTCATTGCCTAGTGGCACATTTTGACATGTGAGGGTATGGTATAACTGTGTTACTATCCCCCTGTCTTACTGCCTTTCTCTAAAGTGAATGAACCTTGCTGAGGTCTGTCCTGTAGCTTGTATCTGGTAGCTTTCTTGACATTGACCTTCTGGCTGCAGTTCTCTGACTAACAGGGATACACCAGCAAAAGTGGGAAGAGAAGGCTTGGCCTGGAAAAAACATGCTGGAAAACACTGTGTGCAGCAGTGTGGCTCATTTGGTCATGGATCTGAGTTTTAAGAAGTTTCTGGTTTCAGCCCAAGAGTTCACTTGCTCCCCTGTGCCCTTTATTTTAGTACTTTATGTTAGAACTGTGGGAAGGTTGCTAAAGAAGCCCAAGGCTGCAGGGCCTGCACTACACTGGGCAATCTGCACTCAGGGGTAATTCTGCCAGCTGGTTTCTGGTAGGAAAGCTAACGGGATTAAATTATTTCTTTTTGAAGCAATCCCTTTGGATTTTAATTAAATGCATGTGCAAAATTGTTTTAAAACATCTGCTAGATAAGAAGTGCATATATATATATATAAATATAATATATATATAGACTTAGACTGTCTGTCTGTATCAGTGGGGCTTTGAAGACCTACTGTTTTGTAGGCAGGGAGTGCCTTTACATTTTGATGGATATTGTAGGGTTAGAATGGCCTGAACAAATTTTAACATATCAGTTTGTATGCTCATTGCATTCTAGTCCTAGCACTGCAGGCTTGGCAAAGATGAGATTTTTACCAACTGCATTGCTGGTTTACAGGACCACACCCCTCCTTTCCCCTCGTGCTTGGAGCACTGGTGTACTGGGTACTCAGCCTCTTTCAGTCCCAGGCAGCCTCTTTTCTCCTTGTGTTATAATCATGCTGAGGCAAAAAAATCTGTACTGGGGTAGTGTTTTTTGTACCAGTTCTTTTTCCCCCTGGCATGGTGTGTAGCAGATTTTTAAGTTCTTCTTTATGGCTGACATTGAAATTGGCCAGATGTTTTCTCTTAGATAAGTTTGCCTTACATGTGATAGTGAGGTTTGTTTTGGATCAGGGCATGAAGAGAAGATTAAAAAAGGAATACTGGAATTTGTGTTTCTTGGTCTATTTACCATATACAGGGATTAATGATGTGTGTGGTGCTGAATGACATAGACTTCAATAAGTCACATATGTTACCAGATCAATGATATGTGCAGTGGGTNAAAATCTGTACTGGGGTAGTGTTTTTTGTACCAGTTCTTTTTCCCCCTGGCATGGTGTGTAGCAGATTTTTAAGTTCTTCTTTATGGCTGACATTGAAATTGGCCAGATGTTTTCTCTTAGATAAGTTTGCCTTACATGTGATAGTGAGGTTTGTTTTGGATCAGGGCATGAAGAGAAGATTAAAAAAGGAATTCTGCAATTTGTGTTTCTTGGTCTATTTACCATACACAGGGATTAATGGTGTGTGTGGTGCTGAATGACATAAAATTCAATATGTCACATGTTACCAGATCAATAATATGTGCAGTGGGCTGAGCTAAAATGATCAGTTCTTCCTTCACCTTGGCTGCTCTGGTTGGAGCAAAATCAGCAGAGACACCTCTTCTTCTTCCTTCGCACACAAATGGTGAAAATGAGTCCTGAAAACTTGCAAACCCTCTGTATTATGGAACTGCACTTGCTGTGAGGAGAAACATTAAATGCATTTTTGATACCATTTCAGTAATGGCTCTGACTCTGCTCCCAGAATTTATAGAAAAAATGATGTCTGCAGCATAATCACTGTAAATGATCTCTCCTCCTCTTTCCTCAAATGTCACCATCTCTCAGCAACATGATAGAAGCTGCCATGCAAAATATTTGCAAAAAACAGTTTGATTTTGTAATATTTACTCTTCCATAACAACTTGTTTGCAAATGCTGCAGTGTCATGGTTATCAGCACACTGTTCAACAAAGTTTGGCTTCAAGTGTAAAATTAGGTCATAGGTGTATTTGTGAAACCTTATCTAGAATTTCTTTAATCATTTTAGTAGACTCTTAAGTGGATTAGTACTGATGACAATACTAGTAATTAAAAAAAATGTCTGGTAGTGAATTCTTTTTCGTGGTTTCTCTTGTCAGTATTGCTGGAAATAATTAATCCACATCACTGAGGTATAAATGAATGACTTAACACTGACTTAGTGATTCTATCCTCCACTCTTCCCAACATTAGGCAAGTAGAAGTTTGAAATGGTGTTATTCTCTCTCTGGTCAGCAAATAATTAATTTTAATGCACTCTGAGCCTCCTGGAGGAGGCTGTTTAAAATTGTCATTGGAAAGCAGTACTCTGTTATCCACAGCACGGTGTTTACATTTGGTGTCCTGTGGCTGCTCTGCATAAAGCTGGGGGAGCTCTTAAAAGTAAGTACTGGGAGTTCCATTCTTTGCTAAGTGTAAACTGGGACCAGACAAAGACTAGCAAATGTCTGTCAGGGAGTAATCCTGCAGGGGGGATGGAAACACTTGTTCTGGTGTTCCTGATTGCTGGGGCTTAAGTTTATTTTCTTTTGTTCCTTTTTACCTATAGAATTTTCCCCATAAGTTGCTAGGACTTAAGAAAACAAAGAAGTGGCCAAGCTCAGGGGAAGGGAGGGCATCTGTCTACACTTTTCTTTTTGGGAGTTTCTCTCCAAGGGATGGAGACACCAATTGGGCAGGCAGAGGACGGGGGCGAGGGCAGCTGCAAGCGCTCTGGCTCTCGGCATCGGAGGAGGATGGCCAAGTTGTTGCTTATTGTGGGGAGAATTCACTGTCACCGCCGGCGTCCAGTCCTGTACTGCTCCTTCCTTTCTGTGGGTGAGCCTTTGCTCATAAGAGCAGCTGTTAAACTGGAACATTATTAACATCCTAGCTCACTAAAAAAGGGACCTGTCCCTATCTGCTGGGGTGCCCGGGATCTTGAGCTTGCCCCGTTCTCTGCTCTGCTGGGAGCTGCTCTGCTGCTGTCCCCCGCTCTCTGCTTCTTCAGTGCAGCTCCGAGCTCTCGCAGCGTTGGAGACCCGCCTGCCCCGCCTGCCGAGACATCCCGCGGATCCAGCCACAGCTCCAGGGCTCCTGCTGCGTCTCACGCACCACCCCGGGATTTTTGCTCATTCCTGCTGGCCCAGCTTGCGGTTTTTGTCAGTCCTGCTGGGGCACCGGGATCGGCTGCCCCAGGGTTTGGGAAGCAAAATTTCGAAATTAAAATAATTGGGAAATTTATATTTCCCATTCTAAAANGAGGGGGTTTACATTTTCCATTCCGTAAGAGGCTCCTGCCTTCCGTAGCAGACACCTGTCTTTCAAACCAAGACACTGATGACAGACTATCCCCAAGGATTGCCTCCTTCTGAAATGCTTTTCTGAGATGGATTTGGCCTTGAACTGACTAGATGGTGACTTTTAGTGTTTGCATCTACTCTTTTTGATTATGAATAAACCTAATACAAGGTGATTCCCACTGTGCTACAAACGGGTGCCATGAGAATCATCTCCTGTTGCACTGATAGCAAAAGGACAAACTCACACTGACACGTAGGGATCAAAGGGGAAGAAAAAAGAGAGAGTTTAATGGCGTCTTAACTATTTATACTTCTACATAGATGTTTCTCATAGGATAAAAAGAAGAGTATTTCTACACACACATTGGCTACTACATATGCTTGTCAAAGAAACTCGTCCCACCAGAAGGAACGAAAACATGCGGGATGTTTGGGGAACTGTCCCTGTTGTTTACATACTTGTACATGGGAAAACTGACTCCGAACTACAGCTTATCAGAAGGCTTAGAAATTCAGGGCGACAATCTCCAAGCTGATTTTTGGATCCTTTGCCAAATACATTTGGGCTAAGAACTGAGAAACTTCCAGGCATGAGAATAGTGCCCTTGAGATTTGGTCAGAAAAGCTTAACCTGCTGGTGTTACTGATTACTGTGTTTTACTCTGCTGAGATATTTTGTTGCTTTAGGCCTATATAAATGCAGCCTAGATTACCAGGTAGAATATGTTGCAGGCTTTTTTATTCATCCTGGTGTAGGGTTGCTTTTTTTCCCCCTTTGTTTACTGAAACTGCACAGTAAGTACAACAACATTCTCATATCCCCTTGGAGTTTAGATAAAACTGAAAAGAATGGAGACAGAACCATAGTTCACCAGTCACTGATAGGATCAAGCTTAAATAATTTGCTGCCTTACTGTGGAGTTGTCCCCATGTGAGATTATTCCAAGGCTGGTCCCTAGCTGTGCACTGGCTGTTTCTTTGTGGTTTGCTACTGGTGAGGCTCTATCTTTTGAGAAACTATTTAGATGGCAGAGTCTCTGCCTGGTGGGAAAAGGTTTTCAGTGCTTGTCTATTGATCTTATAGTTTTGTTGCAGTGGGAAAATGAAACACCGTGCATGTTTATATCCTTAGAAGCAAAGAGTAGTCTCCTCTTCCCTGCTTTCCTAAGATATCATATCTTAAAGGAAAGTAAACCAGGAAAAGAACAAATTTATTCTCAGAGTTGGAAGACTATGAATTATTTATCCTTTGAAAGCTTTCACTATCTCTGCATGAAAGGAAGTCCTATTATTAAAAGCAAGTGTTTCTTTCTCTGCATGTCAATAAGAGACCAGAATTGACTGATTTTTCTGGCATCTTTTCCTTTAGAGAGATGGACAGCTTTACCTAGTTGGCACCAAGAAGCTGTTTTTAAAACAACATTTAAAACAGCCTCTAACCTCTGTTAGATTTGATATTAATGTGAGATTAGACCTCTGCTAAAAGGTCTACGAGAACTGAAAGGTTAAACAGAGCCTTGGAGGTGCTTCTGTGACTACATAATTTAAGTTCTTCTCTATCTGTCAAATTTATTTTCCCCATGTACCCAAAGTTCTTGGTTGAGTTTTTAATTCAGAGAATGTTTATTATGACTCTTTTCTTGGATTTGTGAGTGTTTACATAATCTAGAACAATTGAAAATTAATGTACTGCTCTGGAATATGTCCACCATTCCACCTGGCACTTCTGTCTTAGCTCTATAAACTGAGTGGCTTTTTTTTGTGCTTGTGAGAAGCAAGCCTCACAGACCTGACAGATGCCTGTTTTCCCTAGAGGGAAATCATCACCTCAGCTTTTATCTCTGGTTTTGAATTAATTTTGGGGAGTGAGGTATAGAATGACTCCCCACTCTTTTACTGCATTTGGACACCCCCTGCATATTGTGGCCGGGAAAACACTAATTTTTGCTCAGATGTGTAAAATGAACATGTTCATTATTTTCAATAATTTAGTCATTCATTGTAAGTTGTTATGAGCAATGTCCTGAAATCAAAGTTATAGGCCAATACAATATTTTCTTGGGATTTGTTGAATTGTTTGACCCGGTGTTTTTTCTTCTGTGGTATTTGTAGAGGATCAGAGTTCCTGAGCTGGGAGTAGAGTGTTACAGGTAAACCCAAGAGTGGAAACCTTGATTACCACTGACTTCACTAAGGTTGCCTTACAGGTAATGAAACAGTGTAATTTTGGAGGAAATGTGTTTTTGTGCAGTCTTATGTAAGGATGTTAATATCAGCTTATAGGAGCTCCTCTTTGGAGGTATGAAATAAGACTTCTTTCCATTCTGTCTCCCAAATTTTTGGAAAGAGACTGTATCAATGATTCTGTGATCACACCATGGAGGAAACTTAGCATACACAAAAGCCTCCAGCAGACTGGATGCTCCTGTCCTGGCCAAGGGGACAGCTTTCCTCTAATGTTTTAATATGATCACAATATCACTGTCTTGCCTTTTTAGTTTTTGCATGGTGACTCCCAGCACCACCTCAAGGTTTTTCTTGATGTCTTGCAGGGATTTAGAAGGTGGATGTTCCTCAGGACTGCAAATGGTGCCCACTGTGTGTCTGAAAGAAATACTGTGGCAGTGACAGGCAAAATGTCACTGGTTTTACCAGGTTCAGCTCCCTCCTGCAGCAAAGGTGTGGTGGCCTGGATGCCAGCAAGTGGTATCTAGGAATTCTGGGGACTCCTGGGCATACTCTTAATTTGTAAAGTTGTCCCCAAATCCTTTGTTTCCTATCTCTCTGGATCCTGCCTCAGCTTAAGTTGAGGGCAGGTGTTCTTTCAGGTGTTTCAGTTCCAGTTCCAGCTGCATAATGTATGTTTGCAGCCACTGGGAATTTCTTCTTCTCTGAATGTGGTGGTTTGAGATGTATTGTTCTTGCTTTCAAAGAAAAAGCAGTGAACTTAATACATATTTAATTGAAATATTTGAAAAATGAGAAAAGTAAAAATTTGTTCTTGATAGGTGGGATGATACAATCTCTGCTCCAGACATCTCCCCCTATTCAGGGAAACAGAGGCCTGTGCTACTTGTCCTGTAGGACTGTGTTGGAATCACTGTCCCTGGGAGTGTTCAAAAAGTGTGTGGCTATGGCCCTTAGGGTCACTAAAACAATGGTTTAGAAGTGTTCTTGGCAGTGCTGGTTTAATGGTGGGACTCCATGATCTCAGAGGTATTTTCCAATTTTAATGATTCTGTGATTCTGTCTGATCTTCTGTTTTAGGACACCTGTTAGTGGCACTTCAAGTCAAACTTGCAGAGAATGTTATGGGATAAATCCCTCCAGTGAACACCAGCTAAGTAAGTGAATGCCTGGGAGTTTTAATTCTGGGCAGCACCAGGCTCCTTAGCCAGGAGTCTCTCCTGCTGTAGTTGGATATTCTGGTCACCACCAGGACTAGATGTTGTTCTGCAGAACTAACATTATGCATTTGCTGCTGTTACCAGACCTAAATAGTCTTAAATGTTGCTAAAAGGGCTGCCTTACTTTTGTTGAGTGACTGTGACAAGCCTAAAAAGCCTCCTGCAGCTTTTACAAAAATCCAATAATGAAAAATATCCAGAGATTATTAGTTATAAGCATATGTAGAGCTATTAAAAGCTCCAGCCAGGCAAAAACAGTTTTGCAAACATTTGGTTTTAAGCATATGAGAGATTTAAACCTCTTAAGATGCTTTGCTGGATTAAGATCAGAATTCCCCAAAGAGCCTAGCACACATTTACCTAGTCTTTTAAAGCAAAACTAACTTCCTCCAGATACTGTTAATAATGCTTGTACATTAAATAATTTTATTGCAGTCATTCTCAAGCACTGTACATAAAACCCNATTGAAAATTAATGTACTGCTCTGTAATATGTCCACCATCCCACCTGGCACTTCTGTCTTAGCTCTATAAACTGAGTGGCTTTTTTTTGTGCTTGTGAGAAGCAAGCCTCACAGACCTGACAGATGCCTGTTTTCCCTAGAGGGAAATCATCACCTCAGCTTTTATCTCTGGTTTTGAATTAATTTTGGGGAGTGAGGTATAGAATGACTCCCCCCTCTTTTACTGCATTTGGACATCCCCAGTATATTGTGGCTGGGAAAACACTAATTTTTGCTCAGATGTGTAAGGTGAACATGTTCATTATTTTCAATAATTTAGTCATTCATTGTAAGTTGTTATGAGCAATGTCCTGAAATCAAAGTTATAGGCCAATACAATATTTTCTTGGGATTTGTTGAATTGTTTGACCCGGTGTTTTTTCTTCTGTGGTATTTGTAGAGGATCAGAGTTCCTGAGCTGGGAGTAGAGTGTTACAGGTAAACCCAAGAGTGGAAACCTTGATTACCACTGACTTCACTAAGGTTGCCTTACAGGTAATGAAACAGTGTAATTTTGGAGGAAATGTGTTTTTGTGCAGTCTTATGTAAGGATGTTAATATCAGCTTATAGGAGCTCCTCTTTGAAGGTATGAAACAAGACTTCTTTCCATTCTGTCTCCTAAATTTTTGGAAAGAGACTGTATCAATGATTCTGTGATCACACTGTGGAGGAAACTTGGCATACACAAAAGCCTCCAGCAGACTGGATGCCCCTGTCCTGGCCAAGGGGACAGCTTTCCTCTAATGTTTTAATATGATCACAATATCACTGTCTTGCCTTTTTAGTTTTTGCATGGTGACTCCCAGCACCACCTCAAGGTTTTTCTTGATGTCTTGCAGGGATTTAGAAGGTGGATGTTCCTCAGGACTGCAAATGGTGCCAACTGTGTGTCTGGAAGAAATACTGTGGCAGTGACAGGCAAAATGTCACTGGTTTTACCAGGTTCAGCTCCCTCCTGCAGCAAAGGTGTGGTGGCCTGGATGCCAGCAAGTGGTATCTAGGAATTCTGGGGACTCCTGGGCATACTCTTAATTTGTAAAGTTGTCCCCAAATCCTTTGTTTCCTATCTCTCTGGATCCTGCCTCAGCTTAAGTTGAGGGCAGGTGTTCTTTCAGGTGTTTCAGTTCCAGTTCCAGCTGCATAATGTATGTTTGCAGCCACTGGGAATTTCTTCTTCTCTGAATGTGGTGGTTTGAGATGTATTGTTCTTGCTTTCAAAGAAAAAGCAGTGAACTTAATACATATTTAATTGAAATATTTGAAAAATGAGAAAAGTAAAAATTTGTTCTTGATAGGTGGGATGATACAATCTCTGCTCCAGACATCTCCCCCTCATTCGGGGAAACAGAGGCCTGTGCTACTTGTCCTGTAGGACTGTGTTGGAATCACTGTCCCTGGGAGTGTTCAAAGTGTGGATATGGCCCTTAGGGTCACTAAAACAATGGTTTAGAAGTGTTCTTGGCAGTGCTGGTTTAATGGTGGGACTCCATGATCTCAGAGGTATTTTCCAATTTTAATGATTCTGTGATTCTGTCTGATCTTCTGTTTTAGGACACCTGTTAGTGGCACTTCAAGTCAAACTTGCAGAGAATGTTATGGGATAAATCCCTCCAGTGAACACCAGCTAAGTAAGTGAATGCCTGGGAGTTTTAATTCTGGGCAGCACCAGGCTCCTTAGCCAGGAGTCTCTCCTGCTGTAGTTGGATATTCTGGTCACCACCAGGACTAGATGTTGTTCTGCAGAACTAACATTATGCATTTGCTGCTGTTACCAGACCTAAATAGTCTTAAATGTTGCTAAAAGGGCTGCCTTACTTTTGTTGAGTGACTGTGACAAGCCTAAAAAGCCTCCTGCAGCTTTTACAAAAATCCAATAATGAAAAATATCCAGAGATTATTAGTTATAAGCATATGTAGAGCTATTAAAAGCTCCAGCCAGGCAAAAACAGTTTTGCAAACATTTGGTTTTAAGCATATGAGAGATTTAAACCTCTTAAGATGCTTTGCTGGATTAAGATCAGAATTCCCCAAAGAGCCTAGCACACATTTACCTAGTCTTTTAAAGCAAAACTAACTTCCTCCAGATACTGTTAATAATGCTTGTACATTAAATAATTTTATTGCAGTCATTCTCAAGCACTGTACATAAAACCCAGTGTATAAGCAAATAATAGGAGAGTTCAGATAAAGCTGACAGAAATTGGGTTCTGAAGTTATAATCTTTCATCACTGTATATGCCATGCACCAGATAATGCAGTTTACTCTTATTTTGCTTGTTTCTCTTGACTTGAGCAGAAAGCCCAAGAAGTCTAAGATTTATGCTGTTTATAGACAGTTTTTGTACCTTCTTGGCAGCATAATGTTCTCTGGGGCTGGAACATGCAACTACCCTTGCTTTCTAATAAATGAAAAAGTGAAGACAAGATGCAGTCAATGAACAAATTATTTGCTGCTGACCATTCACCTCTCAAAATAGAGCATGCAATTAAACTTGTGCAGTGTGTGTATATTGCATTGATCTCCATCAGAAGACAGAAGTGCTCTGAACACCCATTCTTAGTGTGGTTCAATACCTGCACCATGATATTTCTAATGTGCAAATTACCACTTGTTGGAACAAATACTTAAGTCTCCTGATGTTATTTATTTCTAAAAACAAACATGTTCTGCCTCTTTTTCTCTTGTTTTCAGGTGCCTGTTACTTGTTATCTTTGACAGCAAATCCCAGGATCTCAGAAAATCTTGAGCTGAGGAAGAGCACTGGATTCCAGCTCTAATCTTTCTTGGGGGAGCAAAGCACATACCTTTGACAAGTCTGAAATGTTGTGCAGGTGCTGTGCAGCTGTGCCATGCAGTTGGTGTCTGATAGATGCAGTCAGATTTCCCTACAGAAGCTGAATTTTGCAATACCTAATCTCCAAATCTCAACTGGGTTCATGAATGAGATCACAATGGGAAATTTCACCTCTAGGCCATCAAATAATTCTGAAATTTCGGCTGTTTGTAGAAAACTGATGGGATAAGGTGCCCAAAGAATATTTACATGCTGCAGAATTGGTGCTTATGGGTTTTGAGCATTGCTGAGGGTAGCAATAGGTAGTAAAATACTACTACACTGAGCAGCTGAAGAGGAGAAAACCAGAAGTAAAAGCAGATGCATGGTTACTCCAGAATGTATAGGTAGATTCTAGGAGCCTTTTTTTTCTGAGGTACTATTTTCCAGAAGATCAAATTAATGCTGGATGGGCCATGGTGATGATTAAAAGAAAACAAAGGAAAGGAGGAATTTCCAGTTACATGTCTATAGATATGTGGTTAAATATTTGTCTTCAATGCAGATGTCATTTAGAGTTCATAAAATTGTCTGTTGTGGGAAAAATAGAGACTGTCAGAATTTGAAGTCCCTGGATATTTTGGGATTAAAGTCTATATGTGGACTGTGTGACCCTTAGCTAAAAGACTCAAAATATGTAGAGCTTTCAACATGACATATTAGTGCAAAGTCATCACACATTTCTTGCAGTCCTAAAACTGTTAGTGTACCAAAATAGACATAATGTTTTAGAGATAAGGGATCATGATAACAGACATATGTTTAAGACTTCAAATAGTACACTTATCTGGATTGACACGTCTACAAAAGGAGTTGTGATATTGACTTTTTGAGATAATAGGGAAAATATAATACATCATGGATTTTTTAGGAGATGTGGATGGAAAGAAGAGTAACCTTGTCTAACAGCATTTGTGCTATGTCCTCTGTCCATAAAAATAAAAGATGTGAGTTTTAGCATGAAACTTTCTGCTGACTGTAGAATTTCAGAACAAGAAGTGGGAAGCTGGAAACTCCAGAACTCCTCTTACTTACACAAAAGATATTTTCTGCACTGATATCTGAATTGTGACAATTCTTACAAATGGAGAGGGAGAGCTTGGATGAATCCTTGCCTCTGCCCAGGCCTCCGGCAGTAAACAGTAGCTTTATTGACCAGCACCCCAAAACCACTCTTCCTTGCAAATTCTTTATAATGACTGACCAGGACTATTAAAGCATTAATTATTTATTGAAAGACCAATGAAAACAGACATGAGACTTAAAAAGACTTACTTACTACACAGGAATAAAACAAAAAGAAACACTACTAGTAGATAAAGATACAGTGCACAATTATAGATGTACCTTATATTACAGCTAGCAAAGAAATAGTATGGATTAGGAGTCAATGTCACCAATGAATGATAGTGGTGTGCAGAGAATGTCTCTTATTTTTTCTCTCAATCCCCTGGGGAAGTAATTCAATGTGAACATCTTTGTCATTGAGGAGAGCTCTCTACACACTCAGAGACTGTATAAGAGATTTCTGGTTTCATGAAAATCAGTGGTCTTTTATAGCTGTCAGAATGGTTGTGTCTGTAGTCACTACTTTTAGGATGTCTTTTCTCACCATTCAAGTCAGGATGTGTATTGCTGGCTAATGAAGTTCTTAGCTGAGATAATTCATCAGATGACAAACCATTCTGATCTGATTTTAGCCATATGTGGTGGGGAGATAAGGTTTTGCTGCATCAGGGGGTGAAAGGTCCTGCCACAACAATTCATCAAATAACTAATTCAGTCCTGATATAAGTGAGAGACTTACACATTTCTATGCATTTACTTTGATTTCTTTTTGGGCAGAACAAAATATTTTTGAAGCATCACTTTAGATGTTATAAAGGAAAGAAGAAGGCATTACTTTTGTTTCAAAATGTATTTGTGGTAGGTATGAATTTGAGAGTCCTAAAAAATAAGCTAGTAATTGTGACTGCCTATGATAGCTTTATCTCTAGAACTCACATCTCTTTAAATTACATGAGTCTTTAAAGATGTGAAAATGACTGTTGCATTAAATCACCTAATTGTAGAATCTCAATTTATTTCCAGAATGAAATGCAAAAAAAAAAAAAAAATTGACTTGTATAATTTTGCATTGAGGCACAGAAATGGGGCTTTCATTATATAATTTAGATAAAATGGGAATTTTACCATATTAACATGATGAATTTAATAATTATGTTTAGAAATTATATGAATGCATGGAGTACATAGGGTTTGATATAATTTGGGTGTCTTTAAGTTGTACAGGGCTATTCATGTTCTCAGTTGATGCATTTAATAACTTTTGCCCAATTAGTATTTTATAAGGCTTTGGTGTCTGTTTCTACAAGAAATGAAGTTCAAAGCAGACTTAGCATGTTCATGTTCATCCCTTTTCTGTTTATGGAATGCCTTTATGTAAAGACAGACACAATTTTATTGGCTGTAAAATAATTTGGCATTTGGGGGCTAACATGAGAGCTGTTTGTGCTGATGTCCTTTTCTTCTCTCTGTGGTTCATTTTGGGGCCTTGCTGGCCTTGAAGTGTGGGGTGATAAAAAATTGTTGGGGGAGACTTTCAGGTGCTTTGAAAACCTGTGGTGAAGGGGAAACTGGCGGTTGGGATGGTCCAGTTTTATAACTGGAGAAGTGGTGCTAAATGTGAATCTGAGCAGCAAAGACGGGAATAACAGGCATAATTCCTACCACTGTGAGGAAGAGGATGTGTATGGGTACCAGGGGAATTTACAATGGCAGGCGTAACAGCTGTCACATGAGTTGAACACGTCTGATGTATTTTCCTAGGATGAGAAAGCTGATTTCCTTACAACAGCATGTCAGTGTTGCATAGAGTTTTGGTCAGAAAAATCTTCAAAAATGTAACAGCTCTGTTTCTAGCAAAATAATAAAAAGTTAATGGCTTACAGTCCCACCACAAACTTGTTTTTCTACCAATTTTGCTACTTTTAATTTTCTGCTGATTAATGCTGGAGTGTAATTTTAACACATAGACATTAGATGAGAAGGGCATTTAGTAGCCCAGGTATGAGGTCTCAATTACAACAAATTAGCTTCCACATTAAAATCCTTTTAAAGTGACATAATGTTCAACATGATGGCCTTGGAGAATATCCTTGGTGGTTAGTATAGGATCTGAAGAGAAGCTGCTGGTCTAAAATGCGTAAGCCTACAACCTAATTTCCTGTCACAGAAAAACCACCTAAGAAGGGTATGTGTGTATTTAGGTCTACTGTGACCTGTACACAAAGCCTCTAGTCGGTTTTGGGGCTCTTCTGGTCTTGTGCTGCATGGATCTACACAAAAATAATGGTTTCTATTGCAGTGTGCTGGGACTTTCCAGACAGTTACATTTTATCATTAGGCAAAGCTTGAAGCATTGTAAATGCAGTTGTAATTTATCTGTATTTCATTCCTAAATATAACATGGGGTATTACTATCTTTGTACTTTGTGAAAGCTTTCAAGGGATTGTGCTATTTACTGCAACTTTTAATTGATTTTCTGCTCCTGTTTAGCAAAGCCATCTCTTGCCACTGCAGGAGGACCTTGTGATGCAGGCTATCACAGGAGCTAAATTTGGTGCTGAAGCTTTATTGAAGGTTTTACAGCATTACATCTTAGCCTTGCAGTGAACTGTCTGCAATTTATTGCTGTGTTTTGCAGCAAGAAAGTAGAAAAAGAGATTGATGTTGGAATCATTTTATCTCCTAAAGTCTGTAGAGACATAGTTAACCAATGGCATTGGCTTGGTGAGGGTTTTACAGCACTTTTTAAAATGATTCAAAGAAAATGAATAAATCGATCAAACTCACCCATTCCTTTACTGGGAATGGAGGAGTTTTTCCATGCAACTCTCATGCCAAACAGATTAGGCTACTTCTGTGCTTTGCAATGAATATAGGTTAATTTCCAGAATTATTTGGTTTTGCTGTTTACTTTCAGTAGACTTCAGCTTGTAAATGTGAACAACACAATCTAGTCAAAAGACTGTGGCTTCACCAAGTCAACAGCACAGTTTTTTTAACATGTCTTGCCTGTTCTTTGGGACTGTTTTTCCCTACTCCCTGCAGGGACTGGGTCCAAGCAATTTCAATTGGTGCAAGACCTCTCGAATCACATCTCATGGGGCAGATGTTGGCAAAGCAGCCAGAAGTGTCCCTCTGTATTGAGCTGCTCATGGGGCAAGCACAGACTGCCAACTGGGCAGCACTAAATTTCACTTGCCACCAGTCACTACTAGTATATTAAATTGCATTATACTATTTTATATCTGAAGAGACTTTCCAATTAGATGGTCCAGTAGCTGTAATTTCCTAAGGGGAATCAGCCTAGATCAAAGTGAGTATGGAAGACAAGCAGTTCTTTACATCTCCCCCTCCTTACCAGCATCACCCAATTCCCAGAGGCTGCTTGACAGAAGATTATCAACCATCCTAGATATTAATGATACTTTGAGAGTAAGAAGCCTGTTCCAGGGCAGGAGGGGGAAAAGTGAGAATGGTATGGGAATTCTCACTGCTGCATATTACATCCAAATAGAGGAGGCAGCTGAAAAGTCTGTGCTCCAGCATGTACAGGCTGCACAGTATAGAAAACAGCAGAAAGTAGGGAAAAGGAACCCACAGGCTCTCTCTATTTATACCAACGTATTTGAGAGATTTTTAAAGCTACGTGCCACATAATTGTTTTAGCTTTTTTTTATTTTTTTTCTCCTGTATATGAAACCTGTCTTTATTTATTGCAAGGCTTTTTCTGGTTTGAATAAAATATTTTACTTTACTGAAATGTTTTAGCTCTTCCTCCCGGCAGAAGTGGCATATCCTTTTGTTCATTGATATTGCTGTGATTTAGATGATAGTGCTTGCGTTTTTTTATAAAAATATTCTTCTGGAGGTAGTAAAAACTCCAAGGATTAGAGACAAAACAATATATTGATAAGAGCATTTAAACCCTGCAGCACCTTTCAGATATTGTGAACCACATGCAACATCAATTGCATCCTGTGTCAAGAGGGGAGGAGGAAAAGTATAAATGTAAAATAACAGTTTCTCACACCAGTTTTCTCACAGTATACACTGGAAAATATTTTTTCCTTTCTTACTTTTTCCAGGATTAAGCAGTATAAAAGGAAAAATGGTGCTCTTCCTAACTAGTTTACTAAAAAAAATAGAATGGCAGAGACTAGGCAACTATTCCTTAGAAAGAAGTAAGGTGGGGGGATTATTAGGACATTGACATTTATAATTCTCTAAAAGAGTATGTAATGTACCTTTTCATAAAAACAGGCATTATTGTATGCATTTCTGTATTGTCCTGATGAGGAAATAACCATCACTAACTAGCTACTATAGGTTTGCTCCTACAGTATTTTAATGATTGCCACCCTAAAAGGTTGACGATGGGGTTCATAAAGAACATGAATTGGAAAGGGAAACCCATAAGGCTTTTTTACCTCTTTTGTTTTGCTTTACATGTCATGTTTAGTTCAAAATTTCCTGAATTTCCCTATCCTTTGTATGTTTATTTCTATCCTCTGCCTTAATGTGTTGTTGGAAGTTAGGTTTCCTGAAAGGAATTTCTTCCCATTTGTTGTCAAGGAGATGTGGAGTGGCAGGGGCAGCTTTTTAGGTAAAATGTCTTTTGCAATTAAGAGACAAAAGAAATGGCCAAGTACCTTGACATAAGACTGAAATGGTTTTGGGAAGGGGAGTGAGTTTTTGGCAGTCTCTTTTCAGTCTTTGCCCTGATTGGAGGGGAGATGGTTGTGGTTTATGGTGCTGGATTTCTCCTGCCCAGGGGCCCTGTGCTGCTGTGGAATTCTCCTTGCTGCCTGTTGTTAAGTCCACTCCTTGCAGGAGTTGCTGGTTGACTGGGACTTTTCAGCACCTGCCATTGCTGGGAGACTCTCACCATCTGCATGGGTATTTCAGGAGAAAAGCTGGGCCCCCCTAACTTCCCTTCCCTTCCCTTCCCTTCCCTTCCCTTCCCCCATCTTTCCATTCCAGGAAGGCTCCCCCCTTCCTTGGCAGATATATATTTTTTTAAACCAGGACATGTATAAAGAAAATAAAGATACTGACCCATGTCCATCTTCAAAGATATGTAAGCCCCAAATAATTAAGAGCTTGTGTGCCTGTTCCCAGCCTCACAGGTTCTTATGTGTTTTTGAAACATAACAAGTTTATTTTCAAGGTTAGTGATTATTTTTCAGGACTTTTTTTTTTTTTTTCTGCATTCTGGAAGAAGCTACATGTTTACAAAAGGTGGTTAAATTGAGAACACCAAACTGGCTGCAGAATGCTGCATGTTAGCATTTTCTGAACTCTTGCTGACACTACTCAGCAGTCCTGTAAAGAACAGGAACAAAATCTGGTTAGAGGCTTTGCAATGGTGCAGCAGCAACTGGTGCAGCAAGGAGGAGACCTCTGCACTTTCCATTTGCTGGTTTGTTCCAGAGCTGATGCCAGAAGAGCTGTGGTGGAGTTTTATGTCCTTTGTGCCCTACAGATGCCTTTAAACTGTACATGATAGTCATTTCCACTGCACTGGTGGCTTCCCTGCTCTCTCATTGAATAAGGAATGAGGTAACCAAGGATGTTTATGTAAGGATAACAAGCTATTATTACCAACCTTGAACTAATAGATTTTTAATAACTTTTAAATAAAAACTTTGTGGTATGGCTGCAGCTGGCTTTGCACATCCATTTATTGAATGTGGAATCCTGTAGAACTATGAGCAATGCAAAATGTAGAAGACTTTGTATCTGGAGGAATTTATGTATCTTCTGAGGATTTTCTTACACTGTTTTCCCACCTGTGAAACATACAATGTATTTATAAAGAATGTTTATATTTATCCTTCTTATTACCAAGTCTTAACTCTAAGGGTAATTTGTGCAGTTGGCAGATAGGTTTGCATCCTAACTGGGTTGTGTAGTTACAGCATACTGGAGTTTGGGTCCATTTCATTAAGCACTATTCTGGGACAAATCCTGTATTTTGGAGAACACTGAGATATTACTGTGTTCCTGCTTCTTACATGCGTTTTAGTACAAACCTGTCTATTAGGATACATCTGAAGTTCCTTAGGAATCCTCAAGCAGATTTTATGAAAGAAATGAACATAGCCATTTAGCATGGAAAAAAGCTTTTTAAACATTTAAAGTAATTTTTCCTTAGTTTTTTCATGTGTTTTATATAACCAGACTAAAACACTCATAATGTTGCTTTATGTTTTATATATTTGAAAAGGGGAAACCAGATATGGTTCTTTTTTATTATTTTTGTCTTGTGGCTGTGCAGAAAGATCAAAGATATTTTCTCTGCTTATTAAATAAACATGTGTGTGGAGGTTTAATAACATCAGACATTGTTTAAAATATCAAAGTTTAACTCAAGTGATGCTCATAAGTCTAATTCACCTCTCTTTTGCCCTTCTCTTCTCAATCTGGTATGTTCAGATATTAAAGAAGGTGTTATTCTGCCTTAAATGCAGAGCTCAAAGAAACAAGGAGACATTTGGAGTGCCCAGCCATTGGCATATATGTTCTCTGTTCCTGGACAGAAACATTATCAAACTCTTTTTGGGAACCCAGACCCAGGATTTTAAATCCTATTTGATTGTTATTTGTTGCCTGTGTTGAGCTGGAATGTATGGTAAGGTGCTCACAGACCATTACAATTACATTATTATTCTTCCAACATCTGTAGTATATGAAAAACAAATTGTTATTTTAGCTGCAAATACAGATATAGAGTAGAATAGTTTGATTTGGAAGGGTCATGCAACTGCATGGGTGATCCGAGGATAAATTTTTCTCACTTCTCCTTTGAGTGTCAGATCCCAGGCTGGAATTAACAGTGGGGGACTGGCTGAATGGAGAAAGGCAAATGTTGTGTCTGGAGAGTTGTTCCTGTGTTTGTGAATCCAGCTTTAGAATCTTGGGAAACTAGATTGAAATATATAAAAGATTAATTTAAACTTTTTGTAATTTTTACTCCCATTTCAGCAGACAGCTCATCAGTCAGTAGATTAAGCTGTTTTCCCAAGATGTCATTTAAGTAACAGAGCAATATCATGGAATCATGGTTGGAAAAGATCAAGTCTGACCATTAACCTGACATTGCCAAGTCCACTAAGTACAGAAATCTGATATACAGAACAGCTGTTTGAGGGCCAGATGCACACAGACACCCATCTCAGCCCACAGAGGGGTTTACTGTGGGGTTTAATGCAGGAATAGAAGTGTCTATTCAAGCATGTTATCTTCAACTCAGGGGTACAGCACTTGAATTGTTTTACTGCCTGGATTCTCCAGACAAAAACAGGGACANAAAAGATCAAGTCTGACCATTAACCTGACATTGCCAAGTCCACTAAGTACAGAAATCTGATATACAGAACAGCTGTTTGAGGGCCAGATGCACACAGACACCCATCTCAGCCCACAGAGGGGTTTACTGTGGGGTTTAATGCAGGAATAGAAGTGTCTATTCAAGCATGTTATCTTCAACTCAGGGGTACAGCACTTGAATTGTTTTACTGCCTGGATTCTCCAGACAAAAACAGGGACAATGTATTTTCAAATCTCTGAAGTGGAATAAAGAAATGAACCCACAGAAGTTCAGAGCCAGATTTCCCTCAGCCTAATAAAGACCAAGTATTATTAATACAGAAGGTATATAANTCAAGTCTGACCATTAACCTGACACTACCAAGTGCACCACTAAGTACAGAAATTTAATATACAGAATAGCTGTTTGTGGGCCAGGTGCCCACAGACACCCATGTCAGCCCACAGAGGGGTTTAATGCAGGGGTTTAATGCAGGAATAGAAGTGTCTATTTAAGCATGTTATCTTCAACTCAAGGGTACAGCAGTTGAATTGTTTTACTGCCTGGATTCTCCAGACAAAAACAGGGACAATGTATTTTCAAATCTCTGAAGTAGAATAAAGAACTGAACCCACAGGAGTTCAGACCCAGATTTCCCTCAGCCTATTAAAGACCAAGTATTATTAATGCAGAAGGTATATACACTCAGGTCTGAAATCTAAAGGAAACAACAACCTGCACTGTCTAAGCAGAAAACAATTCTTTGCCAGGTCAGTTAAACAGCTTGTTTAGAGATTTCTGCCAGGGCTTTGCCATCTTCTCCTGCCAGTCTCTCCTATGCAATGGAGAGCCTGCAGAGCTCTCTGCAAATAATTGTAATGCACCTCCTGAGTTATAGAGCAAAAAACTACAGGTAGTTTCAGCATTCTACAGGATTTCTGTGCCACTTTTTAATTGTTTATTTAGGTTTTTTTTCCTTTATTTTTTCTTTTTTCTTTTTTTTCTCCCACATGAGATATCTTTCATTCTTCAGTGGAAGACAAAGGATAATTTTCAAGGCAGCAGAGGAAAACTGAGACCTGCATCTGCTGAGTGTAACACATGAATATGGACACCTGCCCCACCTGGCAGTGTTGCACTTTCCTTCCCCTTTTANAGGGGTTTAATGCAGGAATAGAAGTGTCTATTTAAGCATGTTATCTTCAACTCAAGGGTACAGCAGTTGAATTGTTTTACTGCCTGGATTCTCCAGACAAAAACAGGGACAATGTATTTTCAAATCTCTGAAGTGGAATAAAGAAATGAACCCACAGAAGTTCAGAGCCAGATTTCCCTCAGCCTAATAAAGACCAAGTATTATTAATACAGAAGGTATATAAACTCAGGTCTGAAATCTAAAGGAAACAACAACCTGCACTGTCTAAGCAGAAAACAATTCTTTGCCAGGTCAGTTAAACAGCTTGTTTAGAGATTTCTGCCAGGGCTTTGCCATCTTCTCCTGCCAGTCTCTCCTATGCAATGGAGAGCCTGCAGAGATCTCTGCAAATAATTGTAATGCTCCTCCTGAGTTATAGAGCAAAAAACTACAGGTAGTTTCAGCATTCTACAGGATTTCTGTGCCACTTTTTAATTGTTTATTTAGGTTTTTTTTTCCTTTTTTCTTTTTTCTTTTTTCTTTTTTTTTTCCCACATGAGATATCTTTCATTCTTCAGTGGAAGACAAAGGATAATTTTCAAGGCAGCAGAGGAAAACTGAGACCTGCATCTGCTGAGTGTAACACATGAATATGGACCTGCCCCACCTGGCAGTGTTGCACTTTCCTTCCCCTTTAAGTAGGTTTGGTACATTTACTTCTCTACATCTTAACTGTCCTAAGATAGTTGCAATTCTAACAATCCTCTTTCATTTTTTCTTCTTTCTATCATCATATTTCTTCCTTTTCCTCTTTTAGTTTTGCAGTGAAAGAAAAGGAAAATTTCCAGTTTTCAGGTGGACTTGGAGGCAGTGTAAGATTGGCAGTGGGGAAGGGTGTTCAAGAAAAGATTGAGAAAGTGGAAGAGTGATTTGCTTAAAAAAAGAGAACACAAAATGCCCCCCTTTGGGTGGAAACTGTGGTGTTTTTGGTGTGGAGTCATTGGAATTGCCAGATGGGGGAAAAGTATTTCCCACTATGATGGGATGGACTCCAAGCTGGATAAGTAGTTGCCATTACAGGGAGGCAGGTATTTCAAATTTGAGGATTTTTTTGCATATTTGTGGATATACTGGTCAAAAAGCCAATGGCACCTTAGCAACTCTGTGCTTTGAAGACACCTTATCCTTTCAGTACAAAGCAGAAAACAAGATGCTGGTGATATCCACACACAGCCCAGATTGTGTGAATAGAGGGTTTTTTCATGCTTGTGTTCTTTAATTCTACAGCTTCTCTGCAGTGAGGAAAACAGACCCAACAGGCAAAAGTACAGCTGGCACACAGCACAATAAATGACTAATTTTCACCCAGCAAAGTTCTCTCAGTGCCGCTACATGCCAGACTCTGTGGAGCCTTTTCTGGGATCTCAAAAGAAAGATTAAAACCATCTCAAATACACAGAATTGACAGGAAAGTAAACTTTTCTATGGAAGGGACACAAGAAGCCAGATGGTGAGTGTTGCATAAAGCCAAACAAATCCAGTCTCTGAATTCCTAAGGCATATAAGCCTCTGCACAGAAATGAAATTTCTCTGCAAAAAAGTGAACTATATGCAAATTCATACTGTCATAATTCTGTCATGCAGAACAAAGATCTTGTTATTTCCCAGTATTGTCCTTTCCTTACCCTCCTTCAAAAGCATAAAATGAGAAGTATTTTCACTGGAGGAAGCTGGTAAGGAGATGAAACAATTACAGGTAGCAGAGGGGGGTCAATCAGTAGTTAAATGAACTCCTTTTGTTATTTGCAGTAGCTCTGGATCCACGCAAAGCTTCATCTTTTGTTGCTGCATTGTACTGTTGTCTGATGATGCAGCCAGCTCCTCAAGGAATAATGTGAGGGATGACCTGCAGCTTCAATTCACAGAATTTAAAATATGTTCCTACATGCCTAAGATGGAACTGATTGAGGTTGTGTTAATACATGTTATTTAAATTCCTTGACCAGTGAGCAGCAGTAATAAGGTTTAATAAGAGATAGCTTGTGTAAAGTGGGCTGTAAGTCTAGGACAGTTATCTTGTCACTTTGTAGAACTCATTTTGTTTTCATGTGACATTTATTGCCCCACCAAATTCACTCAGTTCTGAAGAAAGAGGTACTAAAATTGTAGAGCTTTTGTCCTAGAGCGTCTACATGACAGAGTGGAAAGATTTATGTGTGAAGGAGGGGATTATGAAAGTTTAGAGGGCTGTGAAGAAACCCTCTATAGGGACATAAGTGACATAAAGGTAAGGGATTTTAATATTAATCTTGTGTTTAAATGTTTGTTATTAAGTTTTGATTTTAGCTTAGAATCCAGGACCCCGTGCTGGTCTTTTCTATGCATGGTAGGACACGCTGAGAGGATTAGTGAAGCAGAGTGCAAATCAAGGGAATGAATCATCTGTAAGTGACTGCAATTGTGATCACATGGGAATAAAGTGCCAATTAGCTTTATCAGCTTCCAAGTCTATATATTAAAGTTAATTTTTCAAACTTTAATTAGAATTGGCTATAACACCAAAAGTAGCTTTCTTTCTTCAGAACAGAACGGAGCCAGCTGGTAGGTGTAATGTGGGGGGATAGGAGCAAGTAGAAATTCTTCATTTTATTTGAGACTTTGACCCTAAATTATTGAATGTATTCAAACCAGTTTGTCTTTTCATCCTTGGAAATGGCAGCTTGTGGTAATTTTTTCCTCTCTAAAACATAATATAGAAGTTATAGAAGAATGAAGGATATGGTTTTGATGAAGTATAGTTGCATGTTTTTATTCAGACCTAAATTTTGTCTGTGCTTAGCTATACATCAAGGTATTTTTCAATGTCTATGGTTTTCTTTGTGATCAGATGAGTAAAGCTTAGCAAAGTCACTCAGAGTTTGACCAAGTCACAAGAAGAACTGGAGAGGATTGAGGGAAATAATTTCTGAGAAAAAAAATTGAAGACATTTATAACACTTGCCTTTTCCTTGTCTTTAGAAAACAGAATTTATAACTATTTTGGTATCATCTACTTCTAACTCCTTACCATGGGCAGAGACACCTTTCACCAGCTTACTCAGAGCTCCATCCAAGCTGGCTTTGAACACTTCCAGAAATGGAGCATCCACAGCTTATCTGGGTGATCTGTGTTGGTCCCTCACCTCCCTCACAGCAAAGAACTTTGTCTAATTAAAAACCTACTATCTACCTAAACCTACTCTCTCTCAGTTTGAAGCCTATTCTCCTTGTCCTGTCACTACATGCTACTGTAAGCAGTCTCTTTTCATCTTCTAGGCTCTCTTCATGTACTTGAAGCTGGCAATCAGGCCACCTTAAACTTTTTTTCTTCCATGCTGAACAAACACAGTTCACTCAGCCTTTCCTCAAAGGAGAGGCACTCCATCCCTTTAATTAACTTGGTGGCCTCCCTTGGAGTCACTGGAACAAGTCCATATCCTCCCTGTGCAGGGACCCCAGAGCTGATGCAGCACTGCAGGAGGGCTCTCCCCAGAGCAGAATCCCCTCCCTCCCCTGCTGCCCACAGTGCTCGGGATGCATCCCAGGATATATTTGGCTTTCTGGGCTCCAAGTGCACATGGCCAGGGCATGTCCAGCCTGTCCTCCACCAGCAGCCCCAAGTCCTTCTGGGCAGGGCTGTTTTCCATCTGTTCATCATCTAGCCTGGATTGACATCAGGGGTTGCCATAACCAAGGTTCATCATCTTGCAGTTTTTTAGTTTAGGAGGTTTAACATGATCTCATGAGATTCCCAAGCCCATTTCCTGGAGCTTGTCCAAATCCCTCTGGATGACATGCTGCCCTTCAGGTATGTCACAGCACTGCTCAGCTTGGTGTCACCTGCAAATGTGCTTAGGGTGCCCTTTGATCCTTTGGACTTTGTCATTAATGAAGATATTAAATATTGTTGATTTATAGCTGAGCAGAGTCAGAGAATCATTCAGGTTGGAAGAGACCTCTAAGGTCATTGAGTGGCAACCATTAACCCAGCACTGCAAGGCCCACCTCTAAGCCATGTCCTTAAGTGCCATATCTACACGGTTTTTGAACACTTGTGGGGATGGTGTGATTCCAGCACTTCAGTGAGCAGCCTATTCCAATGCTGGAACACATTTTGGTGAAGAAATTTTCCCTAATAGCCAATCTAAACCTTCCCTGGCAGAACTTGTGGTCATTTCCTTTTGTCCTATTGCTTGTTACCTGTCAGAAGAGACAGACCTCCACCTGACCACAGTCTCCTTTTAGTAGTTGTAGATAGCCATTAGGTCCCCCATGAGTTTCCTTTCTCCAGAATAAACAACCTCTGTTTTTTCAGCTGCTTCTCATCAGACTTGTGCTCCAGAGCCTTCACCAGGGCTCTCACTCACCAGCATCTCAGGTTTTCTTCATCAGCTAGAGAAATTAAGAGAACATGGGTTAGTGGGAATGGAGATCTGCATTTTACTGTCAGCCCTTAGGTGCCTCATGCTGTGTGTGTTAAGTCTTCCTCTTGCCTTTGAATGACTTTCATTGTGTATGAGTTCAATTTGCTGCAGAATCAAGAAGATGTGTGCATTGAGTCTACTTAGGAAATAAGCAAGCTGAACAAGGCAGCACTGATCCCAAGTATGCCTCAGAAAATACCTGGTGTGTTATATAATGGAAAAGTAAACTCACCTCCAATCTGGAGACGAGAGGCTGAGTGTGGAGAGCTGTTAACACATCACAGCAGTGCAGGAGGTTTTATGCCCACAGTTATGTCATATAGGAGAATCAGTGAGTATTTAGCACAAGTTAAGCCAGCAGAGTAAAACAGAAAAAACATATGACTGGGTGACCTTTGTAGCTTGCACAATGTCTTTTATGGGAATCTTGGAGGACTGTGAGCACTGATGAGCAATGAGAAAATGTTTTCACTTGGAACTCATAGGATTTAACAGGACTTGCCCAGTTAGATGAGAAATGAAGTTTGTAATTCAAGTCTCTGGGTTTCCAGTCATATTTTTATTGCTATCATGTTTTGTTTCTACCAAACGTAACACAAGTGTTGCATGAACTAGTTGCATGAACTAACAACTAGTGCTGCATGAACTTTTTCCTTCAGCTAGTTTGCACCTACTCAAAATAAAAAATAAATTAAACAAAAGGGACTTGAATGACAGACTTCACCACAAACTGTTTAAACCTATGCATAAATGCCCTACATCAGAATGATATTGTCTTTACTTGATGAATGAAGAGATGTACCAGATCTGTGAATATGCCAGATTAAAGGTCTAATCCTCCAAAAAGAAAGAGGGAATGGAGATGGGTTTGGTTTATGAATCAGAAATAATTCAAAGGGAAGAACTGAGAAAGCTTTGTGGTACGGGGCTTTTCTGGTGGAGAACTCTGATCCCTTTCCCAGGGTGTGTTGGTTTTGTTACCAGAGAAGTCAGGAAACTCTAATGGATAGTATGGAAACTTGTCTGAAGATGCAGACAAAAGGATGATGGTAAGAGAGCTTTAAGAATCGTGCTTCATGCAGGGTTTTTTTTTTCCCCCACTTTTTTACAATTGATATTATGAAATTTAACCTGTGATCAGTAGAATGGAGTGGTTTGGAAAGACTTTATGTCTTCTGACAAAACCCAAAAAACCCCAAAAAACCCAAACAAAACAAAAAACCAAAGAAAAAAAATAAAGAGAAAAAAAGAGTGAGAGAGTAAATGGGTTTTGTTCTAGAAAGAGTGGTCATTTAAGCTTTAGTCCCACACTTGTTTGCAATGGCATTATTAGAGCAAAATGAGATCTAGCACTCTTTTTAGTCTCACGAAACACTTCAGACATGTTAGTTATAGCTGAGAAATCAACACAGCACTTTTTGCTACACTTCCTGAAATATCTGTGACCTGCCTCAGTGAAATGTTCACCTGGCATTAATTTCTTCCCACTCCAAACAATGGCTTTAATTGCTTGAGCACTGCTTTTTGCTCCTATTCTTCCTTTCTGTAAATGAACCAGTTCTTTTCAAAGTGATAGTGTATTTTGAAATGTAATCCTGAGGCTTGCTGGCTGGGAACTTATACCATTATCTCTGTCTTTAGACTGCAAAAAGTATTTTTAAATTCTAGTTTTATGGATGCCTGAAAAGATAGTAAAAAGGTAAAGGAGTATAGTTGTTGTTGAAACACTGCTATTCTGTAAAGCCTGTCTAAGAAAAGTCTGTGAAAATGGGAAAGGAGAAGAGGTTGGAAGAGATCTTTAGAAATTATCTTGTCCAGCCCCTTGCTCAAAGCAGACTTGATATCCCAGGTAGATCAGGGGAGTCACAGCCTTTCTTAAGAATGGCCTTGTTGGTAAGGAGATGCAGAGAAGTTGGCACCAGGAAGTAAAAGGTCTGCAGTTTCAGAGGACTGTCAGTTGTATCCCTCCATGTGTTGAGAATCAGGAAGTTTAGTCTGGTCTACTTCATCACCAACTCATCATCTCCTAGAGCTAACCCAGTTTGTTTTCCTAGTGAGGAAAAGGTCTAGGTGTTTATTTAGTTCAGTTTTTTAAATAATTGTTGTTATTTTTCTTAAGTGAGGCTGCTGGAGCTGTTAAGTGCTTAAACCTTCTTGATGCTCTCAGAGCTCTGCTCCCAGGTCATCAGTGAGATGGAGAACCACCACAGCATGTTAACTTCTAAACTCTGAAAATTTACGTATCAGCTTCACTAAATTTAGATTTTGATTGCTTGTGATTATAAACCTGGAGTTGAGGTGCAATTGTGCTCATGAAATGGAGGATGAGGTCTGCCAAAATATGGTGAAGAAGCAAGTTTCTGGTAGAGTTTCTGGAGGGTTTCTCCAAGGGTGTGCATTTGCTGAGTCAGGGATTTGCTGGGTGACAAACCTTGCTTTTGGCTGTTTTCAGCATCACTTACAAGATTGGGTGTTAGGACTGAACCAGATAGTCTGGCTCTGTGCTTCAATTTTAAACATTTATCTGCAATAAGCAATAAATATCATTGCTTTTGATCAGATGTTATTTATTATAATACAGTCCATCGTTTATTCTGATTGCAGAATACAGCTTCAAAAGGGATCTGAAAATGTGTATGCTGAGCCTCCTTACCAGTCAATCAAAATCATTGTTTTTAAAGGATCTCTTTCTGCTTGAAATCAACATTTGACCCATTCCATCAAAACGAAATATGGGTGTGGTGGTAAATATTAGCTAATAATTTAGTCACACTTTAGTCACACACCTCATGTGCTTATTAGTCACAGAGACCAATAATGCCCATGTGCATCTGTTTGAAGCTGCAATAAATGTGATGTATTGTGTACAGCAATAAGAGAAACAATTTGGGAAAAATAGAAGGAAAATGGATATTTTTGTTTTATTCTGTGACAAACATATTCCACTCCTAGTTTATGAAACAAGTTTAAAATAGACAGAAATCAACAACATGGCCTATGAAAGCCCATCTTCCCTTTAAGGTTATATTGAACTTTTGTTTTATGCTTTCCTTGGAGGCTGAACATAGGTGTGTTTCTAAACAGGCATATATATGAAAACTGGGTATATATATATAGATATAGATATAGATATAAAAGAAAAATGAAAATGCCTGTAACAATTTTCCAGTAAATTCTGAGACACTTTAAAAGTACCTAATTCAGTCTAATAGAGAGAAGTTTGCAGGGGTCATATTTTTGAACTTTGATCAATAAAATTACTGTAAATGTACTAAAACCTGCACCTATAAAGAATATGCACTGGTTATGTGGCTTGGTAGAACTAACCCTTCAAGAAGAACTTTTCAATTTATGTAATTTTAGGAAATGAGATGAACTCTGTGTCCCTGTGATAAGCTTAAGAGGCCAGAAAGGTGGTTCACATTCTGTGTTTGAGCAGCCTTTGCACATAGGATCTTTGGACAGGAAATGTGTTAGTAGGCATTATGATAGCAGTGATGAGTGGCTGTTCAGAGCATGAGGGCTCCAAATGCCAAGTGAAGAGGATCCAATGAGCAGCTGCAATGCAAACAGAAAAAGATATGTTTCTGGGAGAATTCCCTGAGGCAAAGGAAAAGCAGGTGAAGGAGTAGGGAGAAAATAGAAACAAACACTATCACTTCTTCAAAATCTGAATTCTGATGAAAGGCAGGATAACAGGGAAACTTGTTTTGAAAGTGTGCTTCTGATACATAACCAAATGCTGAAATGCACACACTAGGGCTAGCTGACAATACAAAGACTGTACTATGAGATGAAATTTTAAATGAAAAATTTGAAATGCAAGTGAAACTGAAGTTGATGATTACTAATGTACGTTTTATCTTACTCTGTGAAGACAAATGAACACTAGGCATTTATTATGATTTGATAGTCATTTTTTGGTGCTTTTCATTTTAATAATAGTCACTGAGAATTTAGTCTGAACTTAATTTAGAGATAGCACAAGACAGACTTGGTTATACAGAACACCATTAGAGAAACCTGTATGTCTTATCCAATACTTGGTGAAGAAGGCAAATATAAGAGATCAGAATACATTCTGAAAGGATTGCTTGGATTTTTTAATGACTTAAATTGAAACAAACTGCACCAAGTAATTAAAATTAGATTTTTTTTTTGTTCCAGATCCAGCCTGTTTAGTCTGCTTTTAGTTGCTCTTCCTATCACAAAGTTGGTGGGCATGTGAAATGGTCCCCTGACTAGAAGGAACAAAATGTTTTTCATTGACTTCAATGTCAATGGCTGGGCATTGAATGTCAAGGTCAATGTCAATGGACTGGGCATTGAATGTCAATTGTCAAAAATCAAGAGATTTGGCACTCTCTTAAAAGCAATTCTCTTTGAAAGCCCTCAGGTTTTTTCACCTGGAAATGACAGCACTTACATTAGTGGTCACACTTTAGAACTCTGGCCTTGAAACTTTTGGTAAAGTAGGTTAAGATTCCATGTGAACCTTGATCAGTGACATCCTTCATATGAGTAATGCAGCACACTCCAATTAGTTTTGGAAATGGGTAATAGAGAAGAGTGTTTAAAGAGATTTTCTTCAAGCAGCCAGTTTATTTCCATTGACACTCCCTGGAAAATCCTTTGTTTAGTATGATCTCTTTTGTGAGACATAGATTTTGTGATTAGACACACCAAACTGCATTAAATCACAAGCAGAGGTAGTCTCTTGAGCTCTGAAAGCGGTTTTAGCTTAACTATTAAACACTATGCAAAGCTACTTTTACAGTGTATGGTATATGGGGCTTCTAAGATGTGCCCTATACCCCAAAGGATGCAACCTGGACACTAAGAATTGCCCATGCAGTCTATAAAGACTGATCCCCCTGCAGAGGATTACTGACCCACCTAAGGGAACTCAGCAGCTGCCAGCAGGAACATGCATGGTGGAAAAGCAAGAGGATAACTTCTGTAATGGATACTGTAAGGGGAGTG
Source organism: Alaudala cheleensis (assembly GCA_013398995.1). Lineage (NCBI taxonomy): Eukaryota > Metazoa > Chordata > Aves > Passeriformes > Alaudidae > Alaudala > Alaudala cheleensis. Next base: position 13,941 of record VWYE01006649.1, on the reverse strand, counting down.
GAGGAAAGGAAAGTATAACCACTTGTGTTTGCCTAAGACAGCAGCCTTAATACTCCAGAAGGCACTGCAGGACCTTTGATAGCTGAGAGTGGTCAGTGCTGCTGTTCTGTGGGTGAAATTTCCCATCTGCTAAGTATCTGCTCAGGACAGATTTTCATCAAATTCACCCATCTCCTCCAGCTTTTCTCTTACCAACTAATTTATGATTTCTGCTACATCAGATGAATTTGCATGTTACTTACGAATTTGTCAACCAAAGGACCTCGTGAATGTTTTATAGAACAAATTAAATTAATGCTTTAGTACAGCTCTTTAGAAAAGTATTAGGTCTAATGCAAAAGAGGGTGAGGTTCCAGCAGCATGCTACCTAATTCTGTATGATTTTGCATCTTCTAAGTCACTTCTCTTCCTACACCAATCTGCTTTCCTAGGAGACCAGGACACAGTTCAGTGTGTATGGGGCATACCTGCCACTCACCTGCCACTCACCTGCTCTCCATGTGGTTGTTTGGTCACTGCAAGTGTGAGAGGAAGTGATGCTGTTTGGGCTTTGCCTTTTTTCTTTTATATGTTCTCTGTATTCTTCACACATATATTTGTAACTCTGTAGCTTATTGTATTAGTGACTAGTTTCCCCAGTACTTTTTCATGGCTGTTCCTTAAGTAGAAGGACAAAGCAAATTCCAGAGCTCTAAGCCCTGGGGGGGGTATCAAGGTTCCAGTGGTATCTTGGTTCTTCCTGGGAACCAAGGCTGAGAACAACTCTTTGGGATTCATTTTCATGGACAAAGTACAGCCAGTGCTGAGGGGGGGACTCTAGAGAAGGGGTTTGACCTGGGGGAAAATTACATCACCACTTGTCCTCCTAATTGGTCATTTTATTAATTATGCTAATTTTCTAAAACCTATAAAAATGTATTCACCCCTGGAGGGAATGGGCTTTTGTGGACATTTTTCCATAGCTGCCCCTAAATGCCTTCAAATAAAGATTTGTTCTTATATTACCTCCTTATTAAAATTATCTTTGTTTCTTTTCCAGGTGAGCAAAAAGGCAACAGAAGAAGAGCCTACACTCCCTACACTCTGATTATACAGATCTAGACTAGTAAGGGTAGAATTCTGCCCTCCTTGATTATCCCTTTTATTTATTGGCTTGACACAAAAGTTTCTTGCTTTGAAACCTTGGAAGCACCCCATCTGACAAAGCAGTACCTTTCTTTGTTAAAAGATTTCAAGCTGATAGAGCTGGAAGAGCCCCAGTACAATCAATGAAAAACTATCCAAGGAAAATAGACTTACAGCTAAATAAATGCTCATTGCTATTTTTATTCTGAGCTCACAGAATCTCTGACTGTCTGTACTTTTTTCCTTATAAAAAACGTGAATTCTCCAAGTATTAATAAAGAAGTATTGGCAGATTTGGGGCTTGCAGTTCTTCCTGAGCTTAAACAAAGAAAATGCAGCTAGACAAAACTTCTCCAAATGGGTTTGTGAGTACTTGTTTAGCCAAGTTCACGTGTCACCAAGGACTGATCTTTCCAAAAATCCTAAGCAGCATTAGGGAAACAGAAACTCTGAAGCCAATGAAAGTTTTATTAATTTCTGTGGCCATTGCAGAAAGTATTTGTGTAGAAGTAGACATCAGCAGCCATTTTACTTACTGTGCAATTTTCCAGACCATTGAGCACTCAGGGCTCTAGTAAAATATATGGCTTAAATGAAGCTTGGAAGGCCATAGTAAGAGTGGAGAGTCTCTGGGACAGTCAGACCTCTTACTCCGAGACCATGTGTTCTCATCTGCTTTAGTGTTTACCAGTGGATATAGATTTTTGTGCTGGACATGAGAAAATGCACCCTCCTGTGTTTGCATTTGCTGGATGTCTTCTTTGAACTGGGTTATGTACTGACACATTTTGCACAGAAGGTCCTTGTTCTCATCTCTTGGGTAGTTCAGGGTGACAGAATGCTGTTGCAGTTTCATTCATTGCTGTATCTTCCTATTGCCCTGTGTATCAAAAAGCATGAGGTTGTTTATTTGAGTATCTTTGAAAACTGCCTTACTTTGATGTGGAAAATCCTAAGCCTATTAAAAAGTAGTTTCTTTCCGTGGCATAGCTTCAGGAGTACAGTCTGAATTTTTTTTCCTTTTTGAAGTGAGCATAATTTTGCCTCAAACCTACTTGCAGCATAGCTTTGCTGATTTGATGTCCCTTTGTAGTGAAGCAATTTGTTGGTCTAATGTCCAGTGTGACTTTCAGCAAAGGCAGCAGACCTCTGTTATGGGAGTGCTCTGCTCTCATGCTCCCTGCATCTCCTGTGACCAGAAGTGAAATTTCTGTAAAGTACCAGCATGCTTAGGTTGCCCATATCTGCTTTAGATTTTCAAGTATACATGACTAGGACTTCTACCTCTTTGGGTAGAAACCAATTTTTTTTTTTTTTTGTGTTTGCCCAGACCCTCTATGGCCTCCTGCATTCTCCTTGGTTGTAAAATGTCAGCTTTTTGGTACTTTGGGTTTTGCTCATTCTAGAAGGAATTTTATGGTTTGAGACTCTTGATCTGTGGTGTGTGCCTGGGAAACTGGCCTGGGGGAAAAGAAGGCAGTGGGGCCAACATGACATATGCCTTGTCTCCCACATGAAGGGGCTTCTCTTTGCAACTTGCTTTTTGTGGCTTCTTCACCTCATATTCAGGCAGAGAACACTCCACTTTGATTAAAAAGATGGTTTTATCATACCTAAAGGATGTATGTATTTTTGACTTCCAAACCCTTTGGAATGCCATACTGATGGTTTGTATTTACACCTGTGCTTCTCTGAATACTATACTCCAGCTCATTCTGTTAGGCTGAGTAGCAGATGTGGGGACCAGCAAGATGGATCTCCCTTGTGCTGGATCTCAGATGAGGCAGCTGCAGGGCTGCAGTGAGGCACTAGATGTGAGTATTAGATCAAAGACAGAATGACACCTGTAGCACTGCTCTAGAACTGGAGATGGAGTGGGACAGGATTTTGGAGTGGAGCTATCCACCCAGCTTCATGTCTGGGATAACATGAAGATTACCTTGGGGAAAAAAATAACATGGGTGGGAAAGGTGTCTGTCTGACTGGCAACATCCTGTGTCTGGCAGTCTGAGCAGGGTCCTTAGACCTTCATGTTGAAGCTACCAGTGGTCCTTTGGGGCAAAGAATAAGCACATTTGTGCTGGTGTTGGCTGTTGAGGGATGCTTAGAATTAACACACTGGTTTGTTCCTGGGTTGGTTGCTTTAGTCTTGGTAAAAAGTTGCTTTAGTAAATGTAAAGAGTTTAGACATAGCAAATTTTCCTACCCATTACAGCCTCCTCAAATGCATGCTCAGAATCTCGGGTTTAGCATCTTCTCCCTCATAGCTTCTTTCGCTGTATCCTAAAGTGCTATCTTACCAGTATTTCCCTTTGCAGCTCTGTGCCATTTCTCCCTCTGAATTTATTAGTACCCAAACCAACTCAGGCTCAGGAGGAGAATTCCTTTACAAAGATGTCTTTTACAGTGCAGGAAGCTTTGCATGATATTAATGTCTGAGTTTGGTGGGGATGAGTTTTCCAAGGTTTTGCACAAGTTTGTGTATCAGCAAATCCCAGTGGATACTTAAGAGAGACAAAGTGTGTGGCCAAGGCATGGGGAGGGGTGCAGCTGGCTGCAGTCTCTTACCTGTGGGGCTTTCTCTTGGGAAAGCTGCAAGATTTTGGCTGGGCAATGGGAGCTGGGCTCATCCCCCACTCTCTCTTGCTCTTGGAACTGGAAGGGAAAGGTTGGACTGGTGCTGCAGGGCAGCAGAATTTACAGAGATCAGACCTTTGCTGCTTCTCCCACCACAGATGAGCCTTTGCTTTGTTCAGTGTGACCTTATGTTTCTGAATATAAATATCCACATTTTAGGGCAAACACAGTTTTGATTTTTGGTGGTGTATCACTAAACAACTGACGCAACATTATAAGGTTTTTTTCAGTAGATAGATTGAGAAACAAATAAAAGCAGTGAGAATAGTACTCTGATAGTGTGTAAAGATCTTTTGTGTCCTTCAGTTCCACTAGATATCAAGGATAGGGTGTCACATCAGTGTGCTGACTTGCAAACCTGGAATATGCTTTTTTAAAATGCAATTTTGGGTTTGTAAAAGCACTTACTGAAGATGAAGAAACCCTTTAATGAAGCACTAAAACCGGTCAGAGGGTGGTTATGAGGCAAGTCTCCAAAGTAAAAACATGAGGCTACAGGCAACACAGTCGGAAGCACAACAAAGGACTTGTGAGGCTTAGCAGAGGCATGCAGGAGATGGGTTGGGTTGGGTTGTCTGCCTGCATGGTGCTGGTGGAAAGGGTGTTGGAACAAGATCAAAACCTTGTTAAGATTTCTGCACAGTTTGCATAGTTGACTGGGAAGGCAGGGAAGGCCCAGGTTGTTGGCTTTTACCTCTTTCCCCAAGTGTTGCTGGGCTGAGGAGAGTGAGAAGGCTGCTGCCCAGCTGTTGTTTTGTGCCTCTCTTGGCAGCTCTCCACAGGAGGATGGCTATGTTATTTTAAATATCTTCCCATTAATTTATTGGAGTGGCCTTGAACACTTCTGCCTTCATTTAAAACCTCTAGAATATGTGTGAGGAGCCAATTGAATTCTGATCTGTCTCAACACTGTTTGTCAGAGGCATGCTGGGGAGGGGTTGTACATGTGCCCCTTGCAGAAGGCAGCTAGAAGATGGGAGAAACTCTTGTCTCTAGGGAGACTTTGCCTGGCAACCATTTCATATCTCACATGGGACAGGAAGTCAGCAGGAGACCACCAAGGACACTGTACCCTCCAGAGAGGTGTTGCCAGTCAATGACCAATAGACTGCAGTGGAATGTTGGACTGGGCCAGTGGTCTCCTGTCAGCAGGAATACCTTGGGAGGAGCCAAGGGGCATAAAAAAGTAAATGCATCACAAGCTCTGGGACCTTTTGAGCTTCTTACCCTGGCTCTAGCCTGTTTTTTGTCCTTTATTTCCTGGCTTCAGCCTGCTTTTGGGCTACATCTTGCCAGGCTGATGCACCATTGCTGGATAAAGCTGCAGTGTATGTTGGGGTGGGAAATGGCAGAAGGGAATACAGGTGACCTTGCCCCTGATAAGTAACAGCTGTGTTAATTACCCAATACAGCCTCACCCCTGGTGAGTCACAGCTGTATCCAGTAAAGAGAAGTGTGATAAAAGGGACTGGGTTAGCTGGGGGTTTGAGACTCATTAAGGAGGAGGAACCTTGATGAAGAGGGAATGGAAGGGTCATGAAGGAGGATCCTGGGGCAAGAGAATCACTGCTGTGAGGTCAGTCTGGGTCTGCAGTCAGAGCCTGTTGTTGGAACCTGCAGTCACAGTCTAGCTGGGTAAAAGCCTGCATTCAGAGTCTGCAGACTAATCCATGCAGTCAGAGTTCAGCAGGCAATAACCAGCAGTCAGAGGCTGCAAGGGAAACCCACAGTAGGAGCTTGCTGCAGGCAGAGTCAATGAATGGTTGGAGTCAGGATGGCTGAGCTGTAAAGAGGAATAAACCAGGACCCTTTTCATGCTGTGATAAAGGAGAAGTCTGTGTCTTGGCTCATTTCTACCCTCTAATGAGAGGGTTGCTGCAACAGCAAATGGGCTGTCTGATGAGAGTGGGCACAGTAGAGTGGATCTTGTGGCTTTTGTTGAGCTGTCATGCTTCCCTTTGCCTCTTCTTCTGAAATTAGTCATAAATTGTACCTCTGAGATTCAGTCATGAATCTCTGTGGGCGTGCTTAAATGCGAGAAGAATATTCTTCAGTTTTTGCCACTTCCCCTTTTCAAGATTTAGTCTTATGACTTGCCTCAGTACATGAGGCTGTGCAGTTAACTGATCCACATCCTGCATCAGCAAAACATCTATAGCCATGGTACCTCAACCATGAATGAGGTACCTCATTCACAACAGGGACCTACCCTAATTTCTGAAAACTTACGTTGAACATCTTTGTGTTGAACATCTGGCAAAATCAAAGGCCAGCTTCCACTGTGATATGTGACAACTCAGAGGGGAACTGGGTGATTTTTGTAGTTTTATAGCAGGAAGCAGCACTACTTCTCTTTCTGAAAGAGTGCTTGTCTCTACTTAATTGCTAAATCTGAAGTAGCTCCATACTATTGGCAGTCTTATGAAAATGAGAAGATTGAGGTGGTGTTTTAAGTGATTAAAACAGAACTGCAACTAATGCAAGCTGTTTATAGCTACCTTTGCATACTTTTTTATCATGAAACAGACTGTATTTGTGTATTGCACTCAGGTGCTGCTGTTGGTGAAAAAATCCTTAAGTTGTGAGTGTTAGCAGGCAGCAGATGAGTGTATGTGTGGGTAAGTGTCTGAACTTCTGGATTCAAGCATGCTGCTCTCCAGAAGCTGATGGAAAACTGAATTAGGATCTTGTTTGCATGCATGAAGATTCTAGATTCTCAGAACTATTTTTTTTTTGGAAGTCCTTTCAGATGTGGCATTAAACTTAAGCACTAAAAACAGTCCTTGAAAAACCTGGTTTTGCTGGGTCTGGGTTAGTTCCATAGTGCCTTCAGGTAGGCACCCCCAGTCATAACATCCCTTTTTCTTTCCCCAACTCAGTGTGGGCATGCGGCCTACAAATCTGCTCTGACTCAAAGGGAAAAACAGCTAAAATATCTGGTGAAAGGCTGGAAAAGTTAAAGGATAACATGACTTTAAGGCAAAGAAGAAATACCCATGAAAATATATCTGAGAGTTGTTCATCCAAGATCTCCTTTAGACTATGCAATGACTTTGGCTTTCAATGTTATCTGTACAGCCAGAGAAAGAAAAGCAAGAAAACAATGTCTTTCTTTGTGTCAGAGAGGAGAAACAAAATCCATCTGGTAGACTTTTTGGATGGATAACTGTAGCCAAGGCTTAGGAAGGGAAGTGATGAGGAGGGAAGAGTGGATATTAATTTGATAAAATATGGAAGAAAAGAAAAATCTGGAAGAAGAGCTGATGCACCCGAAGGCAAGGAAAGAGGGTTAGGTGTGAGGGGGATAAACAATTCTGAAAAGACATTGAAGTGCTTGTCATGCAATTAGCGTGCTGTAAAATGTGTGTTATTAACTTCTGCCACCCACTCTATTGCATTTGAAATTCAAATGACGAAGCCGTCGTTCTTTGCTTTTCTCTTGTGATCTCTGTTTAAGGAAAATGCTGTGATATGAATTGGATAGCAAGGGATTCAGCAGTGTGGGTTACAGACTGTTCCACTCCCAGTGCCCTCTATCAAATCCACTCTATTTGCCACTTCCTGAACAGAAGCTATCAGAATGCAGAAAGCACAGTAATATCACAGTCTACCTATACCCAGCCAGAAAATTTCTTTACATGGCACAAATATAGAATTTGCTGCAGATTCTACTCTCTTGATGTACTGCATTTGTGGACCTTCTTTTAAATATGCTCCTAGTGTTTCTTCTTACTTAATCCTTTAGTATGAGACTCCCCCTTTACTTCTTGTTTCTTCAGCTGCAAATGGAAGATATGTTTTTCTGTTCTGTTTTTGGTAATTTTTTGGGGAGAGCAGAGGAGTGGGCCATCTAGCCCAGTTTTCACACAACACACTAAATGCATAGATTTATTCTTTTATTTATTTAATGTACCCCTTATTCTGGTGACCATTTATTTGCCTTGTATAGACATAACTCCAAAGTAAGATTTTTAGTAATCAGTTGCTTGGCTTGAAAGCAGTGGGATTATTTAGGACGTAGAATCACAGAAGGGTTTGGGTTGGCAGGGACCTTAAAAACCATATAGTTCCCACCATGGGAAAGGACACCTTTCACCAGACTGATTTGAAGCAGGAGAAGCAGTTGTATTTTCTAGTGGTTTTAATCATTCTCTCAAAGAAGCCTGTCACCTCAAAAGCAGTAGAAAGGAGGAGAGGACACTCATGGCTAGAACAGTGTCTATCAGCTTGCTACCACCTCCAGTGGCACCAGTGTGCACTGATTGCCATGTCCTCCTGGGCATGCATGGGATAACTCATGGGAGGGAGCTGGAGACCGCAAATTAAACGAGGACAAATAGAACTGGAGTATGCAAAAATCAAGGAGGCAAGCTTCTTTTCCCTACAAATACAGGAGTGGGCAGAAGAAGCAAAGGTAATTGCTTCTTGGTAATTGGAAGCAAACCATGAGTCCTTGTAAATCTACATCCTTCCATCAGGGACAGTTCTGTTCCATGCCATGAGCCTTTCATCCCTCTCCTAACTTGAGCTGTTGTGCTGCTGCTCTCTCTCCTATTTGTTACTGGTCTGTGTAGCCACTCAGAGAAGTGACTCTCAGGGCAAAACCTTGAAACCTGGCCCAAGGGCAGTACATCCAGCTGGTAAACAGTCCCTGTCAGCCACAAGGGTTTCAGGAATTGAAACAAAATGTTGTTATGTGTGGAAACAACCAGGCTAGATGATGCTGTCAGTCCAGCAGTGGCTGGGATTTTCCCTCCTGTGAAGAAACTGGGAGATCCTTCTCAGAATTGTTTTAAAGTTAGGTTATCATTGGTGGGGAAAGTCTTGTGTGGCTTGGACTTAGTGTCCTGTGACTTCTCAGTAGCTTTCAGGACCTGCTTTATGGGGAAGCTCCAGGGGAAATTGCAGGGTGCTGTATGGATTTAGGGTGATCTGAACCTGCTGGAAATGGCAAGAAATGAGGTAGGTAGGAAAGAGATGTTAGGAGGGAAACCAGTGTTCTAGTTTAATATGTCTATAAAAGCCACCCATATAAACAGGAGTGATTTCCCAACTCGGGAGTTAGCATGCTTTTCTAACCTAGCTCTTTCCTAAGTGAAGAAATCTGGATTTTCAGTGGTTTCTTCCTGCCTTTGGTTTCAAAGAAATGGCAGATTTTCACTTTGGCATTGATGCAGTGCAGGCTGTCCTGGTGGAGTCCTCAATTAACTTGAACTGATGCAGCTCCCATGAATTAAGGTAATTGCCCTGCTGCAAGTTTGCTTCCTGAGCTTTATTCTACTGTTCAGCTGCCTCCAAAATGTTCATACTTCTACGACAGGAGTGCACCAATAGTGCAAAAGCCATGCATTGAAAAAGCTGGAGAAATTAAGATCTAATATGTTTCAGGAGAAATTGATCCTTAGAATGGAGTAGTTTTTTTTTGCAGAACCTAATGGACATCAGATTCAAGTTTCTCATAAAAATTTGAGGGAATCTGATCCTTTGTGCCGGGGTTACAAATACTTTTTTAAGTAAGTGTCTTTTAAAAAGCGTTTTTAATATCTGATGTTAGGGTTATTTCCATTTGTGGTTTTACTCAGCCCTGGAGATGTAATACTTAATATTGCCAGAGCAAGATCTTGGATTCCACCTCAAGTCTGAGCCTGTAGTCTGCTTTTCTTTCTTTGTATTTTATTGTTTCTATTTTGTTTTTAAAAAATCCTTGTTTGTTTTGCCCTACATAGGCAATTAGCGTGACTCTCGCTAAAAGTGGTGCATGATGACTTCTGGTGTGTAAGATGTGGGTCAGTTTAAAATCCTCAGGGAAAACCTGTCATGATATTTAACAGGCTTCACTTATCTAAGCAAAAGTTACTCATTTAAACCACTGTTAATATGATGACTCAGGCTCTGTTAACAGGCAGGTCATGATCAGACATATAGATGTATTCAGATTTATTAAGAGATATATCTTTAGATCTCTGCCATCAGATGTTATAATGAAGAGTCTAACAGAGCACCTAGCAGAGAGGAATGTAGTCAGCCTTTTATTGCATTGTTTTGACAAAAATGAAGAAAAAGATCTGTTATTAATTTAGAAGAATAATTTATTAAATTAGACTCTGTCTTTGCCATGTGTTGTTATGTTCTCAAATTTGACCATCTGAACATGCAACTTTGGCAAATAAAGGGTCCTCTTTAGTGCTTTAGTGTAACACTTTGAGCTTAGAAAAGCTTTCATGAAAATGGCGTAAAATAATTTTTGCCTTTTTTTTTCCCCCCCTTCAAGAGATAAGAACAACACAAAAATCAGATTCTGGTCTTTCCCTGAATATTAGTATTCCAGTCCCTGTGGCAGCTCTGTGAACTGGCACGAAAACAGGCAAAGGGCTCCTGTTGCAGCAGAGAAATAAAGCAACCTTGCATCTCTGAAGGCCACATGGATGCCTCAGTTTCAAGCCCTCTGGTACAGTCTCCACCAAACCTGTGCTTTCTTAAGAGCTTGAAAATATCTCCAGACTCCTTCATCCTTCAGCCACACTTGTGACCATCCCAGTCTTTTTTAGTGCTAAATTACAAACAGCATGTCCCCTTCACAGCCCATCCTGCCTCACCTGCAGGAGTTGCAGCAAGGTAGTTCTCCTTCCATCCAGCTCTTAAACAAGCTGTTATGACCTTTTGGGAGCTTTTAGAATATTTCAGAAAAACAGAATTTGTTACATCTGCCACAACAACAACAAACACAGTTGCCTCCTTTGATGGCCCTGCAGACAGACACTTCAAAGGAAGAAGGCCATAGGAGCCAGCATTCTATTTAATTGACTGTGTGCTTTGAATTTTACTCTTCAGTAGAAAACAAGGATGCAGCACTTACACCCGTGAGCAGAAATGTGGGTAGGGTTCACTTTTCAGCTACTATTAATGTTTTCCTGAAAAAGTGCAGGCTCCCTGTAGACTTCTGTCAAGAGGCAAAACTATGCTGGTATTTAACACTATGCTTTAATATTTTCTGTAATGAATAGAGGTAGTGCAACACTTCAGATTTATCTTCTGCCTTTTGTGACTTCCAATATTTCTGTTATATCTCATATGTTCCCTTGTGCTGAGCCCATTCCTCTGTAGGTCCTGCAGAAGTCATTAGGAATACTCAGGGGAAACAGATCTGTGCTGCTCACGTAGCAGTGATCAGACACAGTCATATCAGGATGCTAATGCTGATCACACATCACCTTGTAGCTGACCACTGTAGCAGCTGAGGCTCTGATGCATTCTCTGATAGAAAAAACAGAGACCTCCTTTCCATGCTTTGATGCAAAATCATGGAAGTGCCTTGTCCAATATTGGATTAGCAGGACAGTGCTTGTAATACTAAGGAAAAACAGGCCATATATTTGCTTTTTCCCCTTCTCAGTGCTTCTGCTGAATTTTTGCAAAGGATAAATCTTATAGCTCCTTTTATGCTTCATTTTTCCTATCAGCAGGAATCCAAACCCTTTCAAAGAGGTACTTGTTTCTTTCTCCTTCTCTCACTATTTTTAGTACAGTAAGTTACTTTTCTATTCCTTGTAACATGTTTTGCATTGAAAGGGGCTTTCTAAGGGCTTAGAATTAAAATAATACCTAGTGCCTCTGGATTTACCTAATATTAGTTTGTGAAATGAAAATGAAAAACATCAGAAGTTATCGAGAATTGTGACCTTCAATTAAGGACGAGCATGAAAAGTGAAGAAAAATTAACATCTCTGACATTCATCTTTCCTGACTGCGCTTTGTTACTTGGGTGGCTGCAGACCTGCTGTGTTTCTGAGAGCTCTGGGCACTCTCAGATGGGTTGACACTACCCTTGGCATTGTCCTTCCTCTCTCCCCTGCTGTGTACTTGAAAGTGCATGTGGCCCAGTTCATATGGAATGCTGTGGTGTGGGGCAAAGTGTGGGTGGTTCCCCCTCGAGTATGAAAGGGAAAATAGCTGGGCTGGCTCCTGGTGTTTTGTTGTGTGACCTTCTCTTGTGGTAACCCAGCTTCTGAGCCCTCTTCTTGGAAGCTACTGATTGTCTCTGCCAAAGCCCATGGCTCCCAGCCTTCCCTGAGATGCCTTAAGCAGTGTTCCCACCTCTTTCTGCCTAACAACTGGGGCTGAGCTGTCCTTGCCTGCCTCTGTTCCCCCCCATAATGATGAGGCACCCATGAATTTCTTTTCTTTCCTTTTTCCAGCTAGGAGGATAATATACAGGGGGTACTTTTAGATGGAGCATCAGTGAACTGGGAAGTTCTATGTTTACAGTTGGATTCACTGTTCTTAAGGATCTTCTCCAACCTAAATGATTCTGTGATTTTATAGCCTGTCTGCTTCAGCATCACCTCAGCCCACTCATGGCAGCAGAGGTGCCTGAGGGCATCTTCTACCTGCAGCTGCCTGTCGGGCCTGGCCTTTTTGTAGCAGTGCAACAGTGAGTTCTCAAGCCACCATCCTTTGTTTGACAGCAGAAATGTTGAAGTGGGTTGTTTTCTTCTGAGAAAATGATATAGTAGCTCAAATGACCAGAAAGGAGGAACCTCTCCACAGATGATACTGTGCATCCTCCATCCAGTGTGGGTCTGATGCTGCATGAATGTGGAGTTCCCAGCGTGGGAAGGGTCATAAGAGCTACTTATCTATTTTCTTCTGTTCCATGTTTTCAAACTAGATATTTCTTCTGTTCCATGTTTTCAAACTAGATATTTTACTAACCACTTGTTAGACTTTCTTGCTGAGACCTTGCTAAAAAGAAGCCCTGTGGCACCTCTTTCCCACCTCACCCCCAGTGCAGAAGACCTGGTCAGAGGAGTTTGAAATCATGACACTGTGAAAGTGTGGGTGCTGTGGAGTTAAACCTGGGGTGCAACTAGCCTTCCACAAAAAAAGGTAGAGCCTACAGCTGATGTTTGGGGCCAGAGAACTCTTTCCAAACACCTACACCTGATTTTCCCCCCTCCCTGTGCTGTGGTTCCCTTAGGAATGAAATGCCAGGCAGTGGATGGACAAGGAGTCATGGCACACCCAAATCAGAGTGGCTCCAGTTGCTCTGATGATGGGCAAGGCAGGACTGCAGAATTCATCCACTGCCCTGTGCAGACAAACAGCTGTGACTGCTGTGGGGTGTTGGTGATTGTTTCCTGTTAGCTGAGGGCCTGTGGCTTTTAAGGAGATAATATAAAAATTCAAAAATATAGTTTTTTTCTGGCTTGATCTGAACTTTTAATGGTCTATAAATAAATATCTAGTGATAAAACTTGTGTTATGTTGACAAAGCTTCACAGACTAAAGGTTGAACTGTTAGAAATGGGTATGCTGTGAACTTTATCAACCATAAGAATGAATAATTTTAAAATATCATCCAATAAAGGGTGGGTCTTAGGTTCTTAGCACATGTAGATTTTTCTACATGTGCTCATGATATGCATACAGCAATTCTTGTATTTCCAGCTATCAAGAACTAAAAATTTCTGCAGAAATGTTTTATCTTATGTGCTCTTATTTCATCTTTCACTGCCCACCTTTCACACAAGCATTCCGTGGTTTGTAAAATATATAGAGATATTTTTAGATATCTCCCTCCAACAAGAATGTGAGGTCAACATGGTGTTTATATTGCTCCACCAAGTCAGTGTGATGTTACACACTGATATGTGGGGTGTTTTCTTTCCCTTTCTGTGTTACTCCTTTGCATTCAAACTTTAAAACAATGAAAAATATCCAAAACACCAGGAGAAAATATCTTTTAAAGCTACATTTGTCTCATCTTGGTAGGATTTTCTCACGAAATAATTGTCCACTTAAATTTTAGAACCAACACTATAAAGGGCAGTAGCTACTTTTTGTTGTCAGATTCTATTCCATAACCTCTTATACAGTTTTGCTCCAAT
>VWYE01006647.1:28131-76506 GCA_013398995.1 Alaudala cheleensis | reverse complement strand
GAATATATCCTAATTAATTATGTCTGTTCTGATGTCTGGCTACCAGCTGACAGACCTGACAGCTGATCTCTCTGAACCAATCCAAATTGGAAAAAGATTTGGTTTAGGGTCACTTTCTGAGTGGGCAAAGGTTGGGGCTGGTTGTTATTTGAACTGAACTAGTTCATTCATCTCTGGTTACCCATATGTCAATACAATAGATTTGCTTTACGTAATGTGCCAGGGGCTGGAATCTTTCTGTTCTGTTTCTACCTGCACATTTTCCTGGGCTGCTGCCAGGAGATGAAGAGAATATGTCCTGGGACAGGAGGAAGTTCTGGACACTTCTGAAAGGGGTCCAGAAGGCCCGAGGAGTACAGACACTTTGGATGTAAAGCCTTTAAGCTTTGTGCACTTCAGGTAGAGGTCAGGTCAGAAGCTCTTTTAAGTGTCTGTGAACATCACAGTCTAAATGAAGATTGGGGATTTTTATACTTCAGATTCTCTGTCATTATTTAACTTTTAGGATGTACCAGAAAGACTCACAGTAGAGAGTTATGTAAAATGCAACCAAATCAGTAGAAATTCTTCTATCATTTTCAAAAGAAACTGGTTTAATCTTGCATCACTAGGTCGAGGACAAAAACCCCCAGACCACTAAACAACTGCACAATCAGCAATCATTATTTAATGCAAACATTCAATTTTGCCCTTGCTACCTTGAGCTCTAAAAACTCAGACTCTAAAAATTCCAACTTGTATCTTCATCGTTATTCTTGCATAGTGACTTCTGAAAAAAGAAAGCTGCTCAATTCATGAATAAGAAGAAAGATAATATCTGAAAATCAACCTAGGAAAATCATTAGAACAAATTCTGCATTGAATATAGAGCTCATAATTCCCCAAATCTACACCTAAAAGCACAGAAATAATGGTAACATTCAGCAGTTATGATCTCCTTTAAGTTAGTATTGTATTTCCAATGTAGAGCAGGACTCCATTTTGAAGATAAGCATCATTATCTCATTATCATTAGCATGAACACAGGTAGTTTTTCTAAACAATAGACATTTTTCCATTTCTTTTTCTTTCTGCTTCAAGGACTGAGGTGTGGGAATATTTTCATTACAGATGATAGAGCAAAGCAGGGTACATAAGTTAATAAATTAAACAATGTCTGCTATTGGCCCTTCACTAAGCAGTTCCTGGGCACTTGGAAGTACACATGGGATGCATGGATCAGGGATTTCCCAGAGTCAGTGTGGCTGTGGTCCTCTGAACCCTTTGCAAACTGTAGGACTTTGATAATTCTTTGTGGCACTGACCCCCAAAGCCAGAGAACAGCCTGTACAACAGAACTTCTACAGATACAGCCAGGGAGTCCTGGCAAGTGCCCCCAAGAGCTGTAAGTTCTCTGCAGTCCTATTAGAAATAAAAGGCAGAAGAAATTAATGTTTCAGGATTCATATCACATGAAAAGAGCATTATTTTTTTCAGCAAAACATTTCCATTTTTACATTGACTGATATCGTCCTGAGGTCATAAAACAGACAAAGCATAAACAAGGAAGTACAAAGCTGTATATTACATATGGCATATTTAAAGCCTAGAAAGGATTCTTCCTCTAAGATTTTTCCCTCTTCACAGATGGATGACTGGGTGGTATTGTTTTGCTACCTTCCCTTAGCTCTTCACATCTGTCCTCTGACATGCTTTCCAAAACTTCCCTCTCCTGACCCAGTCCTCTTGCTGTATCCCAAGCACATGTGGAGGATGTGCATAAACTTGGTCATAATTATAAAATCTTGTCCACACACTTTAATAGAATTATGACCCATTACACTGCTGATTACTTACTCTCCAATAAGGTTATTATCTTCTTCCTTCTTGTGTTGTTGAAGAAGGTAACAGGGGTCACCAATATAAATTCCTAGCATGTAGACTCTGGATTTTCATCTGGCAAACATTACAAACTTCTGCCTTCATGATTATTTTCTATCTTTTTTTTATGGTTTTAGAGCACTGCTCACTAGTTCCACTGATTATAAATTACAGGATAGGGAGAGATCTGATGAAAATATTCACCTTTAAGAGGCCCAGAATTTTATGTCTGTGAGAAAACACATATTTTTCATTGTTAACAGATGCAGCCCAAACCACAGCCAAACAACTGCTCACAGCACACAGATATACACCTACATTACACACATTGCATGTGTATGGGGACACATATCCTGTATTTTCACAATTATTCAGCTTTCACTTTATCATCACAAAAAAAATGAATGTTGATGAACACTCTAGAAGAGGCAACACTTCTCTGTGAAGCTGTCTGGAATGTCCAAGTGATAGAGAGAGATGACCATGACATCAAAATGGGTCATGAATGACAGCTGCAGAATTCTTTTTCCTTGTGCCAGAACTCCTAAATGCACCACTTTCAGCATATCAGTACTCCTTAAGATCCACTGCAGCTTCTGGAGATGGTACTGAAAAGACCATCATCTTCTGTTTTTAAATGGAAGCTAATATTCAAGTTCTATATTTGGATGCCTCTTCACAGTTAAATGCTTCAATTTCCACATATAAAAATGGGGAATGATACTGACCTTAGTAGAGCACTTTGAAATGCAAGGCAAAGAAAAGTTTCAAGAAAAGATGACATTATTTTTATTTTTCCTCTTACCATCTGTGGAGGTTAAAAAAAGAATGAAAATTGATATAACAGAAACAAAGACAATGTGTTTTGATTATCCGGGTAGAGGGTGATATTTGCATGAGACCTTCACCAGTTTTCAAGAACAAAGACAGCAAAAACTAGAAACCAAGAGTTTATGCTGCACACCACTAGCATGTTTTGGGTCTGACTTAAAAGAGGGATTGTAGACCAGTTTACATTCTATTTTTGTTTGGTAGTTTTATCCAGCTGTTGCAGACATGTAGCTAGAATTTGGCTTCTGGAGTTCTCCCCCATGCATGTCAAGATTCGAGACCTGGTTTTCCTGTTTTAAATTGGGCAGCCATCCTGGAAACCATAATAAAATGCAGCACTGCTGACAGACTTTCTCATGGAAAGTTGAACAAAATGCTATAGAAATTGCTATATTCAAAGTCGTGGTAAGAGCTTGCAGTGTCTCCTAAAAGTCCCTGAATATTGTCTTTTTTCTACCTTTCCGGGTTCCTTTTAGTTCTTTGCTATATTTTTTTATAAGTTCGCTTTTATCTCATCAAAAATAGCCACTTTGTCCAAGTCAGTTGTCAAGATCCCCTTTATCATAAAAAATCAGTGACAGGCACATCTAGAGGACTGCGTGGAT
Source organism: Alaudala cheleensis (assembly GCA_013398995.1). Classification (NCBI taxonomy): domain Eukaryota; kingdom Metazoa; phylum Chordata; class Aves; order Passeriformes; family Alaudidae; genus Alaudala; species Alaudala cheleensis. Next base: position 73,210 of record VWYE01006647.1, on the reverse strand, counting down.
CTGTGTCATATATATCTTTGGATGGGTTAAACCCTTTTTCTTTCCACTGGCTTATGCGGATGCCCAAAAGGCAGGCTCAAACTGCATGCCTCTGTGTTTGATGGCTTGGTGAGACTTAGGTGAGAAAAATCCCACTCCTGGTCGCACATAATAATGTGAAAATCTTCACAGAAAACACAGAGAAGCAAGGTCCTGGCCCCCAACCTGGAAGTTCAAATCAAAGTGATGGACATACCAGAGAAGTGGGGGTATACCACCAAAGGCAAAAGTTATGGAAACAGCGGTGCACAATTGCTCATTTTAGGGATCCATCTGGTTAGGTGTGTTGTTTCATTTAAATTATGTGTAAACGCATTTACTTAATGGCCCTCATTTCTGCATTTGTGCCTGTCATGTGAGCACTGCAGCACAGACGGTTTTCATTTCTAAACCTGAGGCACAAGTAGCAGACCTCACCTTTGCTGGATGCCGTCGGGTGTCAAAACCGAAAAGTTCAGCTTGTGCCCCTTCCAAGGTAACATAATACACACGCATCTGTGCACCCTGAGGTCTGCACACAGCTGCACAATGTTTTATGAGATGTTGCAGTGGCTTCTGCTAGACTTCCTGACGTAAAACTACAAACAATCAAACCCTCCTTCCCCCACATCCCATTCTCTCAATCAAATCCCTGAGAAAGGAGATTTTTTTTTTTAAAGCCAACTATGTCCTTTAAACATTTTTTCTCTCCAGAGCAGAAGTTACCTCAGTATTTACAGGAGAGCAGGATCTTGGGTATTTCAGCTTTGAGCAGAAGGAAGCCAAACTTCTTAACTTTGGTTCAAAACAAAAGTTTCTCTCAATAAAGTCTAAATCAACCTTGGAAGTTAGAAATAAGTATGCTCCACTGAGCAGAAAAGCATGACCTGACATTTAGAAACTGCTCACTGCTCTCCCAGCCACCCAAGAGAGAAATGATTCTGCATTAACAGAAGAAAAATGCAACCCTGAAAATTGATATCGGTGTATTTACAACAGGATATCTGCACAGTACAGTGCCCTGCCACTTTCCTTTTTTTATATTCTAACTGTTTCACTCAGCTTGTATAATTCTTTAACCAGTTCCAGGTCAATAAAATAAAATAGCACTTTTTTTTTTTTCTGTTTGATAAACAAAAATATTTCCTAATTGATGCCAGTTCTCGAGAGTGAATTGGTTTTTAACTCAAAGACTTAATTTTGATATCTTCAGAATGAATTAATTTAAATCCACGTAACTTTGTAGTCTAATAAAAGACTGGAAATCTGAATAACCAAGTAAGTATAAAGTGACTTCAAATTCCTTATTTTTTTTACCTATCAAAGAATAAAAAGAAAAAAATCAGGAAATATCTCAGCTACCTCAGATACCAGAAACCTGACCCCAGATAAAAAGTAGGATACACCTTGAGTGCAAAGACATTTTAACATTTATTTTCCTTTTCCCAGAAAATGAACATGAAGGTGTCAGTACAATATTTTCAAACTGAAGAGCAGGATGCATTAGAAATGAAACTAGTCACCATCAGGACTCCTCAGAGCCACCCTTCAGATGAACAGGTCCACACAAATTTCAAAAATAATGTTGTAGTACAATGTTTATTGTACTTGTTAGCATATAGGAAACCAGTAAGGGACTCCTGTGAACAGAGTCACAGTGACAGTGCTCAGACATCAGATGCACAAAATGATCAGTCTTTCAGCCATTTCACAGTGCATGGACTATTAGTATTAGTCTGGGATTTAAACAAAACCTTGGACAGAAACAATGCAAATTCTGATACAGTTGCATGGGAACTGCATACCTAATTCCACCAGTCTCCCCTGAAAATTCAAGCCTTGGTGCTCTTACACAGATGTTTGCATTTTCACTCAGCAGTATCCACAACAATAAACTTCTAGGTGGAAATCCTTAGATGGTGGCCCTTCTCCTGGGAAGTGACAGGGAAAAGAAAAGGTTCTGTCAATGACATACCCGCCCAGTACCACTTCAGTTAGCAGAGCTCCTGCATGAAACTTGAAGCACAAAGTCATGGTGGTGTCCTGCTCTGCAAATGTTCAACAGCCTAACTCTAAGGGATATGTGATCACTCTTTTCAAGTGTTACCCTGGAAACAATTTGCCTCTTGGCAGACGTTGCATACTCATACAGGAAACTAAATTTAAATCCTTAGGCATAACATCTTGGTCATGCCTGCCCTTTTGTTTGAACTCCTTTAATAAAACTCTTGCCCTCACACTTGGCTGTACTAAATCCAAATATGATCTTTGCTTCCTCCTCATTATTAGTTCACAGGGAACTCTAGTACTTGTATGCGGGGTTATCCATTACTTAAAAGGAAAATGTGCCAACTTGGAGCTCTGTTCATTGACTTACATGATGTTTATGCAAGGATTTTCATGCAACTGGCTTATAATGGCCATGTAATTTGCCTCTTCTGAACAGCTTTACAGAAAGGGTATTCATCACCAACTCAGACCTCTCAGCATACAACAGGTGAGTCAGTTCATAGGTGAATTGGGAATAAACAACAGATCAAGGTGGAACATTTTAAAAAAGAGAGCCAGGCAAGCAGAGCTGGTGCAATCAATCAAAAATATGACTCTTAAATGAGTAGTTTCAGAGACGGGTGACGACAAATGAATGGAAATGTTATGTACACAACTTAGACTCATACCTGGCTGAAGGCATATAGTGCAACTGGAAATTTTGGAAAGAAATATCTGCCCACCTGGCCAGCAAGAGCAGCACTTTCTAAACAGTGGAGAGACCAAGTAAGCTCTCCATCTTTGCTCAGAAACACGGGCACACCCAAACAGGACAGGAGAGGGGAAAGCACCATGTCATTCTACAGTACACACAGGCTTGAACTCACACTGCCTGTTCTAACAACCATCCCTTCTCAAACACTTGCAGAGTGACAAGTAGTGGTACACAGCCCAGGAGCCCACGTTGTCCTTTAGTGATGGCAAACTGCAAACATTTGTGTCCAAATGAGCACACTCAACATCTAAGAGCCCTACTGGAAAAGCTGAGACCTCACACATTAATAAGGGGGTTTGGGGAATTTTTTCTTGCCTCTTGTCATTTTCTTTTTTTCTTTTTTTAAATTGATGCTGAAGCAATCCCAGTAGACCTGGAAACACATGCAAGGGGGGACTAAATTGGATCCAAGTCTCAAAAGGATGAAATAAGGATTTAACAATACCTCTCAGACTTAACTCCCCTGATGAGGTAGGTGCTGGCAGGGGACTGTGTGGAATTGCAGAGTGTTGCCTCCTGCTTTTTTTTTTTTCTTCATAAAATAGCCCGTAAGGCAAAGAGTGCCTGAGACATGACCAATGTTTTTTTTGGGAATGGATGAGTTTTAGCAGTGGGAGGAAAAATAATTTTCAAAATTTACTTTTCACCACCGTGCAACACCTTGAAAATATTCTAGTGAAAAAGCCAGGTGTTGTGCAGTTCCAGGATTCTATCAGAGGCTCAGTTTCTTTGACTGGTAGAGGAGAAAATGCTACCAGCATGCTGGAGGAAATAACAGCTGTAGTCAAACTGTTAACACAGTAGCCAGGAAAAAGAGAGTGCATGTGAACATCTCTGTGTCTCATCTAAAGCATCATTAAGCATGAATTAAGGGCAGTTGACGTTTTTTCTTCTTTTTTTTTTTTTTTTAACAAATTTATCACAAATTAGGGCTGTGTGCTTTTCAGAGACATGCCAGGAAACAATTGCTGTATGTCAGTATTTAATGCAAGTAAATGGGACATACAAAGGATGAAAGAGTAAAGTTCCACAGTCATTTTACATGTCATGATCTGGAAAATGATGTCTTCCAGAAGTTCTCACAAAAAGGTTGAGATAATGAGGAACTGCATGCAGAGCTCTCAAATCTCACTCTAAAGCTAGGAATGCAAGCATTTTCTTCTCAGAGGTATTCTCTAACTTCTCATGCACATACAAGGTACTATTCCACTGATGGCAAAGAAATTATTTTTGCTGAATGACATAGGTAAAACTAAAAGTCAAAGTTGGCCAAAAGCATAGTCAGAGGACCAGATTCACCACTATGTTCCAGTGGTTTTATGTTACCCCAGTGATACCAGACAGCTATAAAACTAGATTAAGTAATTTAAGGCTGCTGTGTGTCACCAGAAAAGTACAGAGCAGCTGCAACATACATGGGAAATCTCTATTGCAGTGTTTTACCATTCCTACCTTCTCACTTTTCTGACTTTCTCATCAAAGACTAGTACCAATTCCAGATGCTGTGAAAATATACGGAAAATAAATACTGGGGGAAAGAAAAGCCAAGCATTTAACAGCAGTAACCCAAACAGGTCATAATTTCTGTTTTTAAGTTAGTATGCAAGCAAATTTTCACTAATGTGTTTTTTAAACTTGCTACAACCACATTTCTTTGTAGGAAGAGACAGCAATATTGAGTTGGCTTTTATTAGCACCACACCATACTCCACAACTCTGAAACCAAGAGCTTTTGAGAAGAAATACATGAGGTCTAGTGTAGGCTGAGAGCTTGTTAACAACTTATTGAAACAATTCCCACAGATTTCACAATCTGCCATCTCTCATGTTTATCAGGCTCAGGCAATTTCATTGTGCACAATTATCATCGTTTGAAACTCATCAAGATCTGTAAAACAGACTTGGAAAACAGTTTCTTGCTGTCTAGGTATGCCATGCAGTCTAAATGCCATACAGTGAAATGAACCTAAATTTTTCTTAAATGTAAAATTTCAAAAATTACAAATAAAGTAAATATGCAACCTTCTCAAAAATTTCCTTCCCCTCTCCAGACAAATAAAAAATTTCAAATATCAATTTCAAAAATGTGGGGGAAAAAATCTTAATAGTCTATATTTCAGGTTGCTTTCCCATATCAATTCATGTAATACTGTATTAAGGCTTTAGACTGAAATCTGAAACAGTTGCAAAAGGGCAGAAAAAAATTCCTTAGAAAAACTTAAATGAGTTAGAATTTCCTAGCAGTGAGAATGATTAAATATTGGAATGATTTACTCATACTGGCCTATCTTTAAGAAAAGACAGGAGATGGCTCACAGCCTGTGCACAAGGAGGGAAGAAGATCTGGCTGAACATTGTGGAATGTGTCTTCCTGGCATGAGAATCTTGGAATCTGGAGCCCTCTGCTCATCCCTTACCTTTTGTGCCATGAACATTACTGCAATGTTTGCTACTCCATAATAAGATAATGAGGCAGAACATACCTTCAGGGAATTGGAGGATTATAATAAATGAGGGGAAGTCAGTGAAAAGCTGAGTTGCTGAGATTCAGTTCAGAGGAAATCGGGTAAACTTGAGGGCAAGGCCAACAGAAAATTCCTAAAGTTCTACAAAGAGAAGTGCAAAGTCCTGTGCCTGAAAGTCCAGGCTTTAGCACACACTGGGAATTGTCTCAATGGTAGACCTGGTGGGAAGGTGAGCACCAGACTGAACTTGAGCTCACACAGCACTCTTACAGTGAATAACACGTTTGGGTGCATTAGGAGAGCAGTAAAGGGTTTTAGGGACTCACTGTGACCTTCCACTTGCTCCCCTGCTCTGTCCTGTCTTGAGCTCTTCAGTACCCGTTTGAAGTTAGACAATGGAGTTGAGATTTAAATATTATATGGAACAATTCTTAGGGAAATAGATTCTTGGATTAGGTTTGCAGAGATTTGATGTTTTGGGACAAACAGGAGGTCCAGATGAAACAGTTTTTGCTTTTCTCCTCTGTCCCTAAATTCAATGGAATCTAAAATAACTAGCTCTGTGAAGTCAGTTCATTTCACTGATGGTTTTGGCAGAGTTCCTGTCCCTCCCTGTTGCCAGAAAACATGGCAGAGTAAAATGCCTGTTGGACTGTCACAGCTTTAGGCCTTATGACTCTGAGGGACAAATGCCAAGGCAATCAGCGTGCTGGGGAAGCTGCACACTTCACAAGCTCTGCAGAATTACGTGACCTTGCAAAAGGGAGAAGTCACGAGGTCAGAGGAGAAAAAAAAAAAAGATATGGAAGGAAAGGACAAGGAGCTACAGAGCAATTAATTTAGCCCCCCATTTAGCCTACACAGTGCTACTACTGCTTCTATTTCATCTGAGCAGATGCTAACTGAGCCAATAATCTGAATACAGCAATACAAACAGAGAAATTCAGTGATGGTAGCACAATAACTTCTCCCTACCAGGAATGTGATAAGGGATTTTACAAACCACCAGACTCTACCTAGCTTTGCACCTTGCCTATCCTTGCTTTATATTGTCTGTTTGTCTTGCCTTGCTTTATCTTATCAAAACATCACTGTCTGAACGAGCTGGGAATAACCCAATCCTAATTTTTCCACTAGATTTTCCAGCCTGTATTAAATTTACCACTCATGAATGAATAATCTGTTATCCTTCTGCAACAAATTAATTGCAGGCTGTTACAGAATGAGTGATGTGGGTACAAATTCTGTAAGTGTCTGCTATATAAAAATCAATACAGCCTTTGCTGTTGGGATTATCCTGTGCCAACATACTTGGCAAAAAGTACAGCATGTGTGCACACAACACAAGAAACTTACAGGTCAGTTGACAGTTGAATATTTATATGTTTTTCAAAAACCTTGGGAAGCTATAGAAAGGATGGTTCTGAAGCATTCCTGCTACCCTGTGTACTTTATAAATTGCCTTGGGTTCAACATATGGTGCTTTTTTAAAAAATACATGTAAATAACTGCTTCTGATTGCTTTCAGAACTGCACCCAGCTCATCACTGTAATCCTACCATAAAATGTATGTCAGTTATTAAAAAATGAACAAAAATCCACAGGCATGTGGATGTCATGTTCTGCTAACCTGGCTTGGCCATCTACACATGTGGTGCATGGAGGAGTGGAACAGCTACAGTCTAATTAAGATTCAATCCTGCAAATAACTTCATAAGCTTAACAGTCACTGCTTGAGGGATGGCTCTGCTGAGGTCTGTACTATGTCTGCAATTCACACCAATTGCTGAAGCTGATTTGTCTTGAAACTCTCTTGTTAGGAACTGCTCAGAGTGCAGCTATCCCAGTATGGAACATAGTATGGGTAAATTCAATGAATCTTTACCCAGTATTCTGGTGAGCTTTGCATCTTGAATCCTTTCATACATTTCTAGCTACAATTCTGGTAGGTGGCCAGGTTGGTTTATTTCGAAAAGACTTGTGTCTACATCTATAATTTATAAACACAGCACAGAAAAATCCACAGGCAGTGAGAAGCATTTGACATAATTAGCCCTTTGCAATAGTACTCTTGAAAATATGTTTACACATGGATATGGATCACTTCTGGGGACAAAGATTCCAGAAATGGGTATAGCTGCAGCACTGAAGAACATGAGTCTCTGCGCTGAAGGGAGCTCTATCCAGAACTGTGGTTAGTCTCAGCTTAGCATAACACTGTGTGTAGTGAATCTGCAACCTCAGTTGAAATCAGCAGGAGCTGCATGTGTGCAAGGGAAGAAATTGGCACATTAGGACCTAATATGGCACATCAAAGGAAGATAGAGCTGGCATCTTTCAGAGGATTTTCTGATATTCACATGCAACTGTTCACTGTGGGTGGCATCGAACTGGGTATGAATGGATTAGAGCATAGACAGGAACCAGAGCAACTGCAGCTAAGAGGAGGTCTGCAGACCACCCCCAGCATGCTGTAAGACCACCAGTTTCCCTCAGAACAGTGAAGGAGGCAGGGGGAAATGGAGACTACAGGCATTATAGTTTCTTGCAACAGAAAGCAATTTACTATTACCGATGGGAACTGTAGCTGGGAACTGCTTTTTTTTTTTTTTTTTTCAGTACTTGAAACTACCTCCTGAAACCTTATTGAGAAACAAATGAGTAAACTTGGCAAATGATGAAAACTTGCAGCTTGGGCAGGATGGGTTCTCTGATTCTAGTCTACTCAATTTAGCAGAGCTTTTGTCCATCCATTTGAAGATCATATCTTGCTGTTATGATGAAATGCACAGAGAGCAGTCTGATGTTATAGTTTATTCTGGTTTTATAATGCACAGGTGTATGAGCACATGCATGCTAGACTCTTTGCCTTTGTTTGGAGACTGGTTGTTCTTTCCATGGTCACAGCTCATCGACAAAAGCCACATATCTGAATCCAGTGTGCTGTGTTTAAAACCTTTAGATACACTGCTTTCTACACTCTAAGGCTGTGCTCTGGTTTCTCCTTTCCTTATGTGTGTGGGCCATTCCATGCCCCTCATTACTCCTCAGATTCATCGTGCCAGACCCCTCTCATGCTGGCAGCAGCAGCATGTGCACTTTGGTGATTTATAACACTGGGCTCCTTGGGGAAGAGTGTGTTTCACTGGCAGTAAAAGGAGTTGTTGTGCAGGTGGAAACTTGTTTAAACAAATCTGAAGTTGTGATATAATGGAGGTTGGTAGTTTAACATAGGCTCTGAGTGTCCAGAAAACTGATGTTATTTTATGCAGAAGAAATCTGCCTGAGCTCTTCATTTCAGAGATTTCCATCAACTAAAAGGAAAAAGAAAGTACTATTTGGGCAAATCTGAAACTAAAATCAAATGCTCATGTATATGCAGGTGACATGCCTGAACAAAAAAGTCCAAATTCTTGTTATCAGGTTAACAAATGCGTTTTCACGCCTCACAAAAGTATTTGTCTTAAAATCCTGCTTCCTGTAAACAAATTTCAGATATAAAAATGTCTTCCAAATCTAAATATTCCGCAAAATACGGAAGTAGGAGAAAAAATAATGTACTGGTAAATGAATCTCAGATGTTATTGTCTAATAGCTCTTCTTCAACTACTATACTCCTGTGATAACAGCACCCCAGATAATGTTATTATCTACAGCCTATAAACGTGATTTTCTATTCTGAAAGTTGAATGAAAAGGTTCAGAGTGCAAGTTGTGTTCAGATAACCATCCAGAATTCTGAATGTTTATTATGAAGTCATCTGAACCTATCAAATCTCCAGTTTGAATTGGCAGTCTCCTGAAAACCAGCATTTCATGTGAGATTTCTGGCACTTACCTTTCAGGTGCAGGCCAGAAACATCATTTTTGTGGTGCTACATTTTCAGACCTTGATGGCAATTACTACTGTCATAAGAAAGGCTCTCTCTCTTCTTGCTCCAGAACTTCAAAAATATTTGGTTGCAGTTTGGTTCTGAAAGTGTGAAAAGGTTGAGGAGAAGGTTTTAATTTCCTTTTCCTTTTTTTTTCCTGATCCTTTTTGTCTCTTTTGAGTCAGTGCTTCATTATCTCAGATGAAATGTCCCAATAGTGAAACAACTTTAAATTTTGTCAAATCTAGTATTTCTTGTGCCTCCTCAAAGCATCAGACCTATAGAGCAACTGTTACAGTAGTTTATTTCTTTGTCGTCAGCTCTGTCTGTTGAAAATTAAAACATTTTCCTCATCTTGATGTGTGGCATATCTGACTGTGAAAGGCCTCACCATCTGGTTTAGGACCTGTAGAACTTAATATGGAATGTGAGCACCATTGTAAGAAACATCCAATGTTTGTTTTATTTCATTTCAGACACTAACTTTACAGAATCTCCATACAGAGCATTTTATTTATTTATTTGTTTGTTTATTTATTTAATATAAATGCTTTATATTAAAAAAAAACCCCATATTTCACTTCCTATCTTTTTAGGCTCCAGAAATAATCTGGAGCCTAATTTTTACCAAAAAAATTTTTTTCTTTTTTTTTTACAAAAAAAATTTGACAAAACTCCATGCTGTAAGGCAAGGCTGAGGTTTCCCTCATCTAACTTTAGCTGTTTGAAACAGATACTCAGCTGAAGCTAATAATGTGTGTTCCCTCTGCTGACTAATGACAGCTCTCATTCAGCCCTAAGCTTGTCAAAAGTCTGACAATCTGAATCCTAAAGTTTGATCCATCTGGGTGGAAGAAAGAAGTATTTGAATTGTGCTGCCACAAAGCTCCCTCTGCTCTCAGCAGTTTATTCTGCCCTTTGGAGCTTGGGACAGTTTAACCTTTAATGTTGAACCTTTACAGTCAAAAAAAAAATCTCTACCAATCAAGTAATTTAACTGATACCAGCTCAGTTAATTGACATTATTATATTTACTGGTACAGGAAGATGATTATTAGTGTGGACCTGCTTTCTCATTCAAACAGGGGAGTGACAAAGTAACTTCTGGGTTACTTACATGGTTAATTACATCTCAGAGTTGCTGTTTGAGACAAGAGAACCTTTTGATTTTCCTAAATGGATGAAGACATACTTCATTTTAAAAAGGTCATTTCAAGGCTATCAAATTAAAAAACAGAGATATTCTCCTTAGTTCATAGGTGCCATATGCTCTTCAAGCTCATATATGCTCTTCAAGCTTATCCTTTGTCATGCAAAAACCTGTGTTTACTTCAAGCTTTGTTTCTAGTGTGTTTTTATTTTCCCAGGTTTATCTCAGTCAGCATCTGTACCCATTTATGCCTGTCCCAACACACTCAGACAGGAAGAAATTTGTGTTTCAGTTGAAATATGTTTCCTATAGAGCCTGCAGGTTTCCTCACTAGCTAAACTGTGACAGGTAAAATTTTGCATCTTGCTTTAAAATCTTCCCTACCAGTCCCATGACTTTAATTTAATATTTCAGGGTGAGTTCTGACAGTGTTCTGTTAACTTTCACAACTCAGCCACAAACCTGGACGCTGATATTCTGGCTCATGAAACCAACTGTGAAACTTAAATCTTTAAACAATTATTGAAGCCTTGAGGTTATAGTGATTCCACATCAGTTAAACTAATTCTTCTAAGACATATCATCAGACTTGGCTGCTAGTAAGAATTTCTGCAGTAATGTACAATTTTTCATATACAAAACAGAAGAGAATTATTCATTCTTTATCTCTGACTGCAAGTTTGCTTGAAATCTTCTGCAAAGTTATGTACCATTAGTCTGGCAACTGAGGGTTATTTGGCACTCTTGAAAAAACAATAATTCCTTTCTGCCTCTGGTACATCATTGCCCTGAAGCTAAATCCCCTTCCTTAAAGCACATTTCAGATTTGAAAACACTGACTCCCAAAAGAAGTTTCATAAATAGCTCAAAGATTGAGTCTCATTTGTAAAATAAAGAGAATATAAGAATGTCTTAATATACATAGAGAGGGTTTGGGTGTTGCTTCCAGGTTAACAGCTCATCATCTGCTCATTATGTAGGATAAAAAAGGGCAAATAATCCAGACATCACATCTTAGCATCTTTTTACTTAGAATATTGACAGCAATGGTGACTAATCTCCCATTGACACAATCAATGGGAGATTAAAGAATTCTTTCTCACTTTTAGTGCTTAGAATGCAATAATGCAAATATGAAACTATTTGCCAAATATTCCAAAATATCAATCTGCCTATGTGGTATGCAGAATCTTGTAAGAAATATAGACAAATTTCTTGATGTCTCATCATCCTACTGAGACTTACTCTTCAAAAAGTAGAAAACCCAATAATCCTCCTGATTCTTCCTGAAATTCCTTAGAAATCAGAAGTTTTCAAAAGTCTTCAGATTTCATGATATTGAGGCAACTGATGCTTTCCTCAAAATTATTTTTGGAAAACTGGCATTCTGGGCACAAACCCAGTGCCCTTTCATTCATTTCCCTGTCTCTTAAACACATAGTTTATGGAATACAGAGTGTAAAAAGCTGTTACTTTCAGCTGTGTGATATGTTGAAAATAATTTTCCCACATTCTGTTTTCTTCTTTTTTTTTTACAAAGAGTTCTGTCAACATCCTAACAGCTTCATAATGCATTGTCTGGGGCCAAAAATTAAAAGTCCATTTATCTTGTAGTTGCAGACATGTCTGTGAGTTGAGTGATACAGTAACTGGTCAATATTCTGTCAGTTCTTTCTCGGGGAAATATCAATGGGAGCCTTCTTGAAACTGTAGTGGTTAAAAACATAAGGACTTTGGGTTCTGGCAACCCAGAGATTATTTCCTAAGTCAAACCTGAGTATGGGATTGATAATTTGTTTTAAGATTGTTTAATTCTGCAGCATTGTTTTAATTTTCTACACATGTAGAATTTGGCAGGAAGTAGTGAACGTGCTTTGTTTGACATCTGCTGACCTCATTTAATAATTGTTATTAATTCTTCTATTGCAACTTCATTAGGATCATATTCCTTTCCATGTGAATGCCCTCTGGTGGTGAATTAACACCTCACCCTGTGCTGATCATCTCTGGTCACAAAAATATTAATTCTTTATTGCCTTAGTCATAGAAATCAGCTTTAATTTTATATAAAGCCTCCAATCAGAGATTAACCAATTTCTGAAACAAGGGTGCTAATTTCAACCTGAGGGAGAAAGAAGAGTGTTTGCTGTAAGGAGAATATTAATGAATAAGTATTCAATTGCTTAATCAAATTGAAACTTGAAATAATGTTAAGAACACACAAAATAGAAAACTGTTTTGGCTTCACTTAAGATTGGAAATCTTGAAAAGAACCTTGTCCCTTGTTAACCTACTATTTCTGTTTTGCAACCAAAACTGGAAATGCAAGGGAGAAAAAAAAGGAAAAAGTCTTCATAAAAATGGAAAATCAGAAACACAAAAAGTTTGAAACTAGAAGAAATGTCAGTTCTCATTTTATTTAAATCAAGTTTGGTTCTAATCTCCAGCACATTTCTCCATTCACAAAAGAATTCTGCTCCTAAGATATGTATTCTCCTCTTCATGTGACATGATTGCGCACAGAGTCATCAGACATTGATTAATATTTCTACATATTTAAAAGCATCCAAAGCACAGTATGCATTTAAAGTAAAAGCTAAGTTAGGAAACTAAGAGGACAGATATTTAGGGGTGTGATTTGGTCAAAACACTCTAAACAGAGGGGAGTTAAAAAAAAAAAAAGAAGAAGAAGAAAAATTAGGATAAATACATTCCTTTCTCTCCTGGGGATGAAAACATGTGCTAATTTGTCAACTATCCACAGACATGGAGCTGATTTTTCTTTTTCTCTTTTCTTTTTTTTTTCCTCTTTTTTTTTTTTTTTTAATGCAGGAGAGGACAGGACAGGACAGGACAGGACAGCACAGGAGAGTAAACCCAATGCAACACTGAGTAATGAATAGTGGGAAGGGTGAAGTCTGAAACACCTTGAGAACATACTTCATTAAGACAACCAGTGTTATTGAAACCAGGCAAAACCCTTCACCTGTCACAAAATTTGCATAATTGAGGTGAATAAATGAGCTTTTTTAAATATAGAATTTTAGAGAAATGAAAAGCAGAACATTCTTAGGATCTCACATTCCCTTTCTCATATGATGTCTCATGGTAATTGGATAAGTGAATTTTGAAGATTTGTCTCTGTGTCTGGCAAGGAAGCACATTTCTCATAACTGAAGAAAAGGAGAGTGATTCAGTTTACCTCTTAACTTCAGTAGCTCATGGTTATTTGGCTGATGGTTCCTGTCCAAATCCTTATTTGTCACCTGTCAGGAGGGCTGTCATGCTATTTTTTCTATTTTGGGATAGACGTTACAACATTTCCTTACTGATGTAAGAGAAATTTTATCCTTTGATGGTATGAACATATTGTATAGTTAAATATTTGCCTGTCAAAACTAGAAATCACTTTATAATCCTATCTCAGCATTACACTTTTTTGGGATTTCTGCATTAAATGAGTGGGTGGTTCCCAGTGCTTTTGCACTAAGAATCTATCTGTCTATTTATTTACAGTTTCAATTTTTCCTTCGTTTTTTGCAGTGTTCATAAATTACCCATCCCAAACAGAGAAGTCCTCACTGGATTTCACGAAGCCCCTGATACTTTTAATTTTGTAGCAATAAATGTCTATTTGAGGTCACAGATTGGGAAGCAGGGTTGATATGGGATTTAGAAATAAAGAAGGATACTCACATGATTATAGCATTCTTGGTGAGGAGACTACATGAGAAAAACTTTGACACTTGCTTTAAATCTATCATTCTGATCTGTGACAGCATCTTTGCCCAAGATCCCTGGTGTGAACTAGTGTGTGTTGATGGAATGCAGTTCAATATTTTTTATGCATCTGAAATGTGAATAAAGATTCAAAATCAAAGACTAATCCAGCTCTGAATCTGACTAGATGCCACTGGAGGATTCACACCAGTAATCTGAGGCTCTTGTCTGATGCCAGGAAGGTGGCAGCTTTATGCTGTGCCAGCTGGAAATTTTTCCATACTAAGTTTCAGATGAAGCCTTTAATGAGGTTGCAAACATGTAGAACACTGGCACCTTTCCTCCTTATCTCCACGGGAGGAAAGGATGCCATTTCCTCAGAGACTGGAGAGAAAGAACATTATTTTCCAGTGAATCACTCTGACCACTCTGCCTTGGAAAAATGTGAAACAGAACCACCAAGCAGTGAGAATAAAAGCTACATTTAGTGTTACTGAAGATAATGTTATTAATATTTTCAGCTGGGATGCTTCATTAGGAAAGAATATATGTGTTGGACATAGCACCTGTGGGCACAGAATCTAAGGCTGCATGTGATGATACTGCAGCTGGACCAGCCAGCCTAACCAGCTCCTTTCATTCATCACACCAAGAAAAATCAGATTGGATTCCATTAATCTTCTGCCTTTAGGCTCTGAAAAAGGAAAAAAGAACAATCCTGGGGGAATCTCAACATCCACTGTGGCAAAGCAAAAGAGGTCCAGCTCAGGGAGATATTTCTTGTGGTCACATCTGAGAGAAGGCATCTTTTAGAGTCACTAATGCCACCCCCGTGTGGCAATGGAGATGGCCATGTTTTTGAGTTCAGTAGACAAAACTTTCAATAATTTTTGCTAGTTTGTGTCAATATTCACCTTCAGCTTTTTAAGACTTTTTTTTCCCTATTTTCCTACATTTTCACCTTTTCTCTTAATATGCTTCTTTTTATCACCATTTCATCTTGGCAGTAAAAAAATAAATGTGTAAATGAGAGAAATTTATTTTTTTCATATGTGAAGAAAGAGAAAACAACTGGAAATATTTTGTCAAAAGACAAAGACCATGTAAGGCACTTAGAAGGAAGTACTTTTTTTTTTTTCTGCAAATTTGTTCAATATTTTCCAGAAAATCTACACAGGGTCTGTTTTAGCACTTTATAAATGCATACTCTAAATATAATTTGTAAAATGAATCTCACAATTATGATTCCTAGAAAAATAAAATGCAGTGTGCTTTATATCTCTTTCCCTTTAAAAGTGTTGATGTTCTTGTACACTGAAGGAATTAGATCTATCTAAGACTTTTATGTTCTAACATAAAAGTGATTCTTCTGAAGTTCCAAACAGAAGACACAATCTGGAAGCATCTGTACATGTCACACAGACTTGTAGTCAATTCAAAACAACAAAAAAAAATCTTGCCATTCTTTTTAAAAGATGAGATTAGAGAAATAATTCCAGTATCAAGGTTTATAGGTTTCATTTGGGATCTTTATTATTTTGGAGCTCCACTTTCTTGAGTTGTTCTAATTACTGATTTCTCTTACATTTTCACTTAACTAATAGTAGATTTATAAAATGGTAAACTCACCTCTCTGGTTTTCCAGGTGAGGAATGGAACAGGTGAGCACATTTTCCTGCATGAATTATTGTGGTTGGACTCAGTGTAGCTGTGCTGACCTCTGCCTCTCCCTTCAGTTCCACCTCTGGTTGGAACACACAATCATTACAGTTCTTGGTGCTTTAAATTCCAAATTAAAGTGGTATTTTTGACAGAATCAATAGTCCCACATGACTCCTCCAAAAAAAATACACTTTGAAAGAATTTGCAGTGTATTTTGTAACAATACCATTTAAACAAACCATTTTTGTGTTTATAATGTGGTAGAAATTGAGAACAAAAAACCTAAATTATCCATCTTGCTATCCTAGAAAAATGTCAGGTTTTGAGTCTCACACATCATCAAACCAGTGGTTCTAGCTGTCTCGAGTTCTAGGAGTTTTACAAGCCAGGATACATGTTATGATTTTCTGTGCAAATATATGGGAAATTTAAACACAAGAAAATGTTTTAAAATCACTGGAGGATCACTGTCATCAATATTTTTCAGTGTCATGTCTCCTGCTTTTTAGAGTCCTTTGTTATGGCTGAACAACCAAACAATGTTTTATTTAATATATTTAGATGAGAACTCCTTGCAGCCTGAGAATACAGAGTGACTTTAAAACACACATAAACTAGAAATGAATCATTTAATGCATCTTTTACAAGGAACAAGTAATACCTTCATTTAAACCAAAAAAAGACAGAGGAAAAGTTAAATGATGCTGCTTAAAAGGAACAAACAAACAAGAAGTCTTAGTTCCCTTAAGTCTTCCTAGAAGTAAAAAGTTGTCCATGTTAACAATGGCTTTCCAAACAAGAGACATTTTTATGAACCCATGTTTATTTGAAGTGCAGATATCTCACAGTGTCTCTGTGTTAGCTCTTACAGAAAACTTTACAACACCACCTGACTGGGATGGGCTGTAACTTGTTTAACATCAGAGCAAGCATCTCATGAGGAAGACTGTCATCCTCATTCACAGAGGGAGAAAAAACCAATAGTGAAATCAAGAGCACTTTGATTGTTTGAGATAAATAGGTGCCCTCTTAGTTGCAGTGAGCCTGGCCCTGTGATTTAGAGTGGAGGGATGTTTGTTCTGCTCTTCAGGAAGATAGGTGATAGAAAAATTAGCAAAATCCTTTTCCTCCAGGCCTCCAAAACACTATGCTCTGAATGTCTGCAGGTGTTTTTGAGGTTTTAGAGTTGCAGTCTTACTTGCCAGTTCTTATTCGCCCAGAATGTGCTGGCTTTCTTTATACTAAGAAGTTGAACAATGCCAGGGAACATTGCTGAGACCAGGAAGTCGACCCTCACAACTCTGAAAAATGTTAGACTGGTTGCTGGCAACCTCTTCACTCAGACCAACCAATACTCCCTCTATCAAAGAACTCAGAATGGGACAGCAGCCCCCTCAGGCCAAAGGCTTCATTGGATGGATAGTTTGGATGGAACTGATATGGTTTGGATTTAATGCTGTGCACATTGTCAGACTGTGCAAGCTGACCTTAACATGGAGAATAGACTCTGGGACAGTGATTTACAAGCAAAGGTGGGCTACTGATTCCAGTCCAGTAACACATCTTTTACTGGCCTGTAACACAGGCATCATGACTGCACACTGGAAGCAGAGCACATGGGTAGAAGCAAATATTAGTGCACTCCCTGGTGGGTTTTCCCAGCATTCCTGATTTTTGGCTCCCTTATGCTTCTGTTTTTGCTAGTGGTACCTCTTTCAGTTGCCAGATATCCATTCCCTTAATTCTTATCATAAGTACATTTGGCCAAGGGGTTCCCTGGATAAATCATTGTTTCTCCATGGATTTGGCTTAAACAGAGAAAAGATTTCTATCTTCATTCCCTCTCAGATGACAAGCCCTCCTTGATGCACCTCATGTCCTGAGAGCAGGTTAACCAAAGCAAATATGGAATCACAAGTCATGTGAAGCTCTCACAGTAGCCTGTGAAACCTTTGACCATGGTATCTTTGACAACACACTGACAGGAATGTTTGTCACGCCTGTGTGACATTGCAAATATTCCCCTCCTTGTCTTGGTATCAAATATCTTTAAAGCATGTGAAGCAGCCTCTGTTAGAGATGTTAGAAAATGGATTGAAGCACAGTAGTACCAGGTTATTCCAGGAGCCTGTGGAGGAACCATTTTAAAATTATTTTGTTGTCCGGAATTTGATGAGACTTCAGGAGTTGATTAAGGCTCATAAGTCAGTAACTAACAGTCCATAATCAGTGGAGAGGGACCTGGTTGAGACAGATGGGGTTGTGCAGCCTGAGAAGAGAAGGGTCTAAGGAACTCATTATTGTGGCCTTTCAATATATAAAGGGGGCTTGTAGGAAAGAGAGACAGACTTTTTACCAAGGGCTGTAGTGACAGGAGAAAGGACAATGGTTTTAAACAGAAAGATGGTATATTTAGACTGGGCATAAAGAAGAAATATTTTTACCAGGTTGATGACACAGTGGAACAGGCTGCCCATGGGTTTTAAATGCCCTGTCATTGAAAATGGAAGGAATTGAATGGAAATGGCCTCAAGTTGCACTCAGGGAAGTTTAGATTAGATATTAGGATTTTCTTTTTTCCACATAAAGGATTGTAAATCTTTAGAACAGACTTCCCAGGCAAGTAGTTTCGTCATCATTCTTGGAAGTGTTCAAAAACTCTGTGGAAAAGGCGATTGAGGACATGGTTTAATGGTGAACACAGTAGTGGTGCTAGTTTGACAGCTGGAGTTGATGTTGAAGGACTTTTCTAACCCCAATGATTCCATTACTGATTGGTTATGTTCAAGGTAAGGTTGGAAGGGTCTCTGAGCAATTTCATCTTGTGAAAATATCTCTGCACGTTTGAGGGCATGGAAGAAGTGATTTTTAAAGATCTCTTTCCTCTAAAAGTATTCTGCCATTCTGTGAGTGTAAGCACCACTGGGAAACCCATTCAGCCCATCCACAGACATGACTTCCACAGCCATCTGGAAGCACACATCTTTCTTTACTGGTTACAAATGTAACCCATGGTGGTTTTGCACTTACTTTAGTTTTTGGAAAAGGAATTGTTATTCAGAGGGGAATCTAAATTTTTGCCCTCCATTTTCAGCATTGACTAAAGTTTATTTCTAAATTAAAATTAGCAGCGAATTGCTTTGCAATTGTAAAAGAAAGTGAAAGAAAATGAAAGAAAATTTTGTTGCTGAATGTGTTTAATTTACTAGTGTATTTACTAGAAATAGGCAAACAATTAGATAAACTGACAAAACATATGTTCCATATGCAGTTTCTCCATATTTTAAAGATGTTGTGATCTCTACCAAGAACAAATATTTTGCTCTGGTGCTGAGAGGATCCTCATTTCAAGCAGACTCATTTCTCTGTGGTTTTACTTTGCTGCAAGGGTCTGCCTGGGTAAAGCTGGACAGTGCACATAGGTATGGAATAATTTGCTGCTTCACTCAAATGCAGATTGATCAAGGAAAGAAAAAAGCAACTTTATTACAGCTTGAAACAGCATCACACAACTGTTAGAAGAACAGAATCTGTTAGAAAGGAATATTGCTTATATTTAAAGATCTGGAATATTTAAGAATTGGAATATTTAAAAATTGAAATATTTAAAATATTTCAAAATTCATTCATCCAGTTTAGAATTGGTAAGAAAAATCAGAAACAAATATCACAATAATAATTTCTTATATAACTTATATTCATGGGGGATTTTTACAATAAAAACAACAAAATTGCGAAAGTCGGTCACTCCTCACATAACAGTTTTGGAAAGAAATAAACACAGACTTAATTTTTAGTTGGATTTGTAAGAGACACTTAGGTAAAAAGGGAAAAATAATCATCCTCACAACAGAATTATGATAGAGTTATTAGCAACCATCTTTTGAGTGTAACTGAATGCTACTACTGAGTAAGCCCTGGCACTTGTTTTCAGTTGTTGCACTGACCTTACATATGTAAGACTTCATATTAAATTCTGGACATTGGATGCATCCACTTAAAGTGGTGTTTTCCTCACTGGTGCAGCACCAATTCAGATGAACAATGATTTGCTTCACTGCTGTCCATTTGGGCTCTAGCAGGACATGTCTTTACCAGCAATGGAGTTCATGGCAGCTGCAGGTTCCAGTCCCACACTACACACTCATGCAGAGCTGAAGGATCAGGCACCTGCATCACCAGTGGATACTTTCAATAATGTCCCTGAGAATGGCTTCAAGTTCCTTTTCCTGCACTGAGAACTACTTCAAGTGCTTCAGTTGTGCAACTGAGTGGGCATCATAAGACAGCAACTGAAACAGCAAATTTGCACCTAAGAAGGACCCATGCAGGTCAGTAAATCATTAATATAAATCCAGCCATTGCATACTAGATTTAAAGAACTTGTTATTCTGGAATAAGGTGATGGCACAGATTTTATCCTTAGTCAAATTCCAAATAAGAGTTTATGCCTATAGTACATGGCATCAGTTTTCAAAGAGAAAAATTTAGACATCATTGAAACTTATGACTGGATTGGTGCCATGAATCACTGCACTCTTGTGCCCATGCAGGGCTAATTACAAGTTTTCTGGACTTTCAATAATTTTATTAGTTAAACATCTAAAAGAACTTGGCTTCTATTTCACTTTGAAAGTTTTTCTGTTATTTAGTTATAATTTCCTCTTTTTGAAATTGTTAGTTTTTCTTATTTAGCTGATGAAAGCCATGGGAAAAATCTCATCATCTTTGTCATCCTAGGTCTTTTACATATCTTCTTGTGCCACCAGTTCATGTCCCACTCCCACTCAATTGCAATCTTCCCTTTAAAAATAGCAGTCCTTTTTCAGTTTTCAGAGAAGTAAGGTTTTCTTAATCTCTTGGATTTTGCTCATTTTTGCTCATTTCCAATATGTCTATATGTTTCTTTAAATGTGACGGTCAAACAGGGCAGAGTATTTCATCTGAGGGCTCCCTGGTACTGAGAAGAATGGAATCACAGTCTGCTTTCTCTCAGAGGCAACAATTCTGTTATTAAACTCCCAAGTGAGAGTTGCCTTTTTTGCAGTAGTTTCAAAGAGCATTGGATAAATTTTGTGATCCCCTATAGCTTCTGGAGACTTTTTCATACTACTGCTTTCTGACTAGCCTGTGCAGTTGGGTTTTTTTTCTTTCTTAATGATCCAGAGTTTGTAGAGTGCACCTAAGGGGAAGAGGATGGCTTATACAGAGAAATCTTTCACACCGAGGTTTATTCAAGACAATTTATGTGCTGCAATTCATAGAGAAAAATGTTTGATGTACTTCTGAAAGTTTTGTAGTTATCTTTCAAAATGAGCCACATTTAGTGTGGGATAACTCAATAATAACAAAACTGAAAAGGGAGAATTTGGTGGATGTGATCTGCACTGTACCAGCCTGCTTATGCATCTGTCATCTGATTTTTGGGTGTTATGATATTTCGTGATCAGTCAGCCTTGGCTGACAGCCCAACGCCCACCCAGCTGCTCACTCACGTGTCACTGTCACCACCACCCCTCACTGGGACAGAGCAGGGAGGAAATTGGATGAGAAAGCTCATGGATCAAGAAAAAGACAGGGAGATTTCTTCCTGATTATCATTACAGGCAATACTGAAAGTTGAGGTGGTGGGGGAGGAAAGAATAATTTACTGTCAATTGAAATAGACTTTGGTAGGGAGGATCAAAAAGGCAAACACTAAGCCCAACACCTTTCCTCCTCCTCTACCAGACTCCACTCCAACAATCCAACCTCACATTCACCCTCCCCAGCAGCACAGGAAGGATGGAAGATGGGAGTGGTGATCAGTGCAGATCACAGGTTCTCTCTTCCACTCCTTTTCCCTCACACATTTTTCCCCACTCCAGCATGAGTCCTTCGCAATAGCTGCAGCCCTTCAGGATGAAACTGCTCTGCAGAGCATGGGTTCTTCATGGGCTGCAGAGAACAACTGCTCTGGAGCTTGGAGCCTCCTTCTTGGACCCTGGTGCACCCACTCTTGGTTCTCACCCAATTCTGCTCCCTCCTCCTATCTAAATAAAAAGGTTATTTACCCTTTCTTGAGTGTGCTTCCTTATCAGCACCATTCCAGAGGCACCATCAGCTCCCCAGGCAGGCTGAGCTCTGGCACACTGAATCTGCTGCAGAGGAGGCTGGAACTGGCTGTGACAGGCAGTGGGCAGCCCATGGCTTCTCTCTGCAGCCCACCCACTGCCAAGACCCCTCCACATAAACCCAAAATATCTCTGAATGTCCCTGTGACAGTCACCCTCCCCTGTCTGGAGACATGTTATCCAACCTTTCCTACAGCAGCATCTCAACAGCTGTGCAAAGGCCCCAGCCTTTCTCATAAAGCTCTGCCAAAATCAAGGGAAGAGAGTAAGGAAAGCTTGAGGAAAGCTAAAAGAAAATAGAGTCCTCACTTTCGGAAAAGGCAGCAAGTACTAATAGGTACAAACCCAATTCAGTATAGAAGATTTAATAAATCAGCTACAACAAGCATAACAATGCAATGACATAATGGCCATTTCAAACCAGAGCAGAAGAGAGCTCTGTTTACTGCAACAGCAGTTTTATGGCCAGAATGTCATCCATGTTATCAGTCTGAGCAACATGTTACACAAATAATTTGGGTTGAAATTGTGAGAGTATCCTTTGCAATAAAGTGGTCTAATCCACATCCATTTTATTAGTGAGCATTTCTCTGGGCTTTTTATTTATTTCTGTTATAAAAACAAAGCATGTTTACAGATGTTATTGTGCTGATTTATTGTATCTTTAGAGAAAGAACCTTTTCAGGTTACAAAAATTATGTCATTTTCATTTATATTAAAATATAACTTTTCTGTGGTCATTAAGTGAATTATATTACTTGAGGTAAAGCATATTCAAGGATCTACACATAAATAAAACCAGGTACATTACAAGCACTGTTGTGATATTTATCACTGATGGAGCTTATGATTGCAGAACTATATAAAAATCTTTAGGGGTTACCTTAGCTTAATGGTGTTCTTCCCTTTCACTCACCATCCATTTCTTATTGCAAACATCTGCTTGGAAATAAAAAAGGTTTTATATTTCCCTGGGACATACTTGGCTCTGCAAGAACATTGCTCATTTTATTTAAGAAATACTTAAGTCTAATCAAGTTTTTAATTCCAGAAGTATTACAGCCACTCATCTTGAATGACTTGCCACTCTAATCTATATATTTTAAAATGTCCTTAATGAAAAAGAATAACGTAATAGCTATTGTTGGATTACATAGCAGAAAATGAACTTTACTTTCTCTCTTGATTAGTGCTCTGGCATTTATTCAGTGGCTTGGCCTTGCTCATTTTAGCCTTGGTGTAGTAATAATAACAAATGAACCCTATTACTCTTACTGTTTGCTTACTTCTGTTCTAATGTTAGGTACTCCCCAGTTCATCTTGTAAATTACAGCTAATATAAGGCAGAAATATCTCTGTATGAATAAAAGAAAACAAGTTCCTTATAAACTTTACAAGAGACATTCTTTTTGAAATAAATCTAATGGTTTTGGGGAGAAAAAAATTATGTGTTTTTCACTCACACTGATGAATGCAAAATTATATACCGTATTTCACTTACTAATATGAACTAGTAAAATTCATGGCATGCTGTTTTACAGGCAGTAAAATACTTTTTCCAGATGTGGCTTCATAATTCTCCAAAGACTATCATAGTTATCATAAGATTTATGGGGGATAATTTATTAATCACATTTTTTTTAACTCTGGAAATCTGTTTAGTAAGATGAAAGGGAGCTTTAAAATTAGTCATTTTAACCAAATGTGGATGGCATTATGATATCAAGTTACTTCTTTTGTTCAAATTATTTTTAATGACTTTATTTGTTTTATAGCCTCCACAAGTCAGTACCAACTTGGTGGTAATGATATATCCGGCAAAACTCGAGCATTTTGAAAACCAGCAAGAAAACTTTTTCTAACACACTAAATTAACTTAACTGTGCTACACTATTGTTACAGCTTATTTAGGGATATGTAAGCTACTTAAATTTATTTTCATAAGATTTGAAGGAGACAAAGCTTATAAAAACTATGCCTCATGACTTTAACCCAGCTTCCTTAATGAAAGTTTGTATGTGGATCACATGCATGAAACACTGCAAAGGCTGAATGCTGATTTAAATTCTGTATTTTACAACCAAGTTTATACTGCTGAAGCAGTTTTATTAAATCTGTAGTGAATGTTCAATACATGATAGATCTGATCCTGGAAACTATTTCATGCACAGTTGGCCTGATCCTCTGTGTAGAATGGCTAAGGTAAATAATTTTCTTGAGCCTTGTAACTTTGGGCCATACCCAGAGCTCCAGGTTAATTGCTTTCTGCACCAGTTCCATGCCAGATCAATTCCTTCATCAATCCCTCCAGCTGAGCCATGGGAATGGTGGCAAATGCAGATAACCTGTGTATGAGATTTGGGAATGACATCTGTCATGGGTTTGCCCAGGCAGGCTATGCCAGTGCACCCATGAATGTATATTTCTTAACAGCTACTGTGGGATGTGAGTGAGAACAGAGCAAAGCAGGCCCAAATCTTGAAGCAGTTGCTCACCCGACCAAGAACAGAAAAAGAAGAGCCTCCGGAAGTTCCTGTTGCTTTTTAACCCCTTGGATTCTCAGAGGCGTGGTCTAAACCCTCTTCAACTACTTCCTCTGGGGCCACTTCCTCTAAACCACGACAACATCCCAGACCACAAGTGCTCAAGTTCAGTTGCTAACAAACAGGCATCTGGTGTCCATGGATTTGCTTTAGCCTCTTGCTAAGCTTCCAGTGGTTGAACCAAGACAGCTCTGTTCCCCAAAAGGCTCACAACTTCCAGTCCTGTCCAGTTGTCTTAAGATATTTTAGTACATTTTAAATTCCACTACAAGCCTAGGTTTAGAGGAATCAGTTGAGCTTTAGCTCTCCATTAGGTCTAACAGGATCTCAGACACTCGCATGCTTGTGTCTGAGATTCCTAAGATCCATCTTTCCTGATATCTAAAAGCACCTTAAATTGAATCCTGCCATATGGGTCACCAAGCCAAGAAGGAGACATAAAAGCTAAATAGGATTTTTTCTTATTGAGTGTGATAAGACAATATTGCTAATATTGAGAAACAACAGAAATAAAAAATAAAAGTTTGAAAGAGATTAGGGTTACTGGCTGAAGTGTGAGAGAATACTGAAGGAACTGGAGCAGATGGTAAAGGTAACATCAGGTCTTGTTATGGGAAGGTATTCAACACTTGGTATACAGATTTATAAACTGATGTTCTTAAGTAGAAATGATGGTAAATATTTTCCATCTATCACATATGACATAACTCAAGGTTTATCTTTGTCATGTGACCACTATGACACTCATCAGTTCCTTCACACTACAACAGATTTCATGCAAACACAGTGGAAATTAAGCATTTCTCTGCATCTTAAAGATTTTCATACAGGTTTTAGAATTTATTTCACCTTCTGTTTAGCTCTGCCAAACTGTTAAGCAGCCCCTTAGCTCTATTTCTCATAGAATGGTTCTTATGATTTCAGGATCTGAGTATTAAACTGGTTAAATAATTCTACACTTTGTGTATTTTGTATTGTAAGATGATGCCTGTAGTAAAGTCAGCCTTAATAACCTTCTGGTGCAGAACTCATCTCCTTTTGATTTCCAAACACATGCATGAATGAGTTAAGGAAGATGATGTGGCATTCATCTGGAACTGAGCTTACAAAATAAGTGAAGCAACTTTCCACCCCAGTGCTGTTGATATCCTTGCTCAACTGCATAACATTAATTTGAAAATCTTGTTTGAGTAACATGAGTTGCTTTTGTACGTGATAGTACAGAGGCAAGTTATCAAGATGAATATTGCTGATATAAACCTTGATAGAGGTTATACATCCTGCACAAACACAAGTAGATATATGTATGTGTGCATTTGCATGCACAGATTTTGAGGTAACTAATCTAAACCTAAGGAAATTCCACCATGTAGTTGATTTCTGTACCCAAATTTGGAGTAGAGACTGTACATGCCACTGCTATGCTGTGGCTCTAAAAATAATGAAGGTGTCTTGGTTAACTGTAGACTACATTACAGATGTTTACATCCAAGGTAGTCAATCATGTCTCTCTTTGTGTTCAACAGAGAAAAATAAACATTTTCTAGGAATAATTCATCTGGACCATTTCTGATGTGTTTTAGAATGCGGATTAATTGTTCTGTGCAAAAGCCTGTTTCTTTTTACTGATTACCTAGGGCCTGGAAAACCAGTTCAAACTTAGATGTCTACTTTGTAGATGTCTAAATTTAGGCAAATTAATCCCATACTCTGTGTTAAAATAAATTCCTACTGATTTTGAGTATTCCAGATGTTCACAATTTTACCATATCATGGTTTTATTCAGGCTTACAAAAAGCAAATAATCCGCATTAGGGGAACCCACCTTTTAAATGAAGTGGTTTTTGTTCATGCCGTAGTTCTTTTTCCTTTTCTTATCCTTGCCAAAATAATTTCCTTTAGGAGAGTAAAGAAGTATAAATCATTTTTACAATTTTGGAAATTGGTTTATAGTATTTTAAAGCATTTTTATGATTTTGGAAAATTCTGACAATTCATTTTTCTCGTATTGCTAGAAAGATTGGTGTGATATCTGAAAAAACAAGACATCAACATGCTTATTTAATCTTTCACATGGTTTTATTTTTCATTTCCAACTGATACAGAAAAAGCTGGAAGGCAGTTCACAGTCTCTAACAGCAAGTTCACACACAGCTTTATATGCTCAGTGAAACCCTCTTCACTGTTGGTACAAAGAATATTGGAAAGATAACTTATTGGAGTCCTCTACAAAAAATATTTTTTTTTGTTGTTCCTGACACTTAGCTAAACCTTTCTTTGATAAACAGTTGAGTAATGAAATTTACTGGTAGAAGAGAGATTGTATTACAAAAATATGTGTTTATCTTAAGAGTGGGAATATTTCACAGATGATTCAAACCATGATTGAGGTCTAATAATTCAGGCCCCACAACTCTTTAGAAACACTAAATATCACAACTTTACTACTTATATATGGTTTCTATTTTATAGCTTCTTTTATGCTGCCCTGAGGGCTAGAAGAACTTTTTTCAAGTGAATTCTGGCATATTCACATACCATTTAACTCATTGAGGGAAGAGAAACTACCAAAGATCACCAAATAACCATTAAAAAATAAAAAAAATCTGTAAACTGGCAGTCCTGTGCCATTCTGCAAGAAACTTTAAAAGCCTTACAGATCATTGTGCCTTATTGAGGAGAGATGGTAAATGAAACCCTGATTTTGACACTGCTGTTGAACAGTTTGGCCTTCATTAGTCTAAAAAGCTCCCAGTAGTTTCACATGGAGTTCTCTTTCAGGGAAGGTCTCCAAGACTAATTTCACTAAACTTCAACACCTAAAAGCAAAAGTCTGCTCTCTTTTAGGGAACTTTGTCCCTTCACAAAATAAGAGAAAAAAATGGTCATTTCCAGAGTATGAACTCATCTACAGGTGAAACATTCTCTGAAAATGCTTTTTTTTTCCCTGTGCACCTAGGGAAGCTTTCCTAGAAAAACCTAGGAAATGTTTATGAATCTCACTGTCATTGACTGTTGCACAAAATGGGTCAGACTTGTTAGATATCTTTGGGGTTTCTGTGGCAAAGTTTCACCTATATTTTTATGTACTTATTTCCTGTCAATCATGTTCATAATTTATTGGAACTGAATTGGTAAGACTTCATTTTACATTCAGAATTACAACTAACCTCCCCTTAGGAAGACACAACTATTATCTTGCTTTATATACAAGGGCAAGCATGATAATAGCTATAAGAAGAGGCTTGTGCATAACACTAATCAGGTATTTAAGTTATTTGTCAGATTGCTGCCAAAAAAGTAAATTGCCAAGAAGAACAGAGCTTGATGTAAAAAAGTTACACTACCAACAACCAAAGGACAACCATAAAGTCTAGCTCTCCCAAATGTGTACTCTAACATATATAATAAAATCTGCACTGAACTTTAAATTATTCTCCTTGTTAACCAAAATTTGTCAATTATGAACTGGTTGGCTATTAAAGAAAGCATCCATGGATAAGACATCTTCTCTAACAAAAGAATGATTGTAGCCCATTTCAAATTATTTTGGAACCATCCCAGATTGAAGAGAGCAATTCCCAGCTCTCAGGATAGCATGACTGAGGAAGGCAGGCATTCTTTTAACAACCATGTTGGAACATGATCAAGCAAATTCTGCATTATCTCAAAAATGCCTGACAAGGATACCTGAGAAAATCTTCTAGAGTATCTGATTATAAAAACCCTGAGTACCTACTCCTTTAACTGATCAACAGCTATATTTTTCACATTGCAGCTGTATCCAAAAAGAACATGGAATAATAACAAGATATCATTAAATAGAATAAAAATACCATTGTCTAGTGTCTTATTTAAGAAGCTTATCAGCAGAACAGAAGAGGACATCATGATAATTCTTTGCCTCAAATATAATTTTCCTTTGCTGTAGGACCCTGCCAAGGTCTTACAACATTTTAACATTCCTAATCTCTATTCCAGGCAAGATCTGTACTTCAATTGTCTCTTTTCATTCAAGGGCATAACACAAGCTACCATTAAAAACATATCATCCAAACAGAATAAAAAACCAGGCATAGTCTAAAGTGCCGTGTTCCAGGACATCCTTTATAAGAATATAAACCCTATGAACTCCAAGATAGATGCAGCAGGTTATTTGCAGAAAGGTTTTGTAGACCAAAGAGTCCCTCTGGTTTTCATCTTTGTTTATTAGTACAGCACAAAATAAATGAATGTTGCTCTTTTTACTATCAACAGCTTGCTATCCTCAGCTTGAATGTGCCTATCTTTCAGCACTGACTGAAAAGATGAGCAGTTCAAACTAGATATATACTCTGTAGGTAGCTGACTTCAGATGCAGTAAATCACTTCTATTTATTTCAGAAAACAAATTAGTCAGGAGCTATACAGACTTTCAGTGGGACTTATGAGACCTCATTCCTCCCACTCCTTTCTGCCACCCCTCACTACTCTTGTCTGTTTGGGGATCCTTCTCACCTTCTCCTCCTTGGTCTTGTTCCCATGCCAGGATCTGCTCTGGTTCAGGAAAAGCAAAGTGTAAGATGCAGGGGCTTTCAGCACAGCATCATCTGCCTCAAATGAAAGCAGCTGCTAGCAAACTCCAGAGCCCAAGGCTGTCATTCCACCACCATCCCAGGGCTTTCAGGTCATCTCCATGCCATCCAGATGACTCCTTAAAGGGAGAGGCACAGTTTGGAGGAGAAGGACCCACCCCATCACACAGCAATGAGACATGGTGCCCACAGTGCCATTTATCTACTCTTTCCTCTGACTGTTATAGAGGCAGCAGAACAGCACTGGAGCCTCATCTTCCCTATTCCATGGTGACACCAAACCCCTCTGGCTCTCTGGGACTTGCTGAGTGGGAGGACCTACACCACTTCCAGCTCAGAAATGCAGCTGTAGTGTGCAGAGGACTTCCAGGAAGGTGGGCATCCCATTTGCAAATTTATATTTCAACTCTATTTTCATAGCTCACAAAATTCCTTTTTAGTTTTTCATGTTCTATGAAACTTTCCCATTTTTGCATTTATCTCCAGTTTCACACTGTTACCTAATTCAGATGGCATTTTTTTCTTCTCCCTGAATGGAAAAAAGTTTAGCAACACCATGTACATTCTGCTGTCTCCATTGCCTTTTCAACATGCTCTTGGGTGGGGGAAGAATCACTGAATTTGTTAGATAAAACCAGCACATCTAAACTAACCCTTTGTTGTGTAAATGCCTGCCTCGTGGCTTCAGACAGACAAATCAAGCTATGAGAGTTGTTTACAGTCTGAAAAGTCACAGACAGGTACATGAAGTGATACCACATTTCATTTTTAATATTCAGATGGGAATTCAAAGGATTACTGAGCGAATTATATACTCTGATTACTTGAAATTGACAGATGAGCAGAAGTAATGTTGTACTTATTGCTTCTGATTTTACTGCTTGTAAAACTGATATGAAAGACTTAAACAGTAGGAGAGGACCATCTTTACTTAATTTCTATGTTTTATTCAACCAAAGGGAACATTTTTTTCCCTTTTCTGGGAGCAGAATGTGCAGTGTCTTTTGCAATAACTTTGCACACATGTTCATCATGGCTCGTAATGGCGAGCGGTTTCTCATCTTTATGCCATCTTTTAATCATAAATTCTCCATGAATCACGGAATGTTTTCACTTGAAAGATTCATGGGATCAACATCTGTTGTATAGAATGATACAGCTGAAGAAGACCTAATGCAGGCAGTTTAATGTTACTTAAAGATCAGAGATTGCAGAGAAAGTCTTTATACACACTCTGAAGCCATTTATGTGTCTTCCACAGATTCTTTCCAATCTTTCTATCCATCCCATCTCACACCATCCAAGCAAACTTTCCTTTTGCTTCTCTTGTACTTTTTAAATGAGGACAAGATAAAGTATTTGCTAATAAAGGAATGAGCCACTATTTTATATAACCAACAACAAAATAATTTTGCAGAAAAATGTTTTGTTATGGTTTATATATTATCTAAGTGCATGAACTTATTAGTTATGAGCCAACAGACTCTTGCTAGGTTTAAGCTTCCATCTGTTCATTTGCAGGTTTATCTGCAAACATTTTACTGTATTTTAAAAACTGAAGTCAAATAAATTGTGGGAGAAAAAAAGAAAGGTGTTGGGTTTTCTTTACTTTTCAGATTCCAGAAACAAAGGAGCAGAAATCATATCTTAATTATTTAAGGTAATATAGGAAACCTATACCAGAAGCAAGAATTGATTTTTTTTTTTTTATTGAGGAACCCTATGAGAAATTTATGTCTTGTCTCTTGTCTCTAAAATCAGCCCATCATCACATTGTAGCTTTTCTGCTGAATCTTATCTGATAGATTTGCCAGTTCTTAGACTGTGGCTTGGGAGATTTCCAGGTTCTGATGTACATTGTACATGTTTGTTTCTTTGTGTGTGGTGTTGGGTTTTTCTAATAAGAGATTCAAGAACAAATAAAGGCATAGAGTGACAGGGAAAGAAATAATTTTCCCCATCACATCTTCCAATTATGTGCAATCCCTTTTGCATGTCATATTTTTTGCATCTGCAGATAGTCAGAATAAGTCTCAGCAATAGCATGTGTGCATTCAGGCAACTTCTGTTTAGAGCACTATATAACCTATATATTTTGTAGTCTACCATTTTTAAATGACAAAAAAAAAAGATTTCAAAAAACCATCAAATGCTTACTATGTCAGACAAAAAGGATAAGGTACATGAGCACTTAACTATAATCTGCACATATAGAAAAGATTTAATGATTGATATAAACTTTTCAACTAGACACTTCTGAAAGGTTTTGTTATCCCACAGGATGATGCCAAACTCTGCTGATATTGCAGGGTAGTTATGAATTTGATAAAAGACCATGCTCACTTTAGACTCACTATGTAATACTGAGTTCAGGTGGTACAAAGCTTGCAGGATATGCAAGAGGGCAGCTCTTCCCTGGATCTAGCTACTTCTCATTACCTGTAACCCAGGAATTTGACTCAGATGGTGTCCAGCCTGCCTCCACAGTCTAGTGATCTCTGGCAAGGGCAAGTCCCACTGGGACATGAAGAAGTCTGGATCCATGGAAACACAGCCTAGTGCATCTGGAAGTTACTAGTAGGCAGCAAAGAGAATGCTGAAAGAAAAAAGGTATTATTGAAAAAATATGACTGAAGGGTGGGATGTGGGTGAAGGAGACTGGCAAAGTGGGGAGAAAAAGGAAGAGTTGTGCACAGACTGGTAGGGAAAAGAAAGGGAAACTCATTATATTGAAAATTTGGAGCTTCACAGAAAAAAGGAAAGAGGGATCTCTTGATTGTGTTTTAGTACAGTGGGTATAAAGCCTATGTGGGTCAAAAAGCCAGAAATCAGCTGGATGAAAATACTGCTGAATTAATCTTGATGGGTTTTTGTTGTCAAGCAAGCTACCTCTCCCCACTGTGTCTGTGTTTGTCAGGCTGTCTTGGCCAGCCTGAAGCAGCCCAGAGACACTCCCAGTGAATCCATGCACCCTTGGATTTGGTCCCACAGGGGAACCATTTCACCAGCCTCTGAAACCCAACCCTTCTTCCATGAAACACAGCTATTGTTTAAGAGTTCAGAGCAACAAGTTGAGGGCAGGAAATTAAGAATAGTGTCTCCACTCAAAGCAGCTAATTATACTAGTGTTGATCTAGTGTTAAACTTGCCTGTTATCATTGGCCATACAGTCTTGTGTATTCTGCTTGTGCTGAGGTTTTCTAGTGGCTTCATCTTGGGCTGCAGTCTCTGTTATGCAGAAATGTGAGAGAGCCTTTTTCAACACCAGCTATGCCTTGCACTTCTTTAAGGCCTGCTTGCCAGTATAGCTGTACTTTTAGCACAAGACTGCTTTTGGTTAGGATGGAACATCACACAAGAATGCTAAGAAATTTAAATACCATCTTGGATAAATATTATCAGCTAGCAATAAGATCTCTCCAAACAGGAGAGAACTGGAGACAATAATTTCAATAATAATATCCACTGTAAAGGAATATATTAAAGAATTTTCATAAGTACATCACCTTATTTTTTCTTTTATCTTTCAGAAGTTTAACACCATTTAACACTTTTTCCTCTATAGTCAAGAACTGATTTCTAAAATTAAATCTGAACAGGATGTCTTTGTTGTAAAATTAATTAATGTAATCAGCACTTGGACCTCTGTGGCTAGCTTAGTTTAGCCAGTGATAAAAGAAAATTATAGCTCCATAACTGAGTCCTTCAGGCTGCACTTATTCACAGTAAAAATCTGGAGGCATTTTTGTCTTGAAGCTGCTCAAGGTACTCATGATTTCACAACAAAGAGAGGCTGTAGCCTCTTCTCTGGTATCTACCCACAATTACCTACTTGTCTACAGAAAAGCTTTATCCATTTGAGGGATCTCTCCTCATTTCACAATGAGGATGGAATACAAACCTGAGCCTCAGTTCCTTCACCAGCTGTCCCACACTGCACACACCACCAGAATTCAGTGGTGTGTGTTAAATGCAGACGTGAGATGCAATATCCGAGCCCACTCCATAATGAAAGCACAGCAGATGTTCCTATGTGGCTTTACAGTTCCAGCTACAATCAGCCAGGTATTCCAGTGTACCCCCAGGTGCAGACTGGCACAGAAGTTCTGGAGAGCTCCTATAAACAGCAGTGTTCAGGCATCAGGTTTCCAGGAGTTGTCCAAGAAATGTGTTTGGGTGGAAAACAGAACTATTCATTCAGGCTGACATTTGAAACCTTCATAATTTGGGATGAAGAGAATGCTTCACATTGTTTTAGTTTTGTGAAGCTGGATTTTCATGACAACTTTGTATTATATTATTCACATAGTGCCTTCCTTTGATAAAAGGAACATTTTTGAATGACAGTAAGTATATTCCCCTTCCCAGACTTTTACTAGTAGCTGCAAGAGCATACATCTCTTCCCAAAATTTAGAAGACACTTAGTGTCTTTTTAGTCCATTCTGCAGAAGGAAAAATATGTATCCCTTTGCACAACCCAGGTTTTTATTTATCTCTTCTCAATATTGCTGCTTGTATCATTGTCTGACTGGCATTGCTCTTGTTTCTGGCTCTCTACAGCTCCTACCTTTATAGAAGCATACTAAACAGAGGCAGGTCATGACTTTTAATTACTAGAACACCTCTTGGCACAGTTTTGATCCAAAGTAATACTCTTTCAGATAATATCTGGACACAGCTTTCAGGTCTTAGCTGACTCAAAGCCCAACAGCCTGTTTGGAGGCTGAGTCAGATGGTTTTACAAAGTAGAAGAGTTCAGCTGGCTGATCATGAGGTCACTCATGTCCACTGGTCACAGAGCCGGAGCAGAGCCATGGTCCATTTTATTTACAGGTATAAATCCAGCCTCAGAATACTGTGTTGTGGCTACAACAATATGGTGTTAATAACTACTCAGTGTTTTCTCAATTCCATTTCTATGTAAGGAACAGCTATTCTACTTTTTAGTTTCTACAGCAGCCCCAGAAATTTCCATCCTTGGCATTAGCACAGTGGATAACATTTTTTAAAGGTTTGATTTGCCTTCTGTAGGTAGGCACACCACCAATTTGGATAGCCCCCATTTTGTTGAAGATGTAAGTAGCCAGGAAAACAAATGAAAAACAAAGGAAAGAGAATTTTATGCAGTGTGAATACATGACAGATGAATAGCACAAGTATGACTCTCAGCCAATAGGAAGAAACAGAGATTGGCCAAAGGTTACAGCTTACAGGCATAAATTTATCCTTTGTGATGAAATGTAACTGGATCCTACCAGTCTCAACTTTGAAGTCTTCCTGAACCTGTAAGGTTACAGGTCTGAACACATCTCCACCCTTACTTGGCATGCCTCTTGATCTTTTGCATTTTTTAAAATGTAAAAATATAAGAAAGAAACTAAAACAAACTATGACATGATAGGAATTTCAAACTTCTTAAATAAACTCCACAGATATGTATTCCATAATACAGTTCATGATTTTTTAAAAATACAGGGTGCAATACTCAATACTTCAAGAAGACAATCCTTTCACACATTTCTTCCTAAAACCCATGTATACAGTTAAACAATAACCATGACATTTATCTTAGCAAAGAGGTCTGTAATTCTTCTTCCAGGTGCTAAAAAATTGTTTTTTAGAACTTTATCATTTACAATCACACTTTCCCAGTACAATGTGAAAAAAGTCAGTGAACATATAGAATTGGACAATGAACTGTCTGCTATGTTTCTAGGATTTCTTAGTGAAGTCTTTCTATTTCAATACTAATGTTAATGTGAAAGGAGAACTAACAAACACCTTTGGTAAAGGTGAGGAATGCTTATTTTCTTGAGTATGTCTGTAACAATAAACTCACAGAGTAGGTGAATCAGCCCTGCTACACAGTTTTCTCCCAGAGGGCACTCCCTGAAATCAGTGAAGCTACAGACAGACAGCACCTCTATTTTCAGGAAATAAAAATATCAAGAGCTGCTCAAGATGCTGAAGAATTTTCTGACATAGCTATGTGGCAAGAGGTGAATGTTGCCTAATATAGCTGTGTCAACAGTTGTTTCAGTAAGTTAAGATTTTTACGGGATAATGTAATTTTGTTTGGAGGACAAAGCAGTGTTTCAGTGCAACAACACATAACGAACCCTTCCTGATAATGAGGGCTGGAATGAGATTCAGATAAGTTAATGCAATGGTCTGAAAGTTCAAGTCATAGGCAGGCTTACAACTTATGCACAGTCCGCTTTTAGTCAGTGGAGAAAGAAGTGCAGGTACCCCTAGAATGCAACTCCAAAGCCAGGTGTGACATAAATGACTTTGTCTCCAGTGACAATAAAGGCAGTGGAGGCAACTGGTTTTGTCTGAACTCTGTAACTTTCAGACTTAAGAACATAGCAGCATGTATTGAGTCCAATCAAAGGTCCATAAACTTATTCTCCTTCATTCAGCAATAGACTGAGTGTACAAACAGCACAAACATCTGCAAACTTGTCCCTTTGCTCCCTTTTAGTTACTGCTGGGATGCTTTTTAGTACACAGTGATTCCTCCACCTGCAGGGAACTCTGGGTTTCAGACACTTTCTCAGAAATGTTCAAGGCTTTTTTTTCAGGGGATAATCCAATTTTGAGGGGGAAAGATGAAAAAGGTTAGATGAAAACACCATCATCTTCCTGGGAGATTGGATGGTTTGATGCAGAACTGGTTGTTTTTATTATTCCCTGTGTCATTCCAGCAATATTCATTTCCCTGTTAGAACAGTCTGCTGTCAGTCTGTATGGGCAGAATCATCATGCAGCACAGCAGTTCTGTGCCACAGGAATGCAATGCTCAAGTTTGTGTTTTCACCACAGACTTTGTTTTAATTTTCATGTAAAAAAAAATTGTCAATTAAAGTCATAAAAGCTGATGGGGAAGCAGTTTTAAAGCTCCAAAGTCAAACATCTGAAATCTGGAAAAATTCAAATGAAGTGTTCCCCATACCACATGAAATGGACCCTCCACACTAGAGACTGACTCGTGCAATGCACGATCCTTTAGAAAAGGATCTAAACTGAGGCACAGCCATGTCTGTGAAGGGAAGGGTGATGCAGCATTCCCTGAGCTTCACAGAAGCTGAACCTTTCGTTCTAAAGAACTTTCAAACCAGTAGATTGTACATGTGCACTTCTCTGTGCAATATGAGCTCTGTTCTACAGAGTCAGCCCCTCCTGGCTCTCTGATCAAGATCAAGCCCAGGGAGGGCTCTGTGCCTGTAAAAGACAAAGCTGTGACAAAAGTGGTTTGACAACTTTAGTTGCAGTGGGGGTGGCCTGTGACTTGCATCTGGAAGTCAGTGCAGAGCTCTCAACAGCCTCCATGAGGCTTCTATTTGCTCCTTGGTCATTAAACACCTGATCCCCAACAAAATGGTATTCATTGCACAGGACAAAGCTTTTAAGATTCTGGAAAAATCTCCAAGTCTCATTCCCAAAAAAATAGGATTATTTTGATTAAATTCCCTAAGGAATGCTCTTTTCTGTAGGCAACATGGTGCAATTAACATTTTCTATGCCTATTTTAGTCTTAAGAATATATTCTCCTCTCTTATAATTCTTATTTTCTAACAAATTCATAGAGATAATAAAAATAATGCAAATATAACTTATTATTTAAATTAATCCCCCACTCATTTCAGTAAATTGTAGCCCTGATCAACCAACAGAAGAAAGTGCTGTGGAGTTTTATTCACTCCTCCTCTTATCCATAAGTTTAGAGAGATGAAGCAAAAGCCAAAAGGACTGAAATCCTCTCCTGAGACATCTCCATGGTCTGGAAATTGTACTGCAGAAACCCCAATGAGTGTGAGTCATGAACTTTACTCAAACACAGTGTCCTTTTTAATTAGCCAGGAGCCTGTTACATGGCTTTGGTCAGTCCTACCCACAGCGAGCTAGGACTGCTTCCAGAGGAAACAGGCGTGGCTAAAGCAGAGTGCTCAGTTACCTCAGTACCTTTATTTCCTGGCAGATAAGGAAGGCAATACTTCCTGAAATGTCCTCACTGGATCTACATCTCTTCTGTTCTCCCAGGAGCCCCAGCAGCAGAGAGCTTTCTCTCTTGGGTCCAGTTTTCCCAGCACAAGATAAAACTATAATTGCTTTTATTCCTAAATCCCTCTGCTGTTAATGTATAAGCCATATGTGTAAAAGATGATTTTTAAAACAGTACCTTTTTGAGGACAACATCTCAGTTGTACATCAAATCTTAGTGAATCTAAAGATTTCATGCAAATGTGTTTTCTGAGTACTGTCAGGACCTAAGCTATTTTCATCAATATAGAAATATTTCTGGTTTAAGTCCCTGGCTATTACAAAAGCCTTTCTAATTCATGATCAAGATATTTAAAAGAACATCATTTGGTCCTGAAAGCCCTTGATCTGAGATTATATTATATTGTCTATACCTTTACAGAATTTTGAGGGTTTATATGTTTATCAAGGACATTTTTATCAGACACCTAAGATTTTAGGGATTTGTGATATGCATGATATAAGAACTTTTTCTAAGGTTATGCAAGTTACTTTTGGAATAGGATCAAAACATAGCCCAAAGCTCCCTACCTCCTTACTTACAGAGCTCCTGTTATTGTATTTAGGTTTGGATAAACTTTCCTCTGGAAGGTGATTGCTCACAGCAGTTAATTTTAAACTTGCAGGCTTAGATCTGGCTCTGTGTGTGTGAACAGGCTGTCATCATGCATTCCAGGTTACTCTTAGAAATGAATGTGTCTTTCCTCAACATTTCTCACTGCTGGGGCATCAGACATTCCTTCTGCTCTGCATTAATCCAATTACTAAACACCTGCAGACATGCAATAACAGTTTTTGTGCCAAGTCCCTTAGAAATGGTTTTATAGGAGAATGTAATCTGCTGTCCTGCTATCAGGAGTCACATTACACACCTGCCAAGTCCTGAGCTGAAAAATAACAATCAGCGTTCTAATTCAATGCAAGAATGTTTCGGGGCACATTAAAGAGACAAAATGACATTCTTCTTAATTTTACTGCCATGGAGTCCATTAAACATTTTGAACTTGCAGTTAATTTTATTAAAAGCCAATTTCAGTACTAAAATATTTACAGTACAACATGATAAAAACGGACTTCTTATGGCAACTTAGGCAAGTTCCAAAAGATCCATTAAAGAGAGAACTGTTTCAAGCACATATATAGTGTCATTCCAATTCTGTTCTTAGGGATTTATCTGATAATCACCAAAATGCACTTCAAAGTGGAATTTTAAACTATGAAATAATTTGTTTTTCTTGTGCTTTTTTTAAACTTTTCCCAAAGATGTGTGCTGTTTGTGTCTTTTTTTTTTAAAGTGGTTGTGCTCCTCAGAGCTGAAACAAAACCTGGTTTGAGAAGGGAAGACTTTTCAAGGCACAGGTTTTGCTGGATGCCAAAGGATAATATAATAGAATGGAACAGAGATTTGGAGCATAAGTCAACTGCTCACTGCACCACAAGTTTTTGTACAGCCTTGGGTAGGTTGTTGCAGCCTTTTGTGGTACAGCTTAATTTGTAAAATGCACATCGATGAATCACAGGAATGTCAGTAGGAATAGTAAAAAAAACACTAGGGCATTCCTAGAAAGACTCTTTGTGAGTCCTAAATTTCCTGCAGGAAAGTGTGTTCTTTACTAAGCTCATCTTTGCATCTGTAAATCTATATACACCCAAACATCATCTTATTTCATCATGGCCCATTAGCCTGAATCACAAGCGTAAGAATTAAACAGTTCAACATTATTTATAGAATTGCAACAATACCAAGCATACATTTGAACTAAATTCTCTAGAATAGCCTGTAAGGTTGTTTCCCCTGTTTACCTTGGCAAGGAACATGCAGCAGTGATAGCATGCACTCTGGTCAGGAAGAGAAATTGGATTTGACCAGAGTCACCTGCACTTTATAGCACTGCAGTCACTGCTGAGGGCTGTACATGATGTCCTGAGGGGTCTTTTGCACAGCTGTAGACAAGACAGCAAGAGAGCTCTGGCCAACAAAGAGCATTCCAAGGCTATGGCCCTGTGTACTAACCCCTTCCAGCTAACTTTACATTCCCCCATCCCATATGTAACCTTCAGCCCCCCACTTGAAGCCAGCAGTCTGACAGTAATAATAGTAGTCACAAGAAAAGGTAACCTCTGTCATACTAATAATTTTTGAAAACTTAAATGCCCATGATGTGATTTTAATTAAAATGCACACTGCCTGGCTTGTCTGTTGCCAGGAGAAGGTTTCTCCTGCAGGAAGATGGTGACCTGTTGTACCTATTTGCCTCCCACACTCCGAGGTCAGTCCCATCATTACACAGCCTGATTTGTAGAGAGCACATATAGTGGTACATAAACATGGGGATGAATCTGTTTTGCTTTAAGTTTGGTTTTGCCCAGTAACCTTCGCATGAACAGCATTTTGGAATGATCAAAATAAAGGATTTTTTTATTTTTTTTAACTTTGAAAGCTCCTGTTGGAGTTACAATTTTTCACAGCCTCCAGTATTGTTTCCAGTAAGAGTTAGGTATTTGGACTGGTTATCTGACTGACCCATTATTATAGTTTGCTCATAACTAACACATAAAGATGGTGAAGTATGGATTTACAAGCAGGACAAACCTCTTCCATCAGTGTGTGCCATGCAGAGAAGCATGTACAGAGTTTTAGCTCTACAATTGTGTATATCTGCCTCCACCCATCACAGTGCATCCGGTCCTAGGATTCAATATTTCTTTATTAAGATGATCTCAGGGTTTGATACAGCATTTTGGAGATTTGTTTTGGTTTGTTTTTTACAAAAGAGAGTCCAGATTCTCATGTCCTTTTGGAGGGAGTTGGGTAGGGCATCACCAACATTTATGTTTATTCATGAGCAAAGCTGAGAGAAGAAATGAAGTTTTTAAAATAAATCTTAAATGCATTAGAGCAGGACTGCAGAAGCTGGAAAACTCATACCATGTTTTCTTCTACCTACAAAAATCTTGTATTTTTTCCTTTTGCAAAAATGTATAGCAAACTCTTTCCCAAGACAGTGCAGGTAAAATTCTCAGAAATTGTTAAGTTCATGATCTGATGGCAATTCTAAAATGCTCAGAGGAAAAGTTAATATCACAATTTACTATACAAGGATCTTCTTTTCCCAAGTAAAGAACTTCTTTGCCTCAGCCTTTCTAAACCCTTCTCTGCTGTCCCACTCCAGGGACTGCTATTCCCTGCCCTCTGGCACTGCAGCATCACCAGCTACTTTGCACACACAGGAGCTCTACTTGCAGGGAAACTGCAAAATATCACCCTGCATGTTCCAACTAGTGTGCATTTAAAATAGTCTAAATATTGCATTTGCATGAGTAATTCCTGTGTTATGGACTCTCAGGGATCCACATAACTTTCCTTATTTAGATTCTGTTTTCCCAGAGGCAAGCTTAATGCCCAGTCCCCTTTACACAGAAGTCAATGGGAGTCCTGATACTTACTTCAGCAGGAGGAAGGTCCATATAAGTGGGAGTCCTATGCTGCCTAAAAATGACACAATTTTTTGGACAGAGGAAGGTCCCAAAGGCTCCGTATGTTGCTCTCATGTTGGGCTGACTTATTTGAGGGGAAGGTCAGCCCACTGTGCAAAGGGTCAGGGAGTGAATAACACATTTGCTGCGCGCCTGGGAGAGGAAGCTTGAAGCTGGGAAGTAGGTCATGCTTTTTAATTCCCATCAGGCCCAGCATCCTTCAGGAGTTATTCCAGCTCAGAGTCTGTACAGCTTCAGCATGTGTTTTCAGATATGTCTCTTTTTATCCAAAGGCAAAAAAATTTCTGGGCTTTGGAGGATTAAAATGCAGGCCTTGATTATGGATCAAAACAGGAGTCTTCTCTATACTGATGCTGTGCTTGAAAACACCATGACAGATGTGAGCTGAAGAAAGAATTTTATCCTCCTTCCTGTATTTTCTACAACACTATGTGAAATGATCATCCACAAAAGCTGTTTCAAAGACCTTCATTCCCACTTTTTTTTTTTTATTTAATGCATGAATCAGCAGATGTATAGGAGGAGATGAACTTTATACCAGTGGACTCCTTTTCCCTAGGAATCCATTCCCTTTCTATGATGGTCAGTCAAAACCTTCCCTCTGGATAGAGAGCAATTTTCACAGCTGTGCAGTCCAAATTGCACAAAAGCTTCTCTGACAGAAATTTGCATGCTATTATTATGCATTGGAGAGAAAACAGACAGGAAAAGCAATCAATTTGCTGTCAGTCTAAAGTTGTTTGTTTGCCTGTGTACCATTTGACTTTTTAAAAATTGTCTGTTGGCTTTAAAATCAAGGTCAACATAAGTATTAGAATTACTTTTCATATTTCAGCAGACAAAAGTTAGTGGTTTAATATTCTGCACAAAAATAGAAAATGATTACTTTGACTACCTGCAGGTTTTTTGCTTTGATTGGATTTGTGCTCAGAACAAAGAATATTTAAAGCTTCTGGCTGAATTTACAAAAATGAGACTAAATCACACAGGACAAAGAACACCAGGTAATCTGGCTGTAAGGGACAAATATTGCCAAATAAAATTATTATTTATTTGAAGGAATTTCCAGATGCCAGAGTTATCATCTCATGGAAGGATTATGTATTATATGCTGGAGGAACTGATCAGATAGAGCACAGCAAAGCTGCCTTGAAAAGAACTAGCCACAACTACAACAAATTATCAAAATCTGTGCACAGAACTAGGAGACGCTTGCAATCTCCTAAATTTATCCTCTTGCCTTGAACTCATCCACTCAGCACACTCATGTATCACATCTAAACTATTAGGAAGCCAGTTGCTACCAATCATCCTCAGCCACCAAGATCCTGTCCTCTCTTTTTGTACTCTTCATGCCAGAGGATTATGAATGCCAAAAGGATTAATCCCCAGTTTAATTCTGCACACTGAACAAAGTTAAGAACATTTTGAAGACAACAGACTTAAAATGAAGAATATGGAGTGTCTAAAATGTACATAAATAGATGCTCTGACACACTGTTGAATGGATTTATACTAAAAAGTATCCTAGGGTCATGTTAATTTTAATGTTTTATCATCTACATTTCATCCTTGCTGTAAACACACAGTCTGTATTAGTATCTTACTCTTCACTTGTTCAACACAAACTTTGTCACTGTATTTGGCTGAGGTAAAAATTGTTGAAAGGCATAAAGCTACTTTAAACTTGTGGAAACCTGCATCATCTTTGCTCAAATTATTACTGAAAGAATCAAGTTCCTATGATACTCAGACATGACAGTCACACCCCTCACTCAGTGAGGAAGAACAATCAAAAACCTGCAAGGAAAAAGCTCTTTAACACAAGCACTGAAAGGAAGTTTCAGCAATACACATGGTTCAATATACTACACCATTTACCTGAGGATTAAGCGAAACAGCAACTCTTTAGAAAATGCTGGAATGCTTTAGAACATTTCATCAGCATTACCCAGAGTTCAAGTACTGGTGCAGATTAGAAAAATACAATTTGCATTACACTTTTGAGAGTATTCATAAAGCTTCACTTGATCATCACAAGCTTGATCTCTCTAGACACATCCTCTGCAGGGAGAGAAGCAAGGTGGGCTTCCCTGGGGAGCTTTTGGGAGTGACTCTCAAAGACTGAGCAAACCTCTGTGAGTAACCCATTTCAATGTAAAACAAGCACCCTGTCTGGATTACCTATCCCCCTTCTCAGGCCACCTCCAGCCATAAATCTGACTGCAATTCAGAGTGCAGGTCATGTTGCAGTGCCTCCCTCTTGGCTCGAGCCCAGTGGCTCCCTGTGAGCCGTTGGTTTAAGTGCTCTGCTGGAGCAGAGCCACCCTGCTCTGCACCTCACCGGATGCAGCCCCAGATGGGCACGTGCATATCCGTGTGCAGGAACTTCCCTGAGGTCATCAAGGAGTTAAAATCAGACAGTACATCTACCACAGCTCTTTGAGCTGTGATCCAGTCAAATTTTACAAGGTAAACAGGATCAAGAGGGGTCATACAAGAAGCAGAGACATAGAGAGATCCCCTGAGGCTGCAGGGAGTGATTTTAATAATGTGAGAGGTGACACTTTTTCTCAGTGCGTTAATACTGAACACAAATCCCACTCCCCAACTGTGTCTAGAAAAGAATGTGCAAACTCTTAGGAAACAGGAAAGAAAGCAGTGAAATATGTTCATTTTAAAGTCCTGGCAGGAGACTGTTATAGTCCTGTTATAGTTAACTGCTACAGATAACCAAAACAGTAAGTATTTGCTATGAAAGGTTAAAAGTGGATGCTCTACATTTTCTCAAACAGAAGAAAAAGAGGATGTTTTCAAATTTCTCTGTGACTTTTCCTCAGATTATGTTTCTAAACAACTGGTGAGGCCTTGCCTTGAAAATTGTGTGCAGTTTTGGGGGCTACAATATAAGAAAGTCATTGAACTATCAGAGAGTGTCCAAGGAAGACAAAGATGGTGAAGGACCTTGAGCGGAAGAGGAGCTGAGGTGACTTTGTTCAGCCTGGAGGAGACTGAGGGGACACCTCACTGCACTTGCAAGTTCCTTGTGAGGGGGAAGAGGAGGAGCAGGCACTATCTCTTCTCTGTCATGACCAGGGACAGGATCTGAGGGAATGGCCTCAGATCAGGGGAGGTTTAGGTTGGATATCAGAAAAAGATTTTTCACTCAGAGGGTGGTTGAACACTGAACAGGCTCCCCAGGGATCACAGCACCAAGCTTAAGAGAGCTTAATGTTTGGACAACATTGTCAGGAGCATGGTNTATTATTCTATTGTGTTTTGGGGGCAGTTTCAATTGCTGATGATTTAGGGGGGTTTTGTTTTGGCTTTTCTTTTCTTCTTTTTTTTTTTTTAATTCTGAAATAGAAGTAGTTAAATGCACACAAGTAGAAGTC
Source organism: Alaudala cheleensis (assembly GCA_013398995.1). Taxonomy (NCBI): domain Eukaryota; kingdom Metazoa; phylum Chordata; class Aves; order Passeriformes; family Alaudidae; genus Alaudala; species Alaudala cheleensis. Next base: position 29,393 of record VWYE01006647.1, on the reverse strand, counting down.
TCACAGATGGTTATCAGGCTGCAAGGTGTTTGAGGACACCACCAACTAAAAAACACTAATGCAGAGCACATTATGCAATACAATACAGTCCAATCACAAAGTAGAGCAGAATTTATTCAGCCACACAGGAGCCAATATTTTCAGCCATTCATATTTAATTGTTAGGTAAGTCGATCAGCAAGACAGGCAGGATCAAGCAGGCAGGTCCAAGGCTCAGAGCCCAAGGTTTACTGCTCCCTGCTGACTCATTGTGTGATTTTGCTGAAGCAGGAGGGCTGCAGGTTTCCTGCCCCAGGCCTTTACCATCAGCAGGATGCTGAACACCCAAGGAAGACATGCTCCCTTGGGTGACCTTATTGCAGCCTTTCAGTACCCAACAGGGCCTACAAGAAGTTTGGAGGGGAACTGTTTACAAGGGCATGTAGTGATATAACACAGGAGAATGGTTCCAAACTGAGACTAGGTTTAGGTCAGATTTTAGGAATAAATTCTTTTCTGGGAGGGTGATGAGGCTCTGGCACAGGTTGCCCAGAGAAGCTGTGGATGCCCCTTCCCTGGCAGTGTTCAAGGACAGGTTGGGGCTTTAAACAACCTGGTCCAGTGGAAGGTTCCTGCCCATATCATGGGGATTGGAACTTTCATGTCCCTTCACATCCAAATTTTCTGTGATTCTACGATTCTCTGAAACCTCCACTCAAACCCACCTTCCCAGGAAACGGTGTCCAGGAAACAGGATAGCCCTTCAGGGGAAATTGCAGCGAGAAGGCAACTTTGATGTTTCTCCGGACAGCTTTTCAAACGAGGCCCTTGGACCAGAGGCGAGCGAGAGCCGCTCCGCGCTCGCAGCCCGAGGCCGGGCTCGCTGCATCTTCCAGCGCCACCTGGTGATCCCCAGGCCCCTCTCCTCCTGCCTCCCCGCACGGATCAGCAGCTGCTTTCCTCCATCGGCATGATGGAACTGAGGGTAGACTCAAATACACCGAGTTCTGTTTCTGTAGTGGACCCGAACTGCAGAAGCTGGATCTGCCTCTGCTATGGGGTTTTTTGTGCCTTTTCTTGCTAAGTTTTCCTGGAGGGAAATAGAATTTTACGTCTAAACCAACAAAAGGAGTAGTTAATGGAAATTAATTCATTTCATAGACAAGACCTTGATAAATTAATAGCAGCTTATCTTTCCTTCTGGTGCAGAAAAAGAATTTCAAATGTTCACTTTGAAACATTGAAAGGGAAGAAGAAGTTTGAAACCAGATTTACAATGAACT
>VWYE01006647.1:0-27660 GCA_013398995.1 Alaudala cheleensis | reverse complement strand
TTTTAATTCTGAAATAGAAGTAGTTAAATGCACACAAGTAGAAGTCTCACAGATGATTATCAGGCTGCAAGGTGTTTGAGGACACCACCAACTAAAAAACACTAATGCAGAGCACATTATGCAATACAATACAGCCCAATCACAAAGTAGAGCAGAATTTATTCAGCCACACAGGAGCCAATATTTTCAGCCATTTATATTTAATTGTTAGGTAAGTCGATNAAAAAAAAAAAAAAAAAAAAAAAAAAAAAAAAAAAAAAAAAAAAAAAAAAAAAAAAAAAACTTTAAAACTACACTTTAAACTGAAAATTAAACATGCAAAATATCCTCAAGTGCTCATATATTACAAGAAAGGTCATCTCAACTCTGGTGATTCTCAAATAGTTTCAGACATATAAACNCTCCCTTGGGTGACCTTATTGCAGCCTTTCAGTACCCAACAGGGCCTACAAGAAGTTTGGAGGGGAACTGTTTACAAGGGCATGTAGTGATATAACACAGGAGAATGGTTCCAAACTGAGACTAGGTTTAGGTCAGATTTTAGGAATAAATTCTTTTCTGGGAGGGTGATGAGGCTCTGGCACAGGTTGCCCAGAGAAGCTGTGGATGCCCCTTCCCTGGCAGTGTTCAAGGACAGGTTGGGGCTTTAAACAACCTGGTCCAGTGGAAGGTTCCTGCCCATATCATGGGGATTGGAACTTTCATGTCCCTTCACATCCAAATTTTCTGTGATTCTACGATTCTCTGAAACCTCCACTCAAACCCACCTTCCCAGGAAACGGTGTCCAGGAAACAGGATAGCCCTTCAGGGGAAATTGCAGCGAGAAGGCAACTTTGATGTTTCTCCGGACAGCTTTTCAAACGAGGCCCTTGGACCAGAGGCGAGCGAGAGCCGCTCCGCGCTCGCAGCCCGAGGCCGGGCTCGCTGCATCTTCCAGCGCCACCTGGTGATCCCCAGGCCCCTCTCCTCCTGCCTCCCCGCACGGATCAGCAGCTGCTTTCCTCCATCGGCATGGTGGAACTGAGGATGGACTCAAATACACCGGCTTTAAACTCTGTAGTGGACCTGACCCGCAGAAGCTGGCTGGCCGCTGGATCTGCCTCTGCTATGGGGTTTTTTGTGCCTTTTCTTGCTAAGTTTTCCTGGAGGGAAATAGAATTTTACGTCTAAACCAACAAAAGGAGTAGTTAATGGAAATTAATTCATTTCATAGACAAGACCTTGATAAATTAATAGCAGCTTATCTTTCCTTCTGGTGCAGAAAAAGAATTTCAAATGTTCACTTTGAAACATTGAAAGGGAAGAAGAAGTTTGAAACCAGATTTACAATGAACTCTCAGGAGAGAGATGAGAAGACCAAAAAAAATGTTGCCCTGGGAGTAGATCATGCACCCACTGCCCAGCAAAAGCATCCAGGCACTGATTTCAGAAGGAGCAGATTGTACTCAGTAACTGCTTATCCATCGCCTGAGGGATGCCACATCGTGCTGTGGATGGAAGTGGGCATGTACATCCCTGTCACCCTACAGGAAAATAAAGCAAGGTCTCAATCTGCAGAAAAAAAATGTGTCATGAAGGCAATGAGGATTATATTATAATAGAAGTTAGACCTGTATTTCATAAAATCATCATTTCATAAGTTCATGGATTGAAACAAGGCAGTTCCATGTACCCTGATACAGTTCCAAAATGAACATCAAGGATAGGGCAAGATCTTCACATTTTTGCATTTTTCTCTCTCTGTTTATAAAGAATGTATGTGGAATAGAAATCTGGAAAGAAAACAATCACCAAAAAATACAACTACGAAAGTAATTTCTTAAAAGCACTTATCCACCTGGTATACACAAAATAAAGTTTAAGATCAGTGAAGTCACTGCATTTTAAAATAATGGCTCTGAGCAGATGTATTATAAGATATCTCAGATACATAAAAAGAGATGGGTGCTACTTTCTACAAAATAAAGAATTATTGTGGAAAGGACACTAATCCCTTTTAATTAATCCAAGAATCTATAACAGTAATCATAATTATTCATGAGATTTTACTACAGAAACAAGCACTAAACACAAAACCAGTCGCTGGATTGTTTCATTGAGCAAATGAAGCCAGCCAGGTCTTCAAACATTTTAGTGCTGTGACTGTGAATGAATAATAATACAAAGTCAAGTAACTCTGACAAAATATATGACAAGAGTTTCAAAGTATGGGTCTCTGATGATTGTGTAAACTCAACCAGTTCACCTAAAATCAGTCCCAAACTTCTGTCTAAATGTCCTGGACTTAGTAAACTAGAGTTCCTAGGTTAAATTCTTCTCCTGTGCCTGTGTAAGTCCCACAGACAGAACTCCTCCACAGGCACTTAAAGGCACATCCATTCTCACCACAGACCGTGCTGGAGGGTTGGGCACTTCCATTAGGAGGCCTGGCTACCTCAGCATGGAAACTGAGAGTTCAGAAAAACCACAGCAGAATGCTCCCCAAGAGGTAAAATGCTATTTTATTGCACAAGCAGTGGTTTGCTTTCTGTTTCCTCTTTATGAAAGGTGCAACTGCACACCACCTTGCAAGCATTTCCTAACTCTTTTCAAAGGCCTCTTGGGACCTTGAGGAAGAATGGAATGAAACTCATTTTGTGCTCCTGTAAAATTTGTACAGTTGGCCTGTGGAAAATCAAAGACTTTTACTGATTTCCAGTCTAATATCTGACGTTGGTGCTACTCCAGCCTTGGCTTTTATCTATATTCTAGAGCATGTGGGAGTACTTCTGGCTGCCCTGTTCAATAAAATGCAAAGAAAATTAGATTCTTTCCCCTTGCCCATTTTAGCAAGAGTCCATCATAAAATATATATAACATTTACAAACATATTTTTATTCCCAGCATTTATTCCAATGGTTGCTCAGCTATTTTAGCATCAATCTTCTGATTATCCTTATGCTAGTTTTATTTTTTTCTATTTAAAAGCAAAGGTATGTCCTCTCTTAGGCTGCTTCTCACCATTGAAACAGTTGAGTTTGAGGAGTGTTAATCATGGGACAAAATCACTGAGATGTTTGAGGGGTGTGGAGAATCACTACTGCCCTTTCTACCCATCTGGAATTTCTGTCTGCAACCTATAGCTTTTGTAATGCATCCTGCATTATCCCCTTCACATGAGTAAAGTCCAGTTTATGGCTGCTAAATACAGCATAGCAAAGGGTGAAATATTATAGTTCCTACTAGGAAAGCAGTTTTCCCAATGCTGACTATGTCAGTCCCAGCAGTACACTTCCATCAATGCATTATGCCTTCCTTTTTTAATGCCTCCCCACTAGACAATCTCTCCAGTTACATACATTCTTTTTTTTACTTTTCTCAAAATTCACTCCATTTTTTTTTTTCAGTGAATTATTTCATACCTGGAAAAAAATAATTTTAAAATTGTTTTCTTTTCTTTTTAGACTTTAATAAGAAGTGTGGTTGAAGTACTTAAGAGAGATCATTTCATGATAGTCAAGAAAATGAAGCCCTTTTTCTGACAGGTTTGTGTTTCATAGTTGGTTGACAGTTTTAGATGAAAGATGTTACAGCATTAATTCACTCTTGATGATCTTTAGACATGGGGGAGAGATGCTGTGAATATTCCAAAGTGAGGGAAAATAAATTATTAGATATCACATAGTCCTTAGAGGAGAGTATTCTGCATCCTCCAGTGACTAATTATGAGCACAGGTCACATGACATTTTCCCCTGATTTCTAGTGAAAGTGGAGTTTGTGTCATTTCTTTTCCTTCAGCAGCACTAATAAGGCCTCCTACCTTGGGAAGAGTCAGGCACTGTGTCCCAACAGCAGACATCTCTGGCATTGTGTGACCAATAAAATTTGCAAAGCATCTGTGGGAGATTTTCAGTTAGGAAGGGAGGTGTCTACTACTTTTAGATGCCTGAGTTTTAGAAAAAGTTGAATACACTGAATTCTGTCATTAATTCCCTAAGAAAATCTCGTTAAAAGCTAAAGAACTGAAAGCCTTATGTTAAATGCATAAGCAGCTTTTATTGTCTGAGTGAAAAACTAATAAGTTGTGAAAGATGTTTTTAAAAGAGGAATTGCAAACACAAAGACTGATTTGATACTGGCTAATGCCATATCTACACTAGAGAAGGTCAGCATGGCCAAGAGGATGAAAATTAGCAGTCTGCTCCATCCAGCTAAACATCTAGAACCAGATTTCCCTCCTCATGTTGAAAAGTCCATTTCATGAGAGAGCACAGACAGAAAAGGCCCAAACAGAAAACTTACAATATAAGCAAAGCATTTTGGCATAAGACTTTAAAAATGCAGCAAGATTATCATTTTGTGACTCGCATATTTCTGTTGTACATTTGTGCTTAGGTAATCTCTTTCCAGATGTACATCTTTTGTTTAAAATGGCTTATGGCTAATTCTTTTTGATTCACAGAAGGATTTGATTGAAAAGAGTGAATAAAGCTGGAGAAACCTTACAAATGCAATGGCTGGGATCTTTCTTTTCAGTTGCCAGGGCAGAGGTTTCCATTGTTTGTTTGTACAATAATTTATCTGGAACAGCAGAGGGTGTTTTCAATGAATGAACCACCTGTGTAACAGTATAGGAAACAGAAGAAAGATAGCTTTCAACATTAGTTATTTATATATGTAAAAAAAAAAAAGGAAAAAAAGAAATATCGTTTATCTGTTAAATAACTGGATGACTTTCTGAGGATCACTTGGGAATACTGTGTAGAGAAATGCTACATCAGTTCCTTTCCATATGCTCACACTGTGCCAGTGAGATTTCTCAATTAGATGCTCTGTGATAAAATGTTCAGTCTTCAGGCAATCATGCCAAAAACTCTTGTGACTAACCGCTCTTGTTCTTGCACTTATCATTGCTAAAGTACAGCCTTGGATTTACAACTGCCCCCTTCTTTCCTGTCACTTCCTTTCCTAACTTCTTTCTCAATTCAGCCCTTCCATTGCTATCAAGAAATAATCTGAATCTTTCCATGATTGCTTTAGTTGTGTGAGTAACAGATCCCTACGTAAAATGGGGAAGGAGCGAATCGAGTAAATAATACATATTAGAATTAAGGTGGAATATTTTCAGGAATCTGGTAAAGTAAAAAACTGGCTTGAAAAACTTTTAGTTACTTAAAACTTTTTATTTGACTTTTGACTGCCCTTCAAAAAGGACAAAAAGGTTTTGTTTGTTTTCCAAAAAAATTATGCATAAGTTGAAACTTCCATAGTTAAACACCACAGAAATATTAATAAATTGAACTGTGCAATCCCTTTCATGCTTGAAAATGTGTACAAAATAACACACTAAGTTTGAAAATAGCTTTAGTCAGCCAGCTTTTTATGTATTTACTCCCATGTTTCCCAACCTCAGTTGCTTACTTGTGACTTATTAATTTCTTAATGTACTTATCTACAGAGGAATACATGGTTCTAATCCTCCTAAAACATAGTGAGCCTCCCAAAGTCAAAACAGAAAGCTTTATTGAGCTTAGTATTTCTAGAAGCTTGAGCTGAACTTTTTAAAACTTTGAAAAAAATCTTCCCATTGTAACTTTACACTTTTTTCTTCAAAACTCTATCATGTATAAAGCACATGGCATTGGTGTGCCGGGTGAAAATTTTTGCCTTCTTTTCTTACTTTCCCTCCCTTTTTAGCACATGAATGAGGACAGTTAAGGGTGAAAGTAGTTGTATCATTCCAAAGGAGTAGTCAGGGCAATGCAGGCTTTCTAGTGAAGCACCAAGGCTGAGGGTTCCAGTCATTGTCACTTCTGCTACACATTCCTCTGGTGGCCAACACTTGCACAAGGACATAGAGGGAGGAGAAGAAAGCTGTGGTGTGTGTGCCCAGTGTGTGAGTACATTCTTCTGAGTGCCAAGTACGTCAGAGTGGGAAACAGCAAAGGAGTGGAACATAAAGCCCATCTCACATACACTGGGAGGGCTGCATTTGACTTCACTGCAGTTACTTCTGATTTACTCAAGTGTCAGCTGGAGAAGGACCACAGCCCATGCTTTAAAATGTTTTTATATGCTCCTCTGAGTAAAAAACTTGGAAGACTTTGTGAAAACAAGCTACTGTTGCTGATTTGCCAGGTAGGCAACCTCTCTGAGCTCTGGTTGAGAAGTGATCCAAATAAAATGTTTCTCACAGCTATGACTGCGTTGCACTAATTCAACTAGAATAAACAATTACATCAGAAAAATGTGTTTACTTTGGTTCTGGGCCACATAGACTGGGCCCAAATATGATGTAGAACATATGCCTGTTATTGCTTATAAGGACAAATAATTTTACAGGTGGACCTCAACATTCCTTCCTTTTGCTAAGCATACTCCTCCTGGCAAAGTACCTGGAATTTCTGTTTATTATTTATGGAATTGTACATCAACTTTCTTATTTAAATAGACAGTGTAAACAGTAACTCTGAGATTAGAAACAAACACAAAATTTTATTTCTCTCTTTGTTTACAAGTACATAACTATGATCCTTTCATTAAAGCTACACCTGTTTACACCAACAAGAACTGACATCTTCAGCTCCTCAGCAATCTTGCACTGGGAAAACTCAGAAATAAAATAATCAAAGCCAGCAAAATTTCACTCATAGAGAAGATTACAACCAGTTGTGTACTTTTTCCTGAATTCATCAAAGAGTTGATCCAGACAGCCAAAAACAAAGGGAAAGACTATTTAGCCAGACTGTTGGTTCATGTCATACAATGTAATTTCAGTCTAGAATTTTCATCTCTACTACTAAGTTCAACAGAAATATTACACCATTTTTATTTGCCTAGTTTTAGCATAGTGTTCCAGTATGAAGGTAAAGGAATTATAAATTGGAGTTGAGTTTAAAAATGCCTGGCCTAAACTATCTGAGTACAGGTCCTTTGTTTATTGGTAAACTTTCTGTTAACAGAGTTGAGTATAAAAATCAGTATGGGAGAAACTTCACAGAGTAAATAAATGGGATACATCTGAATAAGATGTGATATGTACTTGGGCCATTTTAACACATCAGCTTTATACACACAAAATAACAAACCACTTTTTAAAATTGCAATTTAGAAATTAAATGAGAAATTACAGTGAATAAAACTGAGTCTAAAATTCTGCCCACATTTGTCCCAAGCTTGAGGCTTGTTTTAATCTAAATCTGGGTTTAATCTATTGAAAAATAAAATGAGAGCTGTACATCAAAATTGTATCTGTCTTTTAGTTTGAGAATATCTCTGTCACAGAGAACTAACAAATAAAAATCTTTAGCTAGTACAGGTGTCATCAACCCATACAAAATTAAGCAATAAACACCCGTTGGAGTGGGTGGGAGATTATTGCCAAGCCAAATTGGATGAAATAAGGATACTTCTGAACTTTCATTTTGTTTTTAAATTCAAACCATAATCTTTCCTGAAGTTCCAGAATTAGGAGAAAATAAACTGAAATTCTGGGATACTGCAAGAGCAGCTGCTAATACATTTCTTTCTAGCCAACCTGATCTCTCATAAAAATGCTCCCATGAGATGCCAACCCCCTAGGAAACACCAAAGGCATTGAAAAGACCCACATGAGCCTTTGGGGTGCTTTTGAGGTTCACCTACTTCTCCCACATTTGGACACCCATTCCATTCACTTCACTAACCAAGTGCAGGGTGTTACTGAAGTGACTGACAGTGTTTTACCTGACAACTGAGTGATGAGTTGTGACCACCTCGTGAGAGTAGATGGAACAAATTAAAGTCCCCTGAGGGAATTTGTAATACTTATCCATCTGTCCTGAACAAATTCAAACTTGGGTCAAAACACTGCCTTATTCCCCAAGCAGCTGCATTCCCATGCAACAGACTTTTACATTCCCTCCAGAAACTGCTGTGCAGCTTTTCAGTGCTTGTGAAACTGATGGAATAGTCATGAGGGCTTTACTGCTCTGATTTCTAACTAACATAATAGGAGTGTGTATTCACTATAGATTTTGAATGTTGTCATTTCTAGATGTCAGATTTTTATATGGATATAACTCCTTTTTCCAGAGAAAGAGCTATATGTACAAGGAAAAAATAAAAGTCTCCCTTTCTGTGAAAATCAGCTCCACACAGTCCCCAGCTATGGAGTAAAAACAACCCTAACATGAAGGGGCACTTCTGAGAATATCATTCTTCCTGGCAGAAAGTGCACTGAGATCCTCCCATGCAAAGCAGCAGAAAAATCCAAAGTTTTCATAATTGATGTGCAACCTCAACTGCTCCTTTTTGTGTTGTATGAGCTGCAAAATGGCTAAAATGTTACTGGGAATGTCTTCATTCTGCACATTAAGGAAAAACTTACAATAAGTTATGTTTGTGTGCTTTTATTAACCCTTGAACTGCTGCTGAGCAATGCATGTGTTTGAACAAGGGTTGAAAAGCTATTAAAATATTTGTTTAAATACTTTACTACAGCCTAAGAATTGAGCTCCAAAGCCTCTGGGATTTGGAGACTCACAAGAAATTTAACTGAAGGAAGTCTGGGAGAGGTCAGCATGCTCAAGCACACTCCTACAAAATCTTCCACCTCCCTTATCAGCTTTAATAAACTTGACTCCTACTTTCTGCTCTTGAAATTCAAAGGACCCATGCAAAGATTTCCCAACTATGTGGGCTGTGTTCACAGCAATCTCATCCTTGCTCCATGAATGTAGAGTCAGTTAAATGTCTAAACTTTGGGCTTATTTGCTATTGGTTTATTCCAATTTTACACTTTCACAGTTGGCTGCTTTCTCCAGCATTAGGCTACACAAGAAGCAAGCCACCTGCAGATTTTATTAAAAATGACATGGACTGTGAAACTACAATATTACCTCTGATTTCCTTTACTCAAATGAAATACTTTTCCTCCTGTGAGACATATCTTTTCTTGTTTTTGCATTTCATACACTTTAGCCAGATTTATCTCATGCCAAACAGTAAAACAGTTCTCACAGCACTGCCTGTAACCCAGTTCACCCAATTCTCCCTTTGCCTATGCCCATAAGTCTTTCAGCAATCAAATATCAGAGTCACACTTGTTTTTTCTTTCTGGCTCAAGAAATGTTTTAATCTTTTGGCCTGATAGATATCTCCAGCAAGAAGGTCAGAGCCCTGTGAAGAGGGTCACAATGCTCCCGGAGAGGGTGGGAGATTTCATTCCAGGATCTCTCAGGGTAAAGGGGAACACAACCCTCCCTCTGCCAGGGAGACTTGGTCACACTGGGAGCTTTTGCTTGGGTTTTTAAAGAAAGGTGCCATAACAAGATTCTTCTCTTGGAGCATGTTGTTACTCCCTGAGAGGCCTCCAGCATTGTAATTCCCAGAGGATTTAGAGACATCTTTCTTTTAGAGCTTATTTGAGTCCAAGCACAAACTGGGTGACGAGCTGCTCATTAATGTCAAAACTGGGCCAAGCTCTCTATGTGAAAACTGCCCAAACACAAACAGTGGGATTCATCTCACCCAAACACAGATCTCTGCAATGTAGAAAACCATGACTCAGCCAGTACAATTTGCCAGATTTTTTTCATTGTTAGTGAAGTCTTATCACATCTAGCTCAGGTATTTAACTTCAGGATGAGAAGAAACTGTTTCACTTCACAGGTGAAAAGGGAGTGTTGGCAGTAAGCTTAGACAGAGATCCCTGCAGTGCAGATGACTGAATGTGGGCACATGAACTTCACCTCCACACCTAAAGAATAGCCATGCCAGCAACACTGCACCTCAAGGCTATGTTCTGGCCACTTTTGGATCCTATTTGTGAGTGGACTTGGGTATTTTATCCTTTATGGAACATAAAAGTTACTTACATTTAAGTCAGAGGGTCTTAAGCACCTTTTAAATATTGACTTTATTTTGTTATGTTAGGAGAGGAGTAACCAGGTGGTCATGTTAAATATAATCTTACACATTCCTTTTCTTAGTCTATGAGGAATACATGCACTTTCAAGGAATGCTGTACTGTTAGTTTTTGGTGTTCAGGTTTATGAGGGAGCTTTTGTAAACAGCCAGGGAGTTCAACCTATCTTATGCTCTCTGATTGGATTTAGTTTTTGCTGAAAATTATTTCCTGAGAACCTGAAGTGGCTTTTGGGTTAAGACTTCTAAAGAAGGTTTAGCCTGCATGCAGTCTATGACCACCTATGTTCAGTGACTGTTGTACACAGAATAAATAAGTGACTCTAAGATATCCTGTGTCACGGATTTCTCCCCTGATAGAAAGCTGGATAGCAAACCTTCCAAATCCATCAAAACCGGGCAATAGTGTTGTACTTCAGGGTCTGTCCTTACTTTCCCAAATGTGCACAACTGCCATTAATTTTCATTGAAATCATTTGAACTCAAATGCAAAATAGATGTTAGTTTGGGATGCAGTCAGTTAATATATGAGAAACTCGTGAGCCTTAGAATCAGTCTGGGTTGTGAGTGGGTTATTTGTTTGTTTATTTTATTTCTTATTTATAAAAGGGATGATGGCCCACCCAGTGGAATTTTCCCATCAAAAATAGTATGAAACAGAATAATGGAATGCAAGATTGATTAGATGGTGTGCTTGTTGGCAATGGGTGCATGTACTTCTTAATGGATCATAAAAAAAATCCTTTCATATTTGCCATAATGCATGTGCTAAGTTGTGGGTTCCTAGCCAATGAAAAGAAATATTCTATGATTTCCAGAGATGCAAAGTAAGAATTTCATACAGCACATGAGTGGGGCCTCTGTTTAAATGCATAAAGATAATTTCTTAATTATGGCAGTGATACTCATTAAAAAGCTTTCCAATAGTACATGCAGTTCCCACACTGGGCTCTCTCCCACTGTCTGACAGACAGACAGCTTGGTTACACATGCTCAGAAAGGAGGGTGGGGGCCCAGATTCTTGGCTGTCTTGAAGTGGCCACATCCTGCCATCTGCTGCATCCTTCTGCTGTTGGCAAATCCAGGGAAGAAGGTTTCTGAGGTGTCTTAGAATACTCTGCACCTCTGCAGAAACATTTTATGTAAAGACAAGTATTCAAATGCTTTCAGGGAGAGAGAAACCGGCTTAAATACTAAGAAATAAAATATTTTCTTTCAATACCTAGATTTAAAAAAAAGATCACAGAATCACAGAATATTCTGAGTTGGGAGGAACCCACAAGGATCATCAAACCCAACTCCTTACCCTACACAGGACAGCAACAACAATCACACCACGTTCCTGAGAAGATTGTCCAAATGTTTCTTGAGTTCTGTCAGGCTGGTGCTGTGACCACTGCCCTGGGGAGCTGTTCCAGTGCCCAAACACCCTCTGGGTGAAGAACTTTCTTCTAATATTCAAGCTAAACCTCTCCTGACACAGCTTCAAGCCATTCCCTCAGGTCCTGTCACTGTCACCACAGAGATCAGCATCTGCCCCTACTCTTCCCTTTATGAGGAAGTTGTGAGGCCAACTGCGATGAGGTTTCTCCCAAGTCTTCTCCAGGCTGAACAGAGCAAGTGAACTCAGCCACTTCTCACAGGACTTCCCCTCAAGGCCCTTCATCATCTTTGTTGCCCTTCCTTGGACACTCTCTGATAATATTTTTCTTACATTGTGACACCCAAAACTGCCCCCAACACTGGAGGTGAGGCTGCCCCAGCCCAGAGCAGAGCAGGACAATCCCCTCCCTTGCCCAGCTGTGAATGCTGTGCCTGATGCCCCCAGGACAGGGTTGGCCCCCCTGGCTGCCAGGGCACTGCTGGCTCAGGTTCAAATTGCCTTGGACCAGGACCCCCATGTCCCTTTCCATGGCACAGCTCTCCAACCTCTTTCCCCAGCCCTCTAATTTGTCAAGGTCCCTCTGCAGGACCTCTCAGCAACTCCCAATTCTGTATCATCTGCAATCTTTCTAAATAATCCTTATAGATGTGTCAGGAAGTCTCATCCTGATGGAGGGGTAGTGTCTAAACTTTACCATGTTTAGTTCATCACAGGAGTAAACAAAATTTAATCCTTGGGGTCTTTATAAAACTTGCAAGTCAAGAAAGAATCTGAGTTCATGCAGTAAAAACAGAAAGGCACCTTCTCCTTGGATCACCTTTTACTTTTCCAATCACAGCAATGGCATAATTTTTAAGATGTGTATATTAACATTAATGTAAAATTAACTGACAACTTCATAATATTTCTTCATTTTCCTACTCCCTTTCTCTACTTCCCTTTTTAAAAACTGAACTTGGGATCTCCTCCAGTAATTTCTTTGTTATCTAAGAATTCACACTGTAGGTTTCTCACTTCTTCATCGCATGTGACCAAGATTCTCTCCAGTTCCTTAACTGTCATTTAATATGAAAAGTGTTGCACTCCCTGGAAAAAAACTCTTGATTGTCTGGAAGCACCCTGGAAATGAACAGAAGAAGGTAAAAGAACCACAATACTCCCTCTGGCAGCTGAACATGTTGTTTTGCAAACAGAAGTTCTTGGACCTCAGTCTTTGGGTTGGTGCCCCACACCTGAAGAACTTCTGTGAAACAGGAATACATTCTGAATAAATGAGCCTGATGAAAAATCCATAGTCCTAACCTCTGGAGTATGGTTCTTGTGCCATTTTGTCTTGTGAAAAATTTCTTTGGAGGATGGCCTTCCATTTTTCAGAAGTCAGTATTTTCTAAATTCAGTGTTAGTTTTAGCTACAAAATATCTGAGCATTTCTTTTTGATCAAGCAAAATCCCCTCTGAAATAAATGACAGCTTTGCTTCAATAGGTATGTTCAGGCCAGGCCCCTAATTAATCAGCAATGACATTTACAAGAATCACTGGTGTCTGCCATGCCAAAGGGCTTGGGTTCAACTCCCAGGAGCAGAGGATTTGGACCTATTTCATCATAAGGACTTCTTATGGCTACTTTTCTCTGTCATGTAGCCCATTTTTTTAAATGGAACGCTACAGAGTGATGAGTATTTTTACAAAATAACAGAAAAATTTAACCTTCTGGAAAGAAAATTCTCTCTATAGATGTAAATGTCCACAAAATTATTGTCCTTTTTTTTTGTTTTTCTGTTTGTTTTTCTTTTTAAAATCTGTGTGTGCCTCTTCTGAACTGGTTTTACAACTCCTGATGTAAAGTTTGTTTGAAACATTCCCATTTAAACTGTGGTCCATCCTGCAATGTTTTGCTGCATTGCAATATTTTTTTCCTCTTAATAATAAGGCTACCTCCAAAAGAGCAAAAACATATGCAGATTCCTTAATATTGTCAAAAGGGAAGCTAGAAACTATATAATGAAAAATTGATCATGTGAAAATGATATCTGACCTGTTGCAAACTGCAAACTCTGCAGAGTATCTCTTGGAATAGTGCAATGCTCAAAGCCCAAAACTATACCAGCAACTGTGCTAATAATTTAAGAGCAAAAAGTAAAACAAGCAATTATCATCACAAATGGATAATGCCAGGTAGGAGATCTGCTCTCCAATTCTAGTTTTGCAAAGAAAACAATCTTGTCTACAAAGGAGGAAATGGTTCATGACATTAACTTTCTTTCCTACAATTGTGTGGGGAGGTTTCACAGGCAGCCTCCATGACCTGGACTATCGAAGAACTGGAGATCCCCAAAGGGACAATCTCTCTGCAGATTTGGAGGTTTGAGCCTGGATTTTATTCATTCTTGACTTTCACATACCTCTGTGATTCCATCAGCTGCCAAAATTTCATTCCCATCAGGAGGATTCATAAAAACTGCAGGCTGTCCAGGCTGCCAAATTCTGGGACAAATTGTTCCCTTCAGAGAACTTTTGGAGAGGACAGAAATGCAGGACTGATAATTATACTATGAAATAATAAGAATAGTTTCTTGAGTTTTTTGGGCCAACAGGGGGAGAAGAAATTATAGGGATAAAACCTATGAAATCAGAATTGTACCTTCTTCAAAAATCATCCCTAAAAGCCCAGGTATCCACAAAATTCTGTCTGAAACATTAAAATCCTTGGGGTTAAGAAACATCTCTCTTTTGCACTCCTATCCCAGCACATGGTACAAAACCCAGTGATACTGCAGATGCATCTTTGTTTGCAGCTGCCGATACGCTGTCAGCCAGACAATATATCCTGTAGGGTCTTGTAGTCTGAGCAAATTGTGCTGCAGCTGCAAAGTTCATTCCTGTTCTTCTGGATTGGTTTTTAACAATGGTCCCTGCTCTCCCCACTGCCCAAAAAAAACCTATCTATAAATGGAAAACTCCCTTCCTCTCCCTCCAAGGCCCTGAGGTAGCAGAATGAATGCAGCGCACATGGTGCTAAGTGTCTCAGAGCTAAAACATGCTTAATACATGCAAATACCAACATTAACCATTATGAACAGGCATGATTTATGTGCCTGTCAGCAAGACATCAATCATGACTGCAGAGAGTCAGCAGCAGTATCAACAACAGTAGCAGGAGTGGAGGGTCAGAGCCAAGATGGGATGGTCCTTCCCAGCCACCCGGGGGGAAGAGAAAGATGGATGAAGTAGTAAGAATCCCCAAACACTGTCTTTTAGGGAAAGGGATGCTAAATTTTAAACCATCTCTTGAGTCCAGTCAATGTCCAAGATTATTTCTTTGTTAAAACTACAAGAAAGAGAGAACCAGCACGGACATTTGGAAATGCCATCAGAGAAGGGACCTGGGCATATCAAAAAGAGGTCAGGGTTTTAAAACTGTGACATCAAAGGTATTTAAAGGGATCTTTTCAGGAGACATTTTTACCAGTGGGATCTGATTAACTTTCCTGTGCAGATGGCAAGTGTATTTGACTGTGAAACTTTTCTCTACCACAAATAAGAGCAAAGAAAGAAACTGCAGCAGAGCTTTCTTTGTACATATCATAATATAACTCAGAGAACATACACCTAAGGCCATTTTGTGATGACTAACTTTGGTTTCTGAGTAATCTAGAAAATACCAGCTCATGCTAAGGATAGGGTTGGGAACTTGTTACAACTTGGTATTTTGTTTGGTTTTGGGGTTTTTTGTTGGTTTTTTTTTTATGTTTTTTTTTGTTGTTTTTTGTTTTTTGTTTATTGTAGATGGCAGGAGAAGGCTGAGCTAGAGGAGATGTTGGCTGAGATGTCAGTAAAAGCACTGATGTTTTATTTAGATATCTCAGGCTGTACTTGCAGTTGGCTGGAGACGCTAGATGAAAGATAGATTTTACTTATGAACTGATAGGAAGAAAATTGACATCCCTGGAAAAAATCTGTCAAGGACAAATAGAAAAAATTCTGTCTGTATGTGTTATGAATAACTGATTTGGCATATTTGATTCCAGCTGGGACATACAGCTGAAGTATTAAAAAATGTCTCACAGTTGCCTAAAAATGGATTTCCTGTCAAATTTACAGGCTCAGACAAATGCAGGTAGCACGTCACCCCCAAACTGGGTGAACTATCGATCAGATGATGAATGAACCTTTTGAAAGCAAAGGTAAAATTACTACTGACAAGAATGAAGCAAAAAATATATCCCATTTTTTTTTCTGTCTTGCATGGCACAAGGGGTTTTGCTAAAATATCCTTTTTTGCATGTCCTCAGACCAGTACCTAAGAGGTATTGAGGAAGTTGATGAAATTTCTCAGCAAAGAAGCACTAGAAACATCATAAATATATTGCAAACTGTTCAAAGAAATACAAAAAAAAAAACATAGGTATGGAGAAAGGCAAAAGAATGTATTCATTACAAAGGAAGGAAAGAGAATCCAATTGAGGTTGCATTTTCTGAGAGCACAAATATCCTAATTGTGCTTTAAACAGCTGACATCTTAAGAAATGTGAGCAAGTGTAAACAGCAGTATAAAGCAGGGGGAAATTCTGATCAAGTCACACAGTGCAAAAGACCTAATAACACATGCTGCTGTGTGATGACAAATATTTTAAGAATTTTTTGCTTGTTTTCTTAATAAATATTGTAAACTGTTACAGACGTTCTGAGTTCTACTCTAACCTTGTCAACCCTAGAGCATTTTATGATATTGGTTGACAGAAATCTACAAAGTTCAATTGCACAGTTGAAGTCTCCATTTCATGTATACTTTTCTGTAGTCCTTTAAGAGTCAAATTTGTCCCTGTAAATGCAAAAAAAAGGTTGACAATTTCTGTTTCTCCATTCCATTGCTGAACTTCTCTTGACTGATGAAGCGTGTGTGGAGGATTACCAACAGAAATATTCAGGATTTTTAAGGCTACAGGGAATTTTTACTCTGCATTACCTTTTGATAACTTCTGTTTTGTTTGTCTCTCAGTCATAGCCACAACAGCTCTGATGGAAAGACTGATATTAATGGAGAATTGATGATATTTATTTGCAATTTTTTTCAGTTAACTGCCTTCATTTTTAAGTGCACCTCATTTATAGCTTCATATGGCCATAGGACTTTTTGAGGCACAATTCTCTAAAAACAGAATTAGTAGTGAAATCATTGCTTCAATAGTGCCATGAGACATAGCATGTTGTCAACTCCAGATATGGAGGATAGCTTTTATAATCTTTGTAAAATTCCCAACACACTGCTTTGCATAACAGGAAGTTAACTCAAGGTAAAATATGATTGCTAATTTATTGTATTATTGATTTTTTTTCAGTTTTAATTGATATTTATTCTTAATGTCTTTTTTCCCAAATCTTGCATGAATTATCCCATAATAAAATGTTTTCTGATCACAAACCAGTCATAACTGAAAAGCAGTTCCTGTACTTTAAATATTACTGCTGCTTTTGGTTTCTGACTTTCTGGATATATTACTGTTATTAATCAGCTCAACTGAGTTCAGTGAGCTGTATTAAAACAAAATGACCCTTTTTTGAAATCAATCCCCTTAGAGGGGGATAATTAATTTTTACTCTAAATTAAGTTACTTATAAGGATCAGGAATAAAAAAATGTATAAAAGAATTTCATACAGCTCCTTGGACAACATGAAAACTGGAAGTTTGGTGGGGGTGGATTTTTTATATCTGCACAGCAAGTTTTCTGTTAGATTTGATACTTGAAAGAGAAAGAAAGAACAAACGTCATACGAGATTGAAGCATTCAGTGAGTACCCACAGTTTTCCTTTACTTCATATCTACCACAAGTCAAAGAAACACCCGAGGATGCAAGTCACAATTCCAATAGGCTGTGGGTTCCTAAGATTTTTATAGCTGAATCTCAGTTATAAATCTGTCCATTGCTTCATTTCTCCTTTTTGCTCTTTCATAAACCTGCCTTCCCCTGGAGTATATTTGCATGTGACTGGGAAGGCCTATCTCATAGGTTAGAAGCTAATTTTTAGGTTACGTTACATGCCAATTACATCTTAAGAGTGACCAAAACCTTGCCATTTAAAAACAGTATTTCCAATATTATGTTGTGGTATCTCTAAATAGAGCAGCTAAATTAGTGCAATCAGCTGAACTTTGCTATCCAAAGATAGAAATCCTATGGCAAACTTACAAGTATTAACATGTCTTTCTCTTTGGGGATGAAAGATCTTCTGAAGACCTAAACTGTCAGAAGATGCAGAGATGAATCTGTCATGTGAAAAAGAATTACATGAAACTTCTAGGAAAAAAAATTAATATTTTGGCAAATATTCTGGTAAATATACCAGAAAGCTGGATCATGAAGAAAAAGGAAATGTTTATCAGTATAACTGCAGCTGGAAAGGAAACAAACAAACAAATGCATACCTATATGTCTACCTATATGTTACTTTGTCATTTTTATATATAGATAACACCGGTTAAAAAGTAAAAGGATGACTAATAAGGCAAGATTTCTGTTCTCAGATACATCAATATAAAATCTGAGCACGTAGTACTGATATCTGTAGCTGAGTCATATTTTCAGAGATGCTGTAGCTCTGGCAAGAGGTATCTTTATTAGGGAATTGCAGCAACAAGCCATTTCATTTGCACTGTGTTATGGAAGAGGTAAAAAAGAGTTGGAAAATGCTCTTTACCATTATTTTTCTTAAAATGTTTTTGGCCTCTTAAATTGTAATCTCAGTATGACTGCAAAGGATTTGGGTATGGACCTTGCTATATTTTGAAAATAAAAAAACCATCATGGCTAGAAGGGGGTTGGGTGTCTCTGAGGGGTGATGGGAAGGTGGCCTTGCAAACATCTTCTTATTCCAGATCTGTGTATGACTGTCAGAATATGTTCATAATCCTGGTCTGTTTAAGCATCTTGTGCAGTCAGGTAAGTTAAAAGTACCTGTGAAACACTCAGATATATCAGAATTTATAAATACATATCAAAATATCTTCAGAATAGCAATCTCATGAGCACTCGCAATAGACCATTGAGACGACCAAGAAATATTTCTAGAAAAACAGAATTTAATCTGTAGCAGAACCAACTGTACATGTGGACAGATCTTGGAAGTTTCAGGTAACATCTGTAAAATAAACAGTGCCAAGACCCCTGGGCTGGCCAAGTGGCACAGTTTGGCCACATCAGTGAAATTAACGTTTTTTAGTTTAAATTGCGACTTCACCCAGACTGCCTCCTGGCAGTGATCCCACAGCAATGTTGACTCCTGCACATTATCTAGGAATGCTTGGGAAGGGGTTAGCTGGAGAGGGTCAAAGCCATTCCAGGGTCTGTGTTAACAATTTTACAGTGCAGAGTTTCAGTGTCTGGGAATGTTTCCAGGTAGTCTTTAACTTGCCATTAAAGAAGCAGTTTCAGAGCTCCAGAAGTTGAGCTCCTCAGCCAGATGTTATCTGGCTACACCTCCTGCCATATTTCCTTTTCTAGTGTGGTTTGTCCTGAACTGTTGGGAGGGGAAGGAAAGGGAAAGGACGAGGGAGGGAAAGAATTTTTTTCTTCAGATTTCTTCACTTTGACATCATTGCTCTGTGGACATCACAGTTGAAGGAATTCTGCCATTTTCCACCTGTTCATATTAGTAATTGCACAGGAAAGGTAAGAGAATAATAGGACAAAAGACTGTCTTTCTTCAAGGTGGTAAGTTTTCTTAAGGCTTTAGTATCATATAAATGAAAACCAGATATTTGTGCCTACATTTTTGTTAACAATCTAACAATAATTTATATGATTGGCTAAAATCAATAATAAGAGCATCTTTTATGTCAAATGTACTCACCTGTAAAAAGCTGAACAAGTGTTTATTTCTTGCTTTAGATGGTGGCAGAAATTTCATCTTCCTTATTGTTCACAGGAAATCTGGGAAGTTCAGTCCTTACACCAAGGTTTAATGTTCTGCTGCTGGTGGTGATGTGTTTCACTTAGAAATGTTAGGAATACCTCTTTTTTTCAGTTTTTGTATCTTCCTCTGGCTTTGTCTTCACAGGCAATCAAAGCAGAACACAATCCTAATGTTAGCAATTCAAAAATTACCATTGAATAACATTTTCTAATTCTGAATGACTCCTAATGGACTTCTGAGAGAAGAAAGAAGGATTGCAAAGTGACTTACCCAAGACAATCCCTGGACAAGAATCTCAGTGTGATGGGAAAAAACTACTTGAGTATTTCTGAGGACTCCTGGCTTTTTAAGTGGGTTGGCTCTGCCAAGACCAGTGAGTGGAAATAGTCCCCGATATTTTCAAACTCCAAGAGTGTGCCCAGTGTTCTTTTAGGGAAAATTTGAAATTACCCAGGCAAATACATCAGACACCACACTAGCAATCAAATAAGAGTGGTGAATAAATTTGTGTCCTGAAAAGGCTCTCTGTCAGGGTTTGATTTAGTAGTGAAGCATGGCCATTAAGAGTGACATGGTTTAGAATTTTCATAACATTTGCATGGCCATTAAGAGTGACATGATTTAGAATTTTCATAACAGAAGAGTTGCAGTGGAGAAAAGGATTGGAGTTCAAAGATGTAAATAAGATGAGAGCACTGGTATCATGGAGGAGTATCATGGCAAAACATACCAGCCTTCAACCCAGTAAGTAATTATGGTAGACTCATTTAATCAGATAATTAAAGTTGCATCTTAGAGTCCTAGTTGGGAATGACTTATACACAATCTTTTAAAAGTCTTCAAAGTCTAGATACTTGTTTTCCTCACCTTCCTTTTCTCCTCAGTAAAAATATTAATTCTTTTGTGAAACAAAAACTGAACTGCTGCAATCTAAATTTTTTACAGCAAACTAAAATTAAAGCTAGTTCACCTTGTGATGCTAGACTCTACAGTGCAGAATTTACTTAATAAACAATTCTTTTTCTCATACAACAGGGCAGGACAGAGCATTCAATGTATGAGCTTTATGAAATTTTTTACTATCCTACTTATGAGTGAGAAGCCTTGACAGGTGGCATGTGGTAGCCATACCAAGAGCTCACCAGCTGATAAGTGATGACTGACTGGGAATATGCTCCACTACCACTCTAGTGTAAATCATGTGACCTCAAACTGTGTTTTTGAGAATGCAGAACTCATTACTCTAATACCAAAGTGATTATATAACTCTCATTTAGGTTTCCAAAGCTTCGACTGGAAGTTGTATCTATGAAACCTGTAAATGGTGAGATAAAGCAATCGAGTCAGAAAAATGGTTTGCAGCCAGTCAGAGGGATGGACAGGAGAGGTCAGACACAGACAGGAGTAATCCAGGACTGAAATTTCCAAGAGATGCATATTTTCAGTGCTAATCTTAGAAAATCATAAAGGAAAATGAGATCTTTGTGACTAATCTGAAGTGTTATCCAGTATTTCCTGAATACTGACATGACTTGAATTATTCCTATTCATTTTCTAAAATAAATCTTCTAGTGCTGATCTATGAAAACACCTAAAAGCAGATAAAATCTTGACACCCCTGATCAGCCTCTCCACAGACAATGTTGGTAGCTTTTTTTGGACTGGAAAGTCTACTCCTCAGTGAAGCTAAAAGCCACAGGCTTTACTGATGGGAGACCTCCTTCTGCATGGAGCCATCTGCCTGAGGCACACTGAGCCTTAGGACTGTTTACCATAGATGGATCTACAATGCTCCACACAGTCAGATGCTGGCACAGTGCTCACAGTATGTTATGAACACTAGGAAGCCACAGCAATATTGGTCAGTCCTTCATAACTTCATTTCCCAAATGTTCGTAATTAAACAGCTTTTATTTAAGTAATCAGCATGAAATCCTTAGCTTTGTTTTTGCAACCGGTATTGTGTTTATGGAGCCAAATATTGAAAACTTTGATACTGAATACCTTGTATGTGTTAATTTTGGCAACTTTTAAAGATTCTGTAGATGCCTTGCTATGTTACCACCACCCACTCTTCAACCCCCCTGGCCATCAGTCCCTCCAAACCACAGAGACATGTTTCTCTTTTAATACTTTCTTGCAGTATTTCTCATGAAAATCACAGGGAATCGTGTGTGATTTCAGCGGAGTGAAACTTGATCTCAAAGTGTCTGTAGGACCAGAAGTTTTTAAAGAAAACATTTCTTAAATCTTGTGTTCACTGCTGCTTCAGCAGGCCAATTAGACTTGATGGGAATTCTAGAGAGCTGTCGCCAGGCATTGCAGCAGGAATAGCAAACAAGGCCCAAAGCAAATAAACGAATGGGTAAAGTGTGGCCATCCTCAGAACCTCCTTGCTGATGACCTTCTCCTCGTTGCAAAAGGATGCTGAAGGTACTGGATGAAGGGACTCCAGGTTAATTAGATTTGACATTAGTTAACAGCAGCAATTACTAGAGAGTAATTAATCAGGGAAAGTCTCCAAACAGAAGGAGAATAAATAAACGGGCGGTAAAATTCTGATCCATTTACCCCCCTAGATAAGGATGTGCCCCAGGTGTCAGGCTGAGGTGGGACTAATCTGTCTTGCTCAGTTTCTCCCTGGAACTTGGGTGACTCTTCACACATCCATCTTCCTTCACATGGAGACAAACAAGCATTCACTAAGCCATTAATAGCACCATTCCTATAAAACTCAGGATAGAAAAACATTAAAATTCCTCTGTCGTTGCCACATTTTTTTCTTTAATCCTCCCCCCCCCCTTTCTTAAAGAAAGCTCTTCATCAGTGTTCTGAGAATGCAAATGAAATTACTTTCTACTTTCATTAACTAAAATAATTTCAATACCATAGTAGTAGTGGTTTCTACATCCACAGCCAGCAGTTTTTCATTCCAACCAATTCTAAAGAGTTTCAGCTACTTGATCTGCAAAGAGCAAGTTCCCTGGTTTTCATTCTCATCCACACCAGTGGGGGTAGGTCACATGGAATATCCTAAAAAACTACAGCACAAGCTCACTTAGAAATCAGCCATGGCCTTACTACGAGCACAGGCACTTGCATTCCCCCAGAGGCAGCTCACTACACTGAGCTGTGATGCAGCTCCTGCCCCTCTGCACTGATCCACAGGAGTCCTGTACCTGGCACAGGTTATTTCCATGTGCCAGCTCAGTTCTGCTGGCTGGGGCAGCAGGGGAATCAAATGCAGAGCTCAGAGCAGTCCCACTTGCATGGACCAGGAGTGTCACCACCACAGAAGGTGCTTTCTTTAGCACAACCAGCTGAAAGATACGAATATTCCTTGCAAGAGATAATTTTCAAGCCCTTTCTGCCTTAGTTATGAACTGAACTCCAGCCTCTCTGAGTTTATAAGGACATTCTTTCCCCAGCATGCTTTTGAATGTAGAAGGACTGAAGAGAGATCAACAAAGCTCATACAATATTAAGGACAGAATATTCAGAGTCATATTGCATTCGGTTACTTTATTCACTAAGACAGGTATTCTACAGGCAGAGTATTGTTAAAGTTATTGAGATTTCTCCATGAAGATGTCTTTGTCTTCACCATAAATAAAAATCCCTGAAATATTGACACAGGACCAAAATGCTGATATAGTATTCTAGTACTATGGACTACATAAATTTGATGTAATTCTATACAGAGCATATTTTTTTAAACATAGCTTGGTTAAAATAACTTAACCTAATAAACCCTCTTAAATAACTACATAAAATCATAATTAAATAAATACCCCTTGATGTTTCACTTTTACATAGCTGACAACACGTTTGTGGGGAAAGAGCAAACAAAATTTTAATTATAAAAGTATGGTTGTTTTCAAATAGTTTACTGAAATAACTTAAGTTTATAAAACTCTGCAAAAGTCACTAAAGCCCCTATGGAAAAGAAAAAAGGGAAGCAAGGAAGAAAGAACTTAGATAAAAATAAACATAATAGGCCAAGTTATGAAAATGAAGGGTAATACATCTAAATAACTGCACTGTGATTAGCAATTCATTTTTTAACCTACTTTCTACCATCAAACTAAAATTTAAAAAAAAAAAGCAAATAAAATAAGCAATGTAGATTTTTTGGAAGATGAGAACACATCACACAGAATGTGGGTGAAAATCTGGCTCCTCTGAAGCCAAAGGCAAAATTCCTATTGACTGTAGCAGTGTTGGAGTTTTCTCTATACACGTAAACTCCCACTGACCTGGAGTGCAGAAACCAGCCTTTATTCCCTTTTGCCTTTCAGATTTTTTCTTTTATCTGGTTTGTCATTACCAAAAGTTAGATTGTATGTTGAATGGTAACTTAGACAACGCGTAACAAAACAGTGTGCAACACATGGGGATTCAACAGTTGATCTGAGTTTAACAATCTCCTGCCAAAAACTGCAACTGGGCAACCTCAAGGTTTGCTCATGTTTAGAACAAGCATAGAATTTGATCTGTGTGCTGACACATCTTTGTAACCTGGCAGAAGTAAAGAAAGGGAGTGCTAATCTGAAGATGAGGCAAAGTATTTGAAGCATTTCATTCTTCCTGGGATACTTCCTAAATTATTTTGGTACTGCCACTCAGTACATCAGTGAAAGGGAATGGACAGCTCGAGGGGTTTGTGTTAGATGGAGGAAGATGCTTCAAGTTACCAAGGTGATTCCACCTTCCCTGGACTTTCTATGTGACCACAGGTGCATCACTTAACCTTTTTGTGCCTCAATTACTCAGTTGTAGATAGTAATAGTATCTTCTGTCTAAAGGGGAAGTTGGATTAGTGTAATTGCAGCAAAATGTGTGAGGTTTTCAGAGAGAGAGAGAGAGAGAGAGAGAGAGAGAGAGAGAGAGAGACAGAGAGAGAAAGAAAGAAAGAAAGAAAGAAAGAAAGAAAGAAAGAAAGAAAGAAAGAAAGAAAGAAAGAAAGAAAGAAAGAAAGAAAGAAAGAAAGAAAGAAAGAAAGAAAGAAAGAAAAGTACAATACATGATAGTTCATTTCAGATGCAGAAGAGTCCAACTCACATTGGTGGAGATGCGCAAGAGCGCAGTGCAGGAACAACCCCACTGGTTTGCAAAGGACATCACTGCATTTATGCAGAGCTGCATTGGGAGAAAAAGGTCTCAAGCAGCTTCAAAGAGGCGTGGTCACAGAAAGGCATGAACATGACTGTCCTCTGTATAGATTCCTGTCAGTGTGTCTGCAGGGTGCTGATACACATGGCTCCTTTACTGACTTCCATTTCCATGAGCACAGGCATATTTGCCTTTGCCTCACTCCCCTGCAAATGTTGACACGTCCTTAGGTTTAAGGAATGAGAGATCAGAGATTCTAGGTGTAAAGCACTGTGAAACAGAGGGCTTGGAGGATTTTGGGGGATATTTGCAAATACTGCAAGATGATTTTTTCCTACTTCATTTTAAGTGCATTGTAACAAAAGAAAAATCAACGTTCCTTTTCCTACAGCAGTGTGAGTTTACACAAGGTACAAATACAGAGCTTGGTTTGTTGTTATTTAAACTTCTTTAATCCTGATTACTGGTGCTTATGGAGAAGGGAGGCATAGTTGGAGAGAAGCCATACTTTTTCAAATTGATTAAAAACACCTTTTGAACAATAAATAACTTTAGCTGACTGACCTCTAAAGCAAATGATACTGCCATGTTCTGCCGTATAAAATAAGATTCCTTTTCCCAACACTTTTGAATGTTGGCTTGTCAAGTATTCCTTTTGACAAGCTTCCGCCTAAAAGCTCTGTTGTCAAACAAGTATGCTTCTAGTAGACTTTACAGGTTAAAATATTCAAGAGAAAACAACATACTTTTACTCAGTGTGGGTAATTTAAGTGCTGTTTGATCATATATAGATAACACTGGAGAAATTGCTGGCATTGTTTCATGTCATCTGATAAAACAAGGCAATAAATTTAACTGCAAGTTGGCAGCAGGAAGAGCTGCTGCAGGTCAGATCTGAGGTGAGCACTACTTTTATAAGTATGGAAGGAGACAGTGAAATTAAGTCAGATTGCAGGAGCTGGAGAAAGCAAAGAGCATAAAGCCAAGGATTTGGACCTAGGTTTTATCTTTTTTTGTTTGTTTGTTTTTCTTTTTTGGTTTTGTGTTTTGATTTTTTTGTTTTCCTCTGGAGAATTGACCAGCTTATAAATTGGTGCCATAGCCATTCAATCCACAACATCTGTCAGTCATTTAAAAAAAATGTAAAAGTTCAGAAAAGCTCAAAAAAGTACACAGGGTAGCAAGAAAGTGACATAAATGAGCAAGGAAAAAGGCATCTGGTATGAAGACACATTAGTTTACCCTTTGAAAGGATCGCACTCTGCAGGGATCTCACTTGCTTGTAAAGCTTGGCTGCCTAAATGAAGAATCTACAAATGAAAAATATTGTCATTTTCACAAATATCACCAGGCTGCAAGCGCTTGCCTACTGTTAACCCAGCTGTCTACCCAGCTCTTCTTGCTTCTTTTTTTTTTTCCCAGCTAAACATAAACTGATATAAAAGGACTCCTCAGAAAAAAAGATTTTATGTTATTTTCCCTCAGTCCTAATGTATCAAGTTTCTAACTGTGTTCCTCAAGGTCCAAGAGGGCAGGAGAGCTCAACTCTTCTCCAGCAAAAACCTTGTTGAAGCCTTTGTGTTTCTCCACAAATACTACTTTAGACAACAGTTTTTATCACCATATCTTCTGCAATTTAAGGTGGAGGAAAGAAGGTCCATTTATGCTTTTTATGAATTTCAAATTTCATGCGAAAGCATCAGTCTCAAGCTCTAAGTGTTGAGTTCACTATAACCTCCTCTCTCTCTCAGCTATAGCTGAAAACTTTGGAGCTGCAAATGTCCTCCCTGGGTTACCGGGTTCCATTGCAGTTTACAAAGAAAACACAAACATCATTAAAGCAAAGCATTTTCTTCAAAACTGTTTATTCAAGCTCCCAAGAGTCCTTTACAAGACGTGGCACAGAATCTAAATTTCAAAGTCAAAGCATATGAATTCTAACCTAAGCATTCAAGTGCTGCAATAGGCCCGTTGCTTCTTGTAAGAAATGCTGTTTCACAGATATTGGGAAGTTTATTTTGCCTTTTAAAAGCATGCAACACTTATTAAAAGTTAGCTAGGGACTTAAATCTGGTGTCAGCTTCTGCCTGTGGTACATGAACCAGTAATGAATCAAGTCCAGAAATCTTAAGAGCTAATTCATTATTGTACATAAGTTGCATCTTCAAATCCTGCAGTGAAAGAGGTCATTTGTAGATGAAAAGTAACTGAAAATAACTAACTTGACTTTAGTTTTAATTTGTTGGTTTTTTTGTCAACACAGCAAATTTGAGTGAAAAATAGAAATATTTTTTGTCTTAATTTTTTTCCAAAGTAAAATATTTCAGACCATTATTTCTAGAATATTTGTGTTTATATGGAAATTCTGCACCTCTTAAAAAGTGACATCTACTTCTGTCTGAACTCTTGCAAAGCTAGCCAAAGTTCTGATATTCTGGTCAATTAAAAACTGAACTCCAGTATAAAGGGACATTTTCATGAAAATATTACATAAATCCCTGCTATTTCAGCTTGCTTAAATCTGCTCCTTCTTGAGCTAGAATCTGTTTCATAATACATATGAGGTTATTATTCCTTCAGCCATGATTTGTGTATCCCCATCAGAATAACACAAGTTTAGTACATCATTTGTAGAAGAAAATCTATTTTCTTTATTCTGGAATGTTAATTTGAGTTGTCTAAATTGAACATGAAGAACTAGTCACTGTAATAACTCTAAACAGGGTATTCACATCCATCTCCACTTCTGTTGTCATCCAGAAGGCCTGATAAATAGAGGTAAACAAATTATTTATCAAGATGAATTTATTCAGTGGTTTTGTCAACTTTCCATTCTCAAACTGTGACTCAGCCACTTTAAAAAAAGGAGAATGGGCATTTTTTTAATAGTTAGTTTTAATGACTGGAGGTTGTTTGTGTAACCCTTGAGAAACTGGCACTTTCAGGGTGATCAATCTGCTGCCCAGTGACCCCGTGGTGAAGCATTAGCCCAAGGTCAGTAGGACCAGGAGGGCTGCCAAGAGCTCAGCCACTTCCCTGGGATGTGGGAAGTACCCAGAGGGACAGCCCTGCTTCTCAGGAACAGACAGTACAGTTTATGTCTTTCCCTCAGCTTTATCTTAAGTCTTTTGGGGCTTCATTTCTTCCCGCTCAAAGAGTTTTCCAGGTGGCACAGTGATGTTTTGGATGACAAATGTGGCACTCCTTTTCTAACTGATATAAGTTCAAACTTTACCATTTTAGTACAACAAAACTGACTTTTCTAGGTTAGACACTGTTCAACCTATATAAAAAATACTTATACTGAAAAATTTATAATCAGTGAAATGACTTTTCCATGGTAAAACAAGGAAGGAAGGAAGG
>VWYE01006645.1:478749-498882 GCA_013398995.1 Alaudala cheleensis | reverse complement strand
AAAAAAAAAAAAAAGGATTTTTGGAGGGAGTTTTTGGGTCATCGAAGCGGGGTTGGTTGGAAGTTGGAGGTGGTGATGGTCCGGTCCTCCTCATCACTATTGCTGGGAAAGGAAAAAAATGGGGGGTTTCGAATGGTGGAGGGATAAAAAAAACGGGATTTTTGGAGGGTTTTAAAGGGGGTTTTTGGGTTTTTCCAAGGATTCGGAATATTCAGGGAAATTACAGAATTTTTTTGGGTGGAAAATGGTGGTTTTTAAAGGTTTATGTTCAAAAAATAATGGAATTTTTCCAGGTGGAAAATGGTCGTCTTCCAAGGTGTGTTCTTGAGGAAATGATGGAATTTTCCCAAGGTTTATGCTCAAGAAATTATTGCATTTTTCCACTTGGAAAAACCCTTTAGGAACTTTCCCAGAGTCTTTCCAATCCCAGCATTATCCCAGTTTTGTTAACATTCCCATGGATTTCACGACCTCCAGGAATGGGAACTCCTCAAGAAATCATGGTATTTTTCCAAGATTTAACCTCAAAAAATCATGGAATTTTTCTGGCTGGAAAAATTGTAATTTTCTAGGGTTTATGTTCACAAATAATGGAATTTTCCCACAGTTTATCCTCAGGAAATTATGGAATTTTTCCAAGGTCTATACTCAAGAAATCATGGGGGTTTTCCAGCTGGAATAATAGTAATTTTTAAATGTTTATGCTCAGGAAATTATGGAATTTTTTTCAAGGTTTATACTCAAAAAATCATGGAACTTTTGTGGTTGGAAAATGGGGTTTTGGGGGGTTTTTTTGGGTTTTCAGAGAGGGGTTGGTGGGAAGTTGGAGGTGGTGATGGTCAGGTCCTCGTTGTTGTTATTGCTGTGGTGAAAATTTGGGGGTAAAATCTGGGATTTTGGAATGGTGGAGGGGAAAAATGGAAATTCTGGAGGGTTTTCAAGGGAATTTTTGGGTTTTGCAAGGGAGGGTTGGTGGGGATTGGGAATATTTGGGATATAATGGAATTTTTCTGGTTGGAATATTGGGATTTTTTAAAGGTTTATATGCAGGAAATTATGAAATTTTTCCAAGGTATATGCTCAAGAAATTATGGAATTTTTCCAGTTGGAAAATGGTGGTTTTCAAGGGTTTATATTCAGGAATTTCCAAGGTTTATCCTTAGGAAAAAAAGGGATTTTTCCAAGATTTAGGCACAAGAAATTGTGGCATTTTTCTGGTTGGAGACTGGGGGTTTTCCAGGGTTTATGCTCAGGAAATCATGGGATTTTTCCAAGGTTTATCTTCAAAAAATTATGGAATTTTTCCAGGTGGAATAATGGTAATTTTCCAAGGTTTATGCTCAAGAAATCATGGAATTTTCCCAAGGTTTATCCTCAAGAAATTATGGAATTTTTCTGGTTGGAAAATCGCAGTTTTCTAGGATTTACATTCAGGAAATCATGGAATTTTTCCCATTGTAATAATGGTAATTTTCAAAGGTTTATACTCAAGAAATCATGGAATTTTTCCACTTGGGAAAACCCTCCAAGGACCATTCCCAGAATTTTTCCAATCTCACATTTCCCAACATTTCCATGGATTTACTCCAGCATTAAATCTCAGGAAATCATGGAGGAAAATCCCTTTCTTTTTTCCCCTGCCATATTTCCATTAAAATTCATGAAAATTAAGGAATCCAAACTGGATTTTTCCACAACAAAATCCCAAGGATTTTTCCATTTCCTCCCCAAAATTCAACAATGGGAACCAGGCAAATTTTCCTGGATTTTTAATGGATTTTTTTTTTTACGCCTTTTTTCCCCACTTTTTCCCTGCTATTTCCCCCTACCATAGTCCCATTAAAATTCATTGAAATTAAGGAATCCCAGCTGGATTTCCCAGATAAAAATTCCAGGAATTTTTTCTTTCCTTCCCAAAATTTAACACCAGGCACTGGGCAAATTTTCCCGGATTTTTCCCAGAATTTTTTTTTCCTGCCTTTTTTTCCCCCGCTTTTTTTTCTATTTTTTTTCCCACCATATTTCCATTAAATCCCACAGAAATTAAAGAATCCCAACCAAATTTTCCTATAACAAAATCCCAAAAATTTTTCATTTCCTTCCCAAAATTTAACAACAGGAACCAGGAAATCTTTACCCGGATTTTTTTTTTCCCCGCCTTTTTTTCCCCAACTTTCTTTCCCCCACCTTTTTCTTGATTTTTTTCCCCATTTTTTCCAAAGTATTTCAAAAAAACCCACGGAAATTAAGGAATCTCTGCCGGATTTTCCTGGAACAAAATCCCAGGAAGTTTATCTTTCCTTCTGAAAATTTTCCCTTTTTTTTCCCCTGCCTTTTTTTCCCTACCAAAACCCACGGAAATTAAGGAATTCCAGCCGAATTTTCCCAAGAATTGTTCGTTTCCTTCCCAAAGTTTAACACCGGGAACAGGCCAATTTTCCCGACTTTTCCGGGAATTTTTTCTCCCGGAATAGTTTTCCCCCCTTTTTTCTTCTCTCTCCCGTTACCTAGATCTTGACCTAGTTATGGATTTGATCTCCTTCTTCTCCTCTTCCAGCTTCTTCTCCTCAGCCCCTTTGGGGTCCTGCAGGTTCTCGTCGGCCTCGTCGTCCGATTTGATCTCCGAGCTCCCCGACGACACGCTCTGCCCTTGGAGAGCCGTGGGAATTCCTGGGAGAAACCCCAAAATACCATGGATTCGGGATCCCAACATTTATTCGGGATATTCATCCCGAAGTTCCCCAAGAAATCATGGAAAAAAAACGATATTCCAAGAGAAATTACAGAAATTCATGGATTTGAGTGGGAATTTTTGGAGGGAAATTGGAAAATTCCTGGATCTTGGACGGATTTCAAGATGCAAAAAGGAGAAAATTCCAGGATTTTTGAGGGAATATTGGGCTGGAAAAAGGGAAAAGAATCTCAGATTTTAGGCCTGGAAATGTGGAAAATTCCAGGATTTTTAAGGGAATTTTGGGCTGAAAAGGGGAAAATTCCAGGATTTTAGGAGTGGAGAAGGGGAAAATTCCTGGATTTTTGAGGGCATTTTGGGAATGGAAAAAGGGGAAAATTCCAACTGGGATCTAAAAATCCTGGAATTGTTTGGGATGGAGCTTCCAGCTCCATAATTCAGGATCTCCAATCCTCATCCCAAAAATTTTTAGGGATCCAAAAATTCTTTGGGATGGATCTTCCAGCTCCATAACCCCAGTTTCCCAAGCCTCATCCCAAAAGTTTTCAGGGATCCAAAAATCCCCAAATTCTTTGGGATACAAAGAACTTCTCATCCCATTCCCCTTTAATTCAACCTTTGTTTTGATCCATCCCAAATGCAGCCAGATTTGGGAATTTTGGGTAATTTGAGAAATTCTGGGAATGTTGGGAATTCTGGCAATTGTGGGAGGTTTGGGAAGCTTCCAGCTCTAAAATCCAGCATCTCTGAAGGTCATCCCACAGAATTTTCCAGGATTCAAAAATCCTGAAATTCTTTGGGATGGAGTTTCCAGGTCCATAATCCAGGATCTCCAAAGCCACATCATAAACAATTTTTAGGGATCCAACAATTCTGGTATTCTTTGGGATGGACTTTCCTTCTCCATAATCCAGCATCTCTTTGCCTCATCCTAAACATTTTTAGGATGAAGATTAGAGATCCTGGATTATGGAATGGGATGAGCTGAGAAATTCCTTCTATCCCAAAGAATTCTGGGATTTTTGAATCCCGGAAAATTAGCTCAGTTGGATGAGGCTCAAAGAACTGGGATTATGGAGCTGGAAACCGCAGAATTTGATTTGGGAATTTGAGAAATTTTGGGGAATTCAGGGAATTGTGGGAATTTTGGGACTCTCACCCCTGTAGGGATCCTGGGCCGGGTTGAGCTCCGGGGACGTGGCCGACGGCACCGGCAGCGTCGGCACCGGCACCTGGCCGGGCACCAGCGAGTGGCTGCCGCGGAGCCCCACGGCGTCCTCCCGGTGAGCTCCCACCTGGCGGGGATAGAAACCCTAAATCCTGGGCATCCTAAATGCTGGGGAATCCGAAATCCCGGGAAATCCCCAATTCCCATCTGTGTTCTAGGCTGAATCCCAAATGGAGAGGGATGATGAAAAATGGAGATGGTAATGGATAAAGGGTGCTGGCGCAGTGGGATGTTCCTGCTTCCATTTCCTTTATCCTATTAGCCCATTCCAATTCCCATTATTCCATTATCTCATTATCCCCTTCTCCCATTATCCCATTCCCCTTAACCCATTATCCTACACCCATTATCCCATTCAATTTTCATTATCCCATTCCAGCTGTCACTGGGATATTCCCATTCCCATCCCATTATCCCATTCAAATTCCCATTATTCCAGTATCCCATTATCCAATTCTCATTATCCCATTCCCCCATTCCCATCATCCCATAATCCCATTCCAGTTATCCTATTTTCATTCCCATTTATCCCATTCCCATTCCAGCTCTCACTGGAGTGTTCCCATTCCCATCCCATTATTCCATTCCCATGGCCCTGTTGGGAGCTACTCCCAGGATTCTGTGGGTTCCATTCCTATTCCCACTATCCCCTTCCCATTATCCCATTATCCCATTATCCCATTCCCATTCCAATTCCCATTCCCATTCCAGCTCTTCCTGGGATATTCCCATTCCCATTAATCCATTCCCATTCCAACTCCCATTCCTGCTCTAACTAGGATATTCCTATTCCCATTATCCCATTGTATCATTCCCATTCCATTCCCATTATCCCATTACCCCATTCCAATCCCATTATCGCAATCCCATTATCCCATCCCCATTCCCAATATCCCATTCCCATTATCCCACTATCCCAATATCCTACTATCCCACTATCCCATTCCCATTATCCCAATACCTCAACATCCCATTCCCACGATCCCATTCCCATCATCCCACACTCCCATGATGGCGCACTCTCCCGGGACATTGCAGCCCGCCTCTCACCATGAGCGAGTGCCGATTGAGGATGCCCCCGCCGTAGCCCCCCGCCAGCCCCGCCATGGCCCCGTTGGGCGCCGCTCCCAGGATTCCGTGGATTTCTCCGGCATTGGCGGCCATGGCCGGGGCTGAGCCCACGGCGTGGTTCCGCAGCACGTGGATGGCGTCGTCCAGGCGCTCCAGGCGGTCCTCGATGCGGCTCTGCTGCAGGGGGGAAATGGCAAAAAAATATCAGCAGGTCCTGGGAAAATCCCCCAAAAACCTTCCAAATTTTTTCCATTTTTTTTCAAAATTTTTTTGACTTTTCGTGATTTTTTTGGTGAATTTTTTACAGTTTTTTGAGAATATTGCTGGAGGTTTATTAAAAATTTTTAAGGGAATTTTTTTGACTTTTCGTGATTTTTTTGGTGAATTTTTTACAGTTTTTTGAGAATATTGCTGGAGGTTTATTAAAAATTTTTAAGGGAATTTTTTTGACTTTTTGGGGAATTTTTCAGAATTTTAAAAGATCTTTTGAGAAATTTCTGGTGATTTTTCTGGAATTTAAATTTTTTTTAATTTTATGAGAAATTTTAAGATTTTTTTAGGGATTTAAAAATATTTTTAAGGGATTTTTTTGTTATTTTTAAAGACTTTTTTTTTATTTGGGGGGATTTTTTTAATTTTAAAGGAATTTTGGGGGAAATTTTTTTGGTGATTTTTTTCTTTTTTTAATTTTAGGGATTTTTTTGCGGAATTTTTAATGCAATTTTTTAGGATTTTAAAATTATTTTTCAGGCTTCTTTTGGATTGTTTAGGTATTTTTCTGAAGATTTTTGACAATTTTTGTGAGTTTTTGGGGATTTTTTTGTTAATTCATTGCATTTTTTAAAATGATTTTTTTTTGAGAATTTTTGGGGGGATTTTTTGTAAATTTTTTTGGATTCTTTGTGAGCTTTTAAGGAAAATTTTTTTCCTTTTTAATTTTTAGAGAAATGTTTGTATTTTTTTAGATATTTGGGGGAAATTTATTGAGTTTTTTTTTTAATTTTTAGGGAATTTCTTTGGAATTTTTTGGGGGAGTTTTTGTGAATTTTTGGTGAATTTGGAGGGATTTTGTTGTGATTTTGGGGGGATTTTTAAAAAAATTTTGTTATTTTTAAAGGGATTTTTTTGGTTAATTTTTGGGGGACTTTTAGGGAATTTCTTGAAAATTTTGGGGGATTTGGGGGGACTTTTTGTGCATTTTCAGGGACTTTTTTCAAAATTTTTTGGAAGTTTTTTGGATTTTTTTCAGAATTTCTTGGGATTTTTTGCTAATTTTTGGGGGATTTTTTTGGAATTTTTGGAGAATTTTTTGTGACTGGGGATTTTTTTGGGAATTTTGGGGGAAATTTTAAGGATTTTTGAGGAATTTTTCTGGCATTTTTTCTAAATTTTTGGGGAATTTTTAGGGGACTTTTTGGGGTTTCTTTTGGCTTTTTATTTCCAATTTTTTCCAGAATTTTTTGTGAATTTTTTTTGGATTTTTTCAGAATCTTTTTCGGAATATTTTTGGGGTTTTTAAAGGAATTTTGTAGGGAATCCTTTGGGAAATTTTAGCGGATTCAGGCTCGGATTTTGTGGTCAAAACAGGTTCCATGATTCCTCATGCACAGAGATTCAAAAGGAAAATCAGGATTTGGGAAGTGGAAAAATGACAAAAAATGAAGGAATTCAGGATTTCCCCGGAATTTTTCCGGAATTTTCCTGGAATTTTCTGGATTTTTTTTTCCCCAGATTTTTTTTTCTTCCCCCCAAATTCCAGGGGTTTTCCCAAATTCCAGAATTTCCTCCTAATTTCCAAATAATTCCTGTATTTCTTCCCAAATTCCCTAATAAACCCTAAATTCCAAGACATTTTTTTCCACAATTCCCGGATTTTTGCCTAATTCGAGGAACTTTTCCCTAAATCAAATTTTTTCCCAAATTTCTGGAATTTTCTCCAAATTCCAGGATTTTTTTTCCCCAATTCCCAAATAATTCCCTAATTTCAGGATTTTTTCCCCATGATTCCAGAATTTTTTCCCCAAAATCCCCAAATTTTTTCCAAATTCCAGGAATTTTTTCCATAATTCCAGGAATTTTTTCCATAATTCCCGGATTTTTCTGTAATTCAAAAAAAATTCCAAATTCCAAAATTTTTTCTCAGTTCCCAAATCTTTCTCAAATTCCAGGAATTTTTTTCCCTCATTCCAGGAATTTTTTCCAAATTCCAA
The DNA here is from genome assembly GCA_013398995.1 of Alaudala cheleensis. Lineage (NCBI taxonomy): Eukaryota > Metazoa > Chordata > Aves > Passeriformes > Alaudidae > Alaudala > Alaudala cheleensis. The sequence goes on along the minus strand of VWYE01006645.1, from coordinate 491,681 downwards.
GATTTTTCCCCAAATAATTCCCAGATTCCAGGATTTTTTTCCCAAATTTTTTGCTTAATTCCCAAATAATTCCCAAATTCCAGGAATTTTTCCGTAACTCTCAAATTTCCCCCAAATTCCAGGAATTTCCCCCACATTTTTCCCAAAATCAGGATTCTTTTCCCCCAAATTCCAGGAAATTCCTCCCAATTCCAGGAATTTTTTTTCCACCCAGGAAAACACCGGGAAAATGCCAAAAAGCCGCCAAATTCCCACTGATTAATTAATAATGACTAATTAATTAACGAGCTTGCTAATGCCGACCAACCCAAGCCTCCTCATCCCCACAATTCCCGTTTTTCCGAGAGCAAAAATTCCAGGAAAAGCACCAAAACCCCGCCAAATGAATCACACATAATTACTAATTAATGACCCAATTAATGAATTAATTAACGAGGAGGTCGCTAATTAAGGACCCCCTCATGCCAACGCCAAAAAATCCAGGAAAACTCCGGGAAAACCGGCAAAGGAAGGATGGGTAAATCATAGATTAACGAGGAGGTCGCTAATTAATGAATGGAGACGTACCAAGGAGTGTAAGGGCCCCTCATAATTGGGCGATGAAGACGCTTGACCTCCATTCCTAGACCACACTGCTGTGCCTGCTAATTAACAAAAGGCTAATTAACAAATGGATTCATTAATGAATTGATTCACCAAAACGACCCCAAAATTCCCCTGTTTTCCGCCTTTTTTTTTGGGAATTTTTTTCTTTATCCCGGTTTTTTGGGGGGGGAATTGTTTTATTTTCTGGGATTTTGTAATTGGGAATTTTTTCTTTATCCCAGCTTTTTTTTTTTTTTTTTTAAATTTTTCTTTGTCCCAATTTTTTTAGGATTTTTTTCCTTATCCCGTTTTTTTTTTTTTTTTTAATTCTTTCCTTATCCCAAATTTTTAATGGGAATGCTTTGGTTTTTTTGGGGAGAATTTTTTCCTTATCCTGTTTTTTTTTTTTTTTTAGGAATTTTCCCCTTCTCCAGAGTTTTTTAATGGGAATTTTTTTCCTTATCCCAATTTTTCTAATGGGAATTTTCTCCTTATCCTAAAATTTTTGTGGGAATTTTTTCCTTACCCTGGGTTTTTTTTTTTTTTTTTTGAATTTTTCCCTAATCCCAAATTTTTAATGGGAGCTTTTCTTTATCCCTGATTTTTTTAATTGGAATTTTTTTCCTTATCCTGGGTTTTTTGGAGAGAACTTTTTCCTTATCCAGGGTTCCTTTTAAGGAATTTTTTCCTTCTCCAGATTTTTTTAATGGGAATTTTTTTCCTTATCCCAGTTTTTTTTAAATGGGAATTTTCTTTTCATATCCTGGGGTTTTTTTGGGCATTTTTCTTTATCACTTTTTTTTCTAAATAGAAATTTTTATCCCAGATTTTTAATGGGAATTCCTTCCTAATCCCTGTTTTTTTAATTGGGAATTTTTTCCTTATCCCAAATTTTTATGGGAATTTTTTCCTTATCCCATTTTTGGGGGGATTTTTTTTTTTTTTTGGAATTTTTTTATCCTGGATTCTTAATGGGATTTTTTCCCTTATTCAGGATTTTTTTTTAATCTCTGTTTTTTGCGACTTCTGGAAATTCTTTCCTTATCCATGTTTTTTTAATTTGGAATTTTTTTCTTTCTCCAAGCATTTTTTTTTGATGGGAATTTTTTCCTCCTCCCAGATTTTTTTTTGGGGATTTTTTTATCCCTGTTTTTCTCTCCTGATCCCATTTTTTTAAATCAGATTTCTTAAATTTTTCCATGGTTTTAATAAGAAATAGGAATTTTTTCCATTTCCAGGTTTTTTTAATTGGGAATTTTTTCCTTATCCTGCTTTTTTTTGGTAGGGGCGGAATTCTGTGCTTATTTTTATGGGAACTTTTATCCAGGCTTTTTTAACCAGCCCCTCTCCATTCCTCGACTCCCAAACTCCGAATTTTGGGACAATTTTCGAGGGAATTTTCAAGGGAATTTTTGGGAATTCTGCCTCTCTCTTGCCAAAAAAACCCCGGGATAATAAATTTTGGGACGGGAGTGAGAAAGGGGAAGTGCAATTTGATTAAAAACGGGATTAATTTAATTAGAGAAGGGACTGAGCTGATTGAAGCCAGGAATGAAGGGAATGGGAAATACCTGCGAGAGAAGGGGGAGAAGCGACCGGAGTCGAAGGGTTGGATGAAAAGCTGGTGTTGGTGTGGTCTGGAGAATAAATCTTCAAAAAAAACGGGAATGAAACAAAATTATTCCGGAAAAAAAAAACCCACCAAAAATTAAAAAAAAAAAAAAAATTTAAAAATTTGGAATTTTCCCAGCGGTTTTTTTTTTGGGATTAATCCTGGAGATTTTGGCTCAGGAATTGGCAAAAACTAAAACTCTTTAAAATTAAAATTAAAATAATTCTTTATAAAAGTGACAGGAATTTGAAAATTTTGAAATTTTAAATTTTTGGAATTGGAAATGTTTGGAGCGGAAAATTTTGGGAATTTAAAATTTTTGGAATTTAAAATTTAGAATTTTTGGAATTTTAAAATGAGAATTGTGAGGAACCCAGAAAGTACCCAGGAACTGGTGGGAATTTGGGAAAGGTGGGAATATTTCCTGGGATAATGGGAATGGGAATCTCCTGGATAAAATGGGAATTGAGTTCGGAGCTTAGGGAATTTTAAGGTTGGAATTTCCTGGAAAAATGGGAATTTGGGTTGGGAGTTTAGGGAATTTGTGGAATTTTGATTTTTGAATTTTCTGGAATAATGGGAATGGGAATATGCCAGGAAAACAGGAATGGGAATATCCCGGGAAAAATGGGAATTTGGTCTGGGAATTTTGGGTTGGGAATTCCCTGGAAAAATGGAATTTTGGGTTTGGAATTTCTTGGAAAATTTGGAATTTGTGTTGGGAACTTTGAGAATTTGCATTGGGAATGTTTGGTTTGGAATTTCCTGGAATAAGGGGACTGGGAATTTTCCAGGATTTTTTGAGTCTCGTTATTCCAAAGTGGGAATTTCTTGGAATGAGGGGAATGAGAATTTCCTGGGAAAATGGGAATTTGGGTTGGGAATTTCCTGGGAAAAATGGGAATGGGAATTTCTTGGAATAAAGGAATATTCCAGGATTTTTTTGGAGTTGCAGTATCCTAAACTGGGAATATCCCAGAAAAAATGGGAATGGGAATTTCCTATAAAAATGGGAATTTGAGTTGGGAATTTGGGTTGGGAATTTTGTTTTCGGAATTTCCTGGGGAAATGGGAATGTCTTGCAATAACTGGAACGGGAATTTTTCCACCGTTTTTTTTTGAGTCCTGTTATCCCAAAGTGGGAATTTCCTGGAAAAATGGGATTTTTGGGTTGGGAATTTTGGGAATTTGCATTGGGAAATTTGGGTTTGGAACTCCCTGGAATAAGGGGAATGGGAATTTTCCAGGATTTTTTGAGTCCTGTTATCCCAAAGTGGGAATTTCCTGGAAAAATAAGAGTTTCTTGGAATGAGGGTAATTTCCCGGGAAAATGGGAATTTGGGTTGGGAATTTCCTGGGAAAAATGGGAATGGGAATTTCTTGGAATAATGGGAATATTCCAGGATTTTTTTGAGTCCCATTATCCAAAACCAGGAATATCCCATTAAAAATGGGAATTTCCTGTAAAAATGGGAATTTGTGTTGGGAATTTTGGGTTTGGAATTTCTTGGAAAAACAGGAATTTGGGTTGGGAATTTTGAGATTTTTGGAAATTTTGGGTTTGGAATGTCCTAGAAAAATGGGAATTCAGGTCGGGAAGTTTGTGGAATTTTGTGTTTGGAATTTCCTGGAATAATGGGACTCTGTGTTGGGAGTTTGCATTGGGAATTTTGGGTTTGCGAATATCGCAGAAAAACAGGAACTGGAGTTTCCTGGAATGGGAATTTCCCGCAAAAATGTGAGTTTGGGACGGGAATTTTGCGTTTGGACTCTCCTGCAAAAATGGGAACATTCCAGGAAATTCCCAGACAATCCCACTGCTCCCACGGGAATTCCTTTTCTTTTTTCCCAAGGATCCCGAATTCCAAAGGGTCCAAGAGAAACCAAAATCCCGGGAATTGCGAAGGTTCCTTACAGAGGCGAGAGCTTTTCCCAGCGCGTCCCCGGTCTGCGAACTGCCGGCGGCTCCGCTGCCCCGGGCGCCTGCGGGAGAGAGAATCCCAGTGAGATCCCGGAATTCCGGGGGAAATCCCCCAAATCCCAGGATTCCAAGGGAAAATTCAGGAATGTGAGGGGAAAAATTCAGGAGTTTCAGGGGAAAATTTTGGCATGCCGAGTAACAAATTGCAGAATTCCGAGGAAAATTGCGGGATAAAATTCCGGAAATCCAAGTGAAGAGTCTGGAATTCCAAGTGAAAGATCCGAGGGAAAATTCCAGAAATTCCAAGTGAAAATGTCGAAATTCTCAAGGAAAATTGTGGAATTCAAAGTGAAGATTCCGGGGGGAAATTCCATAATTCCGAGCAAAATACAGGAATTCCAGATGAAAATCCTGGAATTTTGGATGAAAATTATGAGGGAAAATTCCAGAATTCCAAGTGAAAATTGTGGCAATCTGACAGAAAATCTTGGGTTTCTGGGGGGAAATTCCAGAATTCCAAGTGGTGATTCTGGAATTCTGGGGGGAAATTCCAGGGGAAATTCCAGAATTGCAGGGGGAATTTCTGGAATTACGCATGAAAAATTGAAGGACAAAGGGGAATTCCGGCAATTCCAGAAAAATTGGGATTATCCATGGAATTCCAGCCTTGGGATGAGAGAATTCCTGTAATTCTGAAGAGAAGAATGAGGGATAAATGGGAATGTTAGGAATTCCAGAAAAAGCACGACAATCCACGAAATCCCGCCCTCAGGCTGAGAAAATCCCCAAAATTCCAAAGGCAAAACCCCAAAATCTGTTAGGAATTCCACAAAAAAACAGTATGAACCCCAACCCTTCCTTCCCCCTTGGGAAAACTATGAAATTTTTTTTCCCAGGAATTTTTTTTGCCGGGAGTTGTTCTTTGCCGGGCGCGGGGACTCACCCAGGAGGGGCTCGGAGCCGTTGGCCGGGGGCGTGCAGGAGGAGCTGAAGTTGGAGCTGCGGTGGAACGACGACATCGGGGGGAGGCTGGAGCTCAGCTCGGCCGAGGAGTGCGAGGGGTAGCTCTGGAAAAACGGGAAGAGCGGGATTTGAGGGAAAACTGGGAACGTTGGCACGGCAATTCCAAGGTTTCCTGGGAAAGCTGAGCAAGAAAACTGGGAACGCTGGAATTTCAGGGATCAGATTCCTGAGGCTGGCCATTTTGAGAACGGGAATTCGGAGGTTTTCGGAAGAACTGGGAATGCTGGGAATGGAAATCACGATTTTTCTGGAAATCTGGGAATGTCAGGAACAGAGATCCTGAGGTTTTATGAAAACCTGGGAATGGGATTTCCGAGGCTTCCTGAAAATCTGGGAATATTGGGAATGGAAATCACGATTTTTCCAGAAAACCTCTGGGAAAAAAAACCCTGGAACACTGGAATTTTTGGGATCAGATTCTTGAGGTTATTCCACCCTGGGACACTTCTGGGAATGGGAATTCCGACGTTTTCTGGAAAACCGGGAATGCTGACAACAGAAATCCCCATTTTTCAGGAAAACTGGGAATGTGGGGAATGGTAATCCCAATTTTTTTGGAAGTCTGGGAATGGAAGTGCCAAGACTTTCTGAAAATCTGGGAATGCTGGAATAAGAATGCCCCGATTTTCTGGAAAACCGGGAATGTCAAGAACAGGAATCCTAAATTTTCTGGAAAACTGGGAAAACTGACAACAGAAATCCCGATTTTCTTGAAAAACCAGAAACATCAACAAAAAACGCCCCCAATCTCCCCAAAAACCTCCACCAAAATCCTGGAAACTTCCCCCCTCAACAACAAAAATCCCATCCCAAACCCCAAATCCCCACATTCCCAACCCCCCAAAATTCTGGGAATTCCGAGGTTTTCTGGAAAAGTGGGAATGCCAAGAACAGAAATATCCATTTTTCTTGAAATCTTGGAATGTCAGCAACAGAAATTCAGATTTTTAATAGAAAACCAAGAATTTCAAGAACGGAAATCCTGATCTTCCTGGAAAACCGGGAATGGGAACTCCGAGGTTTTCTGGAAATTTGGGAATGTCAGGATGGGAATCCCGATTTTTCTGGAAATCTGGGAATGTCAAGAACGAGAATCCCAAGGTTTTCTGGGAAACTGGGAATGCCGGGAATGAGAATCCTGATTTTTCTGGAAATGGCAACAACAGAAATCCCAATTTTTCTGGTAATCTGGGAATATTGGGAATGAGAATCCTGATTTGCCTGGAAAACTGGGAACGTCGGGAACAGAAATCCCAAGGGTTTCTGGAAAACTGGGATGTTTGAAAACAGAAATCCCGATTTTCTGGAAAACCGGGAATATCAACAACAGAAATCCCAAATTCTTCCAGAAAACTGGGGATGTCATAAATAGAAATCCCAATTTTCCAAAAAAAAACCAGGAACATCAACAGCAAACCCCCCCAAATTTCCCAAAAAACCTCCACCAAACCCTGCGAACTTGCCCCCTCCACCCCTTCCACAACAAAAATCCCATCCCAAATCCCCCAAATTCTCACATTCCCAACACCCCAAAATTCCGGGAATTCCGAGGTTTTCTGGAAAATTGGGAATGTCAAGAACAGAAATCCCATTTTTTCTGGAAATCTGACAATGTCAAGAATGGAAATAACAAATTTCCTGGAAAACCGGGAATATCAACAACGGAAATCCCTGGTTTTACCGAAAAATGGGGAACATCATCCACAGAAGTCCCAATTTTTCTGGAAATCTGGGAATGGTGGGCATGGGAGTTCTGAGGTTTTCTGGAAACCTGGTAATGTTGGGAATGGAAATCCTGCTTTTCGTAGAAAACTGGGAATGTCAAGAACAAAAACCCCCAACTTTCCCCAGAAAGCTCCACCAAACCCCGCGAATTTTCCCCCTCCCACCCCTTCCACAACCGCAAACAACAGGAGTCCCGAGTTCCCACATTGCCAACAGCCCGGAATTGCGGGAGCCGTTGGAATGGCAGCACTGGCACTGTCTCTCACCAGGCGCTCGTGGGGGTGCAGGCTGCAGTAGGAGCCCGACTGGGCCAGGTGGGAGGAGTTGCCCAGCATGGCCGGGTACCCGCCCTGGCTCAGGCTGCCGGAGCTCCAGGGGTCGCTGCCGTGGTGCCCATCTGGGAAAAGAGAAGGAAAATCGGGAATTACAGTTGGAATTCCATGGGAAAACAGATCCCAGAGGTGTTAGGTCCTGGTGACGGAGAAGGTTGGGGTTTTCCTGGAGTTTTGGTCTTGGAGCGATCCCAAAGTTTGGAATTCTTTTGGGAGTTTTGGCCGTGGAATGATCCCAGAGCTTAGAATTTTCTGGGAACTGTGGAAATTTCTGGGAATTTTGCTGCTGGAATGATCCCAAAAATGGGGATTTTCGGTCCTGGAATGATCCCAAAGTTTGGAATATTCCGGGAGTTTTGGTGCTGGAATAATCTGAAAGATGAGGATTTTAGGGGAATTTTGGTACTGGAATAATACCAAAATTTGGAATTTTGGGGCAATTTCAATCCTGGAATGATCCCAATATTTGGGATTTTTGGTCCTGGAATGATCCCAAAGTTTGGGATTTTCCACGAGTTTTGGTCTCAAATTTTGGAAATTTCCAAGAATTTTGGGCCAGGAATGATCCCAAAAGTTCAGAATTTTCCAGGGCTTTTGGCACTGGAAGAGCTGCTGTGGTGCCCTTCTGGGGACAGAGAGGGAAAAAATCGGGACTTAGAGTTGGAATTCCCGGAATTCCAAGAATTCCCAGAACATTAGGATGTTGGGAATATGGGAACTTGGGGTTGTGGGGCCTTGGCAATTTGGGAATTAGGAAATTTGGGGGTTTTGGATTTTGGGAATTAGAGACTTTTGGGATTACGGGATTGGGGAATTAGGGAATTTTTGTTAATTCATGGATTAGGGAATGTGGGTATTTTTGGGAATTAGGGGATTTGGGAATGTGGGAATTAGGGAACTCAGGAGTGTTTGGGAATTTGGGGATTTGGGAATTAGGAAATTTGGTAGTTTGGAAACATGGGGATTAGGGAATTAAGGAATGTGGGAATTTTTGGGAATTAGGGGATTTGGGGACTAGGGAATTAGGGAGTGTTGGGGACTGTGCTCACCTTGCATGAAGAAGGAGCTGGGGAAGGAGCCAGCCGCTGCTGCTTTGGAGGACGGAAAGCCCGGAGAGTCCCGGTTGTAGTCGGCCGTGCTGGCGGATGGGGCGTAAACCTGGGGGAGGGAAAAACATGGGGAATGTGGGGCTTTTGGGGAAAAAAATGCCACTTCTTTAGGGAAATGGTCCCTTGGTTTTTAGGAAGAAATCCCCTCACAGTTTCAGGGAAAAATTCCCTTCATTTTCATTAATTCCCTAAGGTTTTTATTGAAAGAATCCCTCAGTTTTAGGGACAATTTCCACTAATTTTTAGTGGAAAATTCCTTTAATTTTAGGGGACAATTCTCCTCAATTTTAAGGGAAAATTTCCCACCTAGTTATGGAGAAAAATCTATAATTTTTTTAGGGAAGAATTCCCTCATTTTTATGGAAAACTTCCCCCATTTTTAGGGGGAAATTCCTTTCATTTCCATGATGATTTCATCAGTTTTTAGGGACAATTTTCCTCAGTTTTAAGGAAAAAATCCCCCATTTTTAGGGGAAAAAAATACTTCAATTTTTATCATAATTCCCTCAATTTTTCAGGACAATTCCCTCATTTTTAGGGAGAATAGCCTTCATTTTAGGGGAAAAACTCCCACACTTTAAATGAAAAGAAATCCCATATTTTTAGGGAGAATATCTTTCATTTTGTAGGGAAAAATTCCCTCATTTTTCAGGGATAAAATATCTCATTTTTAAGGACAATTTGCCTCAGTTTTTAGGGAAAAATCCCTCAATTTTTAGAGAAAAAAACCCCCTTCATTTCCATGAGAATTCCCTCAGTTTTTAGGGGAAATTTCCCTCCATTTTACGGAGAAAATCCTTTATTTTTTAGGGAAAAATTCCCTCATTTCTAGGGAGAAAAATCCCTCCTTTATAGGGAAATATTCCCTCCATTTTAAGGACAATTTCCCTCAATTTTTATAGAAAAATTCCCTCAGTCTTAAGGGAGAAAAATCCCTGATTCTTTAGGGGAAAATTCCTACATTTTTTTGGGGGAGAATATCCTTCATTTTTAAGGAAAAGTCCCCATTTTCATAAAAAACCCCTTCCTTTTTAAAGACAAAAAAATCCCCTATTTCCCCCAGCTCCATCCCAGCCCTTTTCCGGCCGCCTCCGCTCCCTAATTCCCAGCACATGTGGAAAAAGCCGGGAACATTCCCAGGAAATTCCGGAAGGAAACGCCCCCGGATCCCAAATCTACAGCAGATGTGGCCTCTTCCGGGGTTTAATCGGGAACAGCCGAGCTGTGACCCAGGGAATAAAAAAAATCCTGGAGCGAGAGAAAATTCCAGGCCAGAATTCTGGAAAAAAAAGTGGGAAGCAGCAGTGGACGGTTCTGGAATTCCTGATCCTGAGGTTATTCCAGAAAAAGGAGGGATGGGGTGGAGATGGGGGATGGTGATTGTGTTTTCAGTGAGTTTCGAGCTGGAATTCCTGGTCAATATTCCCAGATTTCCAGTCAGAATTCCCAGCCAGAATTCCCACATTTTCATCCATAATTCCAAGATTCCCAACCAGAAACTCTCAGATTTCCAGTGGGAATTCCCAGTTAGAATTTCCATAATTCCCAACCAGAATTCCTTGAATTCAGAGCCACAATTCCCATATTCCCAGCCAGAATTCCCAGTCAGAATTCCTTGAATTCTCCACCAGAAATTCCCACATTCCCAGCTAGAAATTCCTGGATTTCCAGCTAGAAATTCCTGGATTTCCAGCCAGAATTACCAGCCAGGAATTCCCACCCACAATTCCCATAATTACCAGCCAGAATTTCCCATACTCACAGCCAGAATTCCCAATTCACATCCCAGCCACAATTTCCAGCCAGAGTTCCCAGAATTCCACTCTTAAATTCCCAGAATTCCCAGCCAGAATTCCTCAATTCCCAATCAGACTTTCCAACCAGAAATTCTCAGATTTCCAGCCAGAATTCCCAGAATTCCAAGACAGAATTCCCAGAATTCTCAGCTAGAAATTCCTTTGTTTCCCAGCCAGAAATTCCCAGATTTCCAGTCAGAATTCCAGCCAAAAATTCCCAGTCAGATTTCTCAGATCTTCAGGCAGAAATTCCCACATTCACATCTAGAATTCCCCTGATTTCCAGCAGGAATTCCCTGTCAGAATTCCCAGATTTCCCACATTTTCAGATGGAATTCCCAGAATTCCCAGCCAGATATTCCAGACTTCCAGATGGAATTCCCCGCCAGAATTCCCACCCAGGAATTCCCATATAGTCAGCTATAAATTCCCAGAATTCCCAGCCAGAATTTCCAATTCTCAGGTAAAAATTCCCAGTCAGAATTCTCGGATTTCCATCCAGAATTTCCAGAATTCCCAACCAGAATTCCCTGAATTCTCAGCCAGAAATTCTCAGACTGCCAGCCAAAAACTCCCACAATTCCCAGGCAGGTATTCCCAATTCCCAGGTAAAAACTCCCAGCCCCAATTCCCAGCTTTCCACCCAGAAATTCCCATGGGATCAGCATTCCTGACCGAGCTTTTCCAAGAATTCCTGGGAATCTTCCCCAGATTTTCCGGGATTAATTATTCCAAAATTCATTGATTACTTAAAAATCCATTTGTTATTTAAAAATGACAAATCAACAAAATTCAACACTTAATCCTTTTCTAAGAAATTGCTCTTTTTTAAAATGATCAATTGACCAAAGGAGCAATTAATGACCATTAATTAGGACTTAATTGCTGCTGAATATTCCCAAGTCAAATTGAAAGATTCCGGTCATTTTGATTTCTGAGATTTGGAAAATTTTCTTTGATCCATTTAAAATAATTTAAATTTTAATATTTAAAAAAATAATCAATCATTTAATTGATTATTAGCATAATTATAATTACTAATTATATTTCTATTTTTACCAAATTTAGATACACTTGGTATTTTTCCGTATTTTCTCTATTTTTCCGTATTTCCTCTAATTTCCTTCAATGCCATATTTTTATATTATTCCCTATTTTTCAACATTTTATCTTTTTTTGTGTATTTCCTGTATTTTTCTGTATTTCTATATTTTCCCACCCATTTTATTTATTTTCTCTATATTTCAATTTCCCCCCCTATTTTTCTCTATTTTTCCTCTATTTGGTATTTTCCCATATTTTTACATATTTGATATTTTTCTCTATTTTCTCAATGTTTCAATTTTGAATATATTTTTATATTTCCCATTACTGCACATTAATATTTCTCTAGATTTTCTGAATTTATATTTCTCTACATTTTCCACATTTCCTGAGATTTTCTTGATTTTCTCCATTTACATTTTCTCCATTTTCCATATTTCCCACATTTTTATGGATTTTCTCTATTTCCATATTTGCAATATTATTGAAAGTATTAATTTCCATTTCCCCCGTATTTTCTCTATTTTTATTTTTCTCTATTTTTATTTTTCTACATTTTTGCTATTTCCCCATATTTTAATCTTTATTATATTTTCTCCATTTCCATGGATTTTTGGTATTTCTTGAAATATTTTCAAATTTTCCTGTATTTTCCATTCTTCTCCCACATTTTCCATTTTTAATTTTTTAATATTTATTTCTAATAATTTCTCTATTAATTTCTGTTTATTTCTATTCATTTTTGTATTTATTTCTGTTTATTGTTACCTTTCTATGCATTTTTCTTTCTCTATTTCTATTCACCTATTTATTTCTATCTTTATTTCTATCTCTTTCTATTGATTTCAATTTCTTCATATTTATGTCTATTTTTTTTCTATTTAATCCCTATTTCATTTCTAACCCAATTTCAATTGTTTTATCTCTAAGTTCTATTTTATTTCTGTATTATGTCTAATTTGTTTATATTTAATTTCAATTCAAGTTCTATTTTATTTCTATTTTCATTTCTATTTTCTTTACATTTTGTCTTTATTCACATCCTATCTTATTTTTATTTAACTCCCATTTTATTTCTATTTAATTTCTGCTTTATTTGTATTTTATTCCAATTTAATGTCACTTTTTTCTGTTTTATTTCTACAGTTTTGTCCACAATGTTATATAGTTGTATCAATTATTATTAATTACGGATATTGATTTATATACATGAATGCATTCATAGATTTACGTATTCACGTTTGTATAAAAACATTTTATATTGATATATAAATACTTTCACTATATATGGTGTTATATTGATTTATTGATTTTAGGGCTATTAAATATAATTTATATACTTACTTTCTATTTATATATTGATTATTACTATATTATTATACTGATTTTGATATAAAATACAATTATTTCCATTCTATATTATATATTGATTACTGATTATTGATTTTCAATTGATAAATTTATTGATATGTCTTCACTTTTCCCATTTCTCAATTTCTTTTCCATTTCCATTTCCATTTCCATTTCGACAGAATTATAATTTTATTTATTTCATTACCATTGGGCATTTAATGTTGATATTTCATATTAATTTATCTTCATATGAATTGCTGGATTACCTACATTTATTCTGATATTTAAAAATTAAATATATTGTACCAATACAAATATATTTATTATGTGAATATATCTGTAATATCTACAGTAATTATAATACTTATTAAAATAATAAATGTAATAATGACATTTATTTAAATATTTAAATATTCAATATTCCTATTTAAA
>VWYE01006645.1:461259-475112 GCA_013398995.1 Alaudala cheleensis | reverse complement strand
AAAAAAAAAAAAAAATCCATGGAATATTCCTTGGAAATTCTCTCCTACATTTGATTCCTGAACTCCAGAGGAACTTTTGGGAAGCTCCGCAAAAAATGGCAAAAAGCGGCTGAAAAATTCTATAAAAACCAGGGGAAAAAAACACCAAAAAACCCAACTTGGAATGGCAAAAAATGCCTGAAAAAGTCCATAAAAACATGGGGAAAAATAGCTAAAAAACCACCTTGAAATGGCAAGAAATGCCTGAAAAATTTCATAAAAACCAGGAAAAAAAATGCCAAAAAATAAACTTGGAACGGGATGAGTGACACGAAGCTCAGGGGAATTTTTGGGATGGTTTTTCCCGGAGTTTTTTCCCCACATCCTGCCGGCGCATTCTTCCCAAAATATCCCAAACAAAAGGCCCTGGCAGGCTGCGGCCAATCCCTAATTCCAAAAAAAAAAGTGGGAATAATCAATCCCAGCTTTTTTATTCCCCCTCCCATTACCAAACTCCTCACCACCAAATTCCCCTAACATTCCCATGGAATTTTATCCCACTTTTTCCACCCCCCTCCAGATGGCGAGCGCAGCTTTTCCTGTTGTTTTTTCCCCTCAAGAAACCGCAAAAAATCGCTTTTTTTCCGTTTTTTTTCCGCTTTTTTTCCGCCGTTTTTTTTTTTTCTTCTTCTTCTGCCGACTTTCCTCCGCTCCAACTTTTCCGCGAAAAGTGGGAAAAGTGGGAGAAAAAGCTGGAATTCCAGCGCTTACCCTTTTGGAGCCGCAGCAGTAGAGCAGGGACCCTCCGCCCGCTCCCGCCACGGGGTAGGCGCAGAACATCGTGCGCTCTCGGAAACGCTCGGAAACGCTCGGTAAAACTCGTCAAAGCTCGGCGGGGAGTCTTCGGTTCGGCACGGTTCGGGCGGGTTCGGGCGGGTTCGGCGGGGTTCGGAAGGGTTCGGCTCCGCTCGGCCCCGCCGCGGGGGCGGAGGCGCCGCGCCCNAAAAAAAAAAAATCCATGGAATATTCCTTGGAAATTCTCTCCTACATTTGATTCCTGAACTCCAGAGGAACTTTTGGGAAGCTCCGCAAAAAATGGCAAAAAGCGGCTGAAAAATTCTATAAAAACCAGGGGAAAAAAACACCAAAAAACCCAACTTGGAATGGCAAAAAATGCCTGAAAAAGTCCATAAAAACATGGGGAAAAATAGCTAAAAAACCACCTTGAAATGGCAAGAAATGCCTGAAAAATTTCATAAAAACCAGGAAAAAAAATGCCAAAAAATAAACTTGGAACGGGATGAGTGACACGAAGCTCAGGGGAATTTTTGGGATGGTTTTTCCCGGAGTTTTTTCCCCACATCCTGCCGGCGCATTCTTCCCAAAATATCCCAAACAAAAGGCCCTGGCAGGCTGCGGCCAATCCCTAATTCCAAAAAAAAAAGTGGGAATAATCAATCCCAGCTTTTTTATTCCCCCTCCCATTACCAAACTCCTCACCACCAAATTCCCCTAACATTCCCATGGAATTTTATCCCACTTTTTCCACCCCCCTCCAGATGGCGAGCGCAGCTTTTCCTGTTGTTTTTTCCCCTCAAGAAACCGCAAAAAATCGCTTTTTTTCCGTTTTTTTTCCGCTTTTTTTCCGCCGTTTTTTTTTTTTCTTCTTCTTCTGCCGACTTTCCTCCGCTCCAACTTTTCCGCGAAAAGTGGGAAAAGTGGGAGAAAAAGCTGGAATTCCAGCGCTTACCCTTTTGGAGCCGCAGCAGTAGAGCAGGGACCCTCCGCCCGCTCCCGCCACGGGGTAGGCGCAGAACATCGTGCGCTCTCGGAAACGCTCGGAAACGCTCGGTAAAACTCGTCAAAGCTCGGCGGGGAGTCTTCGGTTCGGCACGGTTCGGGCGGGTTCGGGCGGGTTCGGCGGGGTTCGGAAGGGTTCGGCTCCGCTCGGCCCCGCCGCGGGGGCGGAGGCGCCGCGCCCCCGCCCCGGCACCGCCCCCGCGCAAACGGAACCGGGGAAAAACGGGGGGAAAAAAAAGGGAATTGGGGCCGCGGAGCCTCCCCGCCCCTTCCTGCCGGAGCCTCCGGAGCTTCTGCTGCTTCTGCCCTCCCTTTCCCGGGTTTTTTTCCGCTTTTTTTCTGGGTTTTCTCTTCTTTTTTTCCCTTGATTTTTCTCCTCTTTTTTTTTTCTCCTCTTATTTTTCGTCTTTTCTGCCTCTTTTTTGGTGTTTTTACGCCTTTTCAATTTTTTCTCACTGTTCTCCCTCTTCTGCCCTTTCCTCTCTCTTTCCCTTTCCTCTCCTTTTTCCTGATTTTTTGCTCTTTCTCCCCTCATTTCATCTTTTTCTTCTCCCTTTTTTCCTCTTCATTTCCCTCTTTTTTCAGCCTTTCCCCTTTTATTCCCTCTCATTTCTCCTTCTCTGCCTTTCCCCTCCTTCATTGTTACCTTTCCCCTTCTTCCTTTTTATCTTTCCCCTTCTGTTTCTATTTTTTCCCTTTTTTTCCTTTCAGAGATTAACTTTTTAAAATCTTTTCCCTCCTCTTTCTTTTTTCTTTCCCCTTTTCTTTTTCAACCTTCGCCTTTCTCTTTTTCCCATTTTTCCTCTTTTCCCCTCTTTTTTTCCCATTTTCCCTCTTTTTTCCCTTTCTTTATTTTGCCTTTCTCCTTATTTTTTTATATTTTCCATTCTCCCCCTTCTCCTTCCCTCTTTCTTTTTCCATCTTTCCTTTCTTTTTTCCCTTTCTGCTTTTCTCTCTCTCCTCTTTCTTTTGACAATTCCCTCTTTTTTTCCTGTTTTATTTCCCCATTTCAGTGTCCCTATCCCATTTTTTCTGGGCCCAGGAAAAGGAAAAGGGAGAAGAGAAGACAGAAAGGGAGAAGGGAAAATAAAGAAGGGAAAAGTGAGGAGGGGAAATGGAAAAGGGAAAAGAGAAAGGGAGAAGCAAAAGGGAGAAAAGGGAGAAGGGAAAAAGAGAAGGGAAAATGGAGAAGGAAAAGGGAGAAAAGGGAAAGAAAAGAAGGGAAAAGGGAAAGGAAAGAAGGAAAAGGGAGAAGGGAAAAGAGAAAGAGAGAAGGAAATAAAGGAAAGGGAGAAGGGAAAAGGGAGAAAATGGAAAAGGGGAAAGAAAAAGGGGAGAAGGGAAAGAAGAAGGCAATAGGGAGAAAGGAAGAAGGAAAAGAGAAAGGGAGAAGGAAAGAAGGAAAAGGAAAGCAGGGAGAAAGAGAAGGGAAAGGGAAAAGAGAAGGGAGAAGGAAAGAAGGGAGAAAATGGAAAAGGGGGAAAAGATAAAAAGAAGGAAAAGGCAGAAGGGAAAAGAGAAAGGGAAAATTGAGATGGAAAGAAGGAAAAGAGAAATAAGGAAAGCAGGGAAAAGGGGGAATTAAAAGGGAGAAGGAGAAAGAAAAATAAAGAAGGGAAAAGGGAAGGAGAATGAGAGCAGGGAAAAGGGAGAAAAGAGAGAAGGGAAAAGAGAAAGGGAAAATGGAGAAGGGGAGAAGGAAAAGGAAGAAAGGAGAAGGAAAGCAGGAAAAGGGAGAAGAGAAAGGAAGAAGGGAAAGGGAGAAGGAGATGGAGAAGAGAAAAGGGGGAAGGAGAAGGAAAGCAGGGAAAAGGTAGAAGGGAAAAGGGAGAAGGGAAAGGGAGGAAGAAGGAAAGAAAAGGGAGAAGGAAAGCAGGGGAAAGGAGGAGAAGGGCGAAAGAGGAGAAAGAGAAAGGAGAAGGAGAAGGGAGAAGGAAAAAGGAGCAGGAGCAGGGAAAAAGGAGAAGGAAAGCAGGGAGCAGGAGCAGGAGCAGCAGAAAGGCGCAGGGCCGTGCCCGTGCCCATCCCCGCCGCCATCTGGCCCCGCTCTGGCTCGCTCCCAGCTTTGTGCGCAGCTGCCGCCCCCCGCAGCCCAAAAACCTGCCCGGAACGGCACGGAACGGACAGGGAAAGGGACAACAGGCACGGAAAGGACAGGGACAGGGGCACAGAACGGACAGGGACAGGACAGGGGCAGGGACAGGGATAGGACAGGGGCAGGGACGGGGGCAGGGACAGGGATAGGACAGGGGCAGGGACAGGGATGGGACAGGGGCANGACGGGGAGAGGGCAGGGGCAGGGACAGGGACGGGACAGGGGCAGGGACAGGGATAGGACAGGGGCAGGGACAGGGATGGGACAGGGGCAGAGACGGGGACAACAGGCACGGAACGGGCAGGGACAGGCACGGAACGGACAGGGACAGGCACGGAACGGACAGGGACAGGGACAGGGGCAGGGACGGGGACAACAGGCATGGAACGGACAGGGACAGGGACATGGACATGACAGGGACAGCGACAGGCACGGAACGGCCCCGGAACAGCAGGCAACGGGCAGGGACAGGGGCAGGGTCAGCAGGGAGAACCCCCGAAGGGCCCGAAATGGGAGGTTTTAACACCATGGAACGGGATAAAAGTGCCCCGAAAACTGCCCTAAAAATTTAACTCCACAGACTGGGATAAAACTGCCCTGAAACTGCTAAAAATTGTTCTAAAAGTAGCCCTAAAAGGAGAGGTTTTAACCCTATGGATTGAGATAAAACAGCTCAAAACTGCCCTAAAATAGCCCAAAACAGAGAGATTTTAGCCCCTTGGACTGGGATAAAACTGCCCCGAAACAGCCCAAAACCAGGCCAAAAATGGAGATTTTAACCCCGTGGAATGAGATCAAACAGCCCTAAAGTGTTCCTAAAATAGCCCAAAATTTAGAGATTTCAACTCCAGGGACTAGGATAAAAGTGCCCTGAAACTGCCCTAAAATAGCCCTAAAAAGAGAGATTTTAACCCCACGGACTGAGATAAAACAGACCTAAAACTGCCCTAAACCAGCCCAAAAATAACCCTAAAACCAGAGATTTTCACCCTATGGACTGAGATAAAACTGCCTTAAACTGACCTAAAATAGCCCTAAAATAAAGATTTTAACCCCATGGATTGCAATAGAAGTGCCCTGAAACTGCCCTAAAAGAGCCCCAAACCAGCCCTAAACCAGTCCAAAAATGGAGATTTTTAACCCTATGGACTGAGATAAAACTGCCTGAAAACAGCCCCCCCAAAAATAGAGATTTTAACCCTATGGATTGCAAGAAAAGTGCCCCAAAAATAGAGATTTTTAACCCCGTGGACTGAGATAAAACTGTCCTTGACCAGCCCAAAACCAGCCCTAAAAATAGAGATTTTAACTCTACAGGTTGCAATAAAAGTGCCCTGAAACTGCCCTTAAACAGCCCCAAAACCAGAGATTTTAACTCCAGGGACTGAGATAAACCAGCCCTAAAATAGAGATTTTAACCTCATGGATTGAAGTAAAACAGACCTAAAATAACCCAAAAATAGCCCTAAAAAGAGAGATTTTAACCCTATGGACTGAGATAAACCAGTGCAATCCCAGCCCTAAAACAGCCCAAAACCAGCCCAAAAACGGAGATTTTTAACCCCACAGACTAAGATAAAACTGCCCTGAAACAGCCCCAAGAAAGAGAGATTTTAACTCTATGGACTCAGATAAACCAGCATGAAACTGCCCTAAAATAGAGATTTTTAACTCCAGGGACTGGGATAAAAGTGCCCTGAAACTGCCCTAAAACCAGAGATTTTAACCCCCAGGGACTGAAGTAAAACAGATCTAAAATAGACCAAAAATAGCCCCAAAAATAGAGATTTTAACCCCATGGACTGGGATAAAACTGCCCTAAAGTGTCCCTAGAATAGCCCCAAAACTAGAGATTTTAACCCTATAGAATGAGATAAAACTGACCTGGAACTGCCCTAAAATTGTCCAAAATTAGAGATTTTCAATCCAGGGACTCAGATAAAACTACCCAAAAACTGCCCTGAAGTACAGATTTTAACCCTATGCACTGCTCAAAACCAGCCCAAAATCAGCTCAAAAAATGGAGACTTTAACTCCAGGGACTGAGATAAAACTGCCCTAAAACAGCCCTAAAAATTGATATTTTAACCCTATGGATTGCAATAAAACTGTCCTGAAAGTGCCTGAAAACAGCCCCAAAACCAGAGATTTTAGTCCCATGGATTGAGATAAAACTGCCCTAAAATAGCCTGGGAAATAGAGATTTTAACTCTGTGGATTGAAGTAAAACAGACCTCAAACAGCCCTAAAATAGCCCTAAAACAGCCCCAAAATAGCCCTAAAAATAGGGATTTTAACCCTATGGACTGAGATAAAACAGCTCGAAACTGCCCTAAAATAGCCCAAAAATACCCTTAAAAATAGAGATTTTTAACTCTATGGATTGAAATAAAACTGCCCTAAAATTGAAATAAAACTGCCCTAAACAACCCAAAAATTAGATTTTTAACCCTAGAAAATTAAATAAAACTGCCCTAAAGCAGCCCTAAAATAGCCTTAAACCAGCCCAAAAAACTGAGGTTTTAAGCCTATGGAATTAAAGAAAACTGCCCTAAAATAGCCCCAAACCCAGAGATTTTAACCCTACAAATTTAAATAAAACTGCCCTAAAACAGCCCAAGAAATAGATTTTTTAACCCTAGAAATGTAAATAAAACAGCCCAAAAATAGAGATTTTTAACCCTAAGAATTTAATTAAATTTAAATAAATCCGCCCTAAGTTACTCCAAAAATCAGCCCATAATTTTCCTTAAAAATTCTTCAACTATCCCTAAAATCCACCCTAATATATAAATGGGATTGGGAAGATTTCTCCTGTTGGGATGGAGAATTCCCAAAATCCCCTCATTCCACCAAAATCCACCCAAAATTCCAATTCCTTCCTCCTCCAATTTCACCAAAATCCACCCAAAATTCCAATTCCTTCCAAAAAATGCCACCAAAATCCACCCATTCTTCCAATTCCACCAAAATCCACCCAAAATCCACCCAAAATTCTAATTCCATCAAAATGCACCCAAAAGTCCTGGGAAATTGACCTGGAATTCCTGGAATTTCTGGAAATTCGCTTTTCCTTAGAATTCCAATTTCTTCCTTCTCCAATTCCACCAAAATACACCCAAAATTGACCCAAAATTCCAATTCCTTCCTATTCGAATTCCACCAAAATCCGCCCAAAATTCCAATTACTCCTCTAAATCCACCCAAAATTCCAATTCCTTCCTCTTCCAATTCCACCAAAATCCAACCAAACTTCCAAAATACACCCAAAAGTCCAATTCCTTCCTCCTCCAATTCCCTCAAAATCCACCCAAAATTCCCCCAAAATTCCAATTCCTTCCTCTTCCAAATCCACCCAAAATTCCAATTCCTCCAATTCCCTCCAAATGCCCCCAAAATCTACTTCCAAAACCCCCAGGGATGGGAGGAGGGCAGAGGAAATGCGGGATATTTTTGGCAGGGAAGGGGTTAACAGACATATGCTGCCTAATTAGGAGCTGCATTAACGATCCTGAATAGGGAAAAGCTTGGGATGGAAGCACAAATCCATGGAAAAAAAAGGAAAATTCCCTGGTTTTTTTTCTTTTTGGGAATGTTGTGGTGGTGGGAAATTCCCGCTCCCATTTCCGAGGGATAGGGAATTTTTCCTCCTCCATCCATCAAAGGAGGGCTGGAGGATTTTTTGACAAACACGAGACACAGTGAGGAGGCAATTATGTATGCATGATTTCATCTGCAACTCATTAATATGCAAATGTATGCATATGTTAGTTACTAAATTAAAAATGCAAAGAAGCCCTTATGGTGATTCTCCAAATTTTTTTTTTGTTGTGGGTTTTTTTTTTGCTGCAAACAGGAGGAAAAACAACAAAAAAAGGGAAGTTTTTTTAAGGGGGAGAAATTTTGGGGGACCTGTTGCACAGAGAAAAGCTCCCAAATATTCCCAAAAAATATTCCCCCAGAAAAATTCCCTTGGAATTCTGAGGAAAAATGGGATGAAAAGGAAGCAGGAGGTGAAGAGGGAATCTCAGCAAATCTTGGGAGATAAACTCAAATTATTCCGGGAATTAAATCCTCAAATCCGGTTTTTAGGGATTGGGGAAAATTCCCTTTTTGGAAGACTCTGGAATGTTGGATTTTAGGGAATTCTGGGGGAAAATCCACATTTATTCCTTATTTTTTTGCTCCCTTCCTTCCTGAGCATTGGGATGCAAATGGGAGCAGGTGTTTATGTGGGAATGATCCTGGGGAGGGAGGAAGGAAGGAGGGAATAATTCCTACTAAAACACAGCCAGAATTCCCTTTTTCATGGATAATCCAAATTCCAGCCCCCAAAATTCCAGGGGTCTGTGATTCCAGCCCCAAAAATTCCAGGGGTTTGTGATTCCATCCAAAACCATTCCCAGGGTCTGTGATTCCATTCCAGGGGTCCCTAATTCCATCCCAAACCATTAAAAGATTCCCTCATTCCAGCCCCAAACCATTCCAGAGATCCCTAATTCCATCCCAAACCATTCCAGAATTCCCTGATTCCACCCCCAACCACTCCATGATTCCCTAATTCCATCCCAAACCATTCCAGGATTCCCTAATCCCATTCCAATCCATTCCATGAGTCCCTAATTCCATCCTAAACCATTCCAGAATTCCCTAATTCCAGCCCAAAACCACTCCAGGAGTCCCTGATTCCATCCCAACCCATTCCACGGATCTGTGATTCCATTCCAGGACTCGCTAATTCCATCCCAAACCATTCCACAGGTCCCTAATTCCATCCCAAACCACTCCAGGATTCCCTAATTCTATCTCAAACCATTCCACGATCCCTGATTCCATCCCACACCATTCCAAAGCTCTGTGATTCCATCCTAAACCATTCCATGAGTCCCTCATTCCAGCTCCAAACCACTCCTGGATTCCCTTATTCCAACCCAAACCATTCCATGATCCCACAATCCCTCCCTTTGCTTCCTTTAGGATTCCTGGCAAGATCCCCCACTTTCCCATTCCCCCAGCTGGAAACACCACGGGAAAACCGGGAATTTTTCTGGGAATTTCCTCCTCAAAACCCGACGGAAGCGGAAGGGGATTTTGGGAAGCAATTCCAGGTTTGGCTAGGCCAGGCCTAAGCCTGACTCTGGGATTTGTTCATTTTACTGGCACAGGAAGCACGTGCTGGGTGCAATCTGTTCCCTCATCCCGAGGAATGAAAACGCTTTAAATTCCCTTTTCCCAGCCCCGAGGAAGCGAGAGGTGATCATAAATATCCCTAAATAGCACCCGAGCAGAATTCACACTTCCCAAATGCCAGGGGAGGCTGGGAAAAAATTCCATGTGAACAGATGCTCCGGGGTCGGAGAGGGGAGAGGGGGGGTTTCCTGAAAAAAGTGCCTCTGGAATCCCAAATGAGCGGGGATTGGGAAAGGGATCAGGGAATTGGGGCAGGGAAATGGGAATGGGGTGGGAGAGAGGGGTGTTTCCTGAAAGAAGTGTCTCTGGAATCCCAAATGAGCGGGGATTGGGAAAGGGATCAGGGAACTGGAGCAGAGAAATGGGGCAGGGAAATGGGGCTGGGAATGGGATGGGAGAAGAGGGGGTTTCCTGAAAAAAGTGCCTCTGGAATCCTAAAGGAGCAGGAATTGGGAAAGGGATAGGAAAAGGATCAGGGAATTGGGGCAGGGAAATGGGAATGGGGTGGGAGAGAGGGGTGTTTCCTGAAAGAAGTGTCTCTGGAATCCCAAATGAGCGGGGATTGGGAAAGGGATCAGGGAACTGGAGCAGAGAAATGGGGCAGGGAAATGGGGCTGGGAATGGGATGGGAGAAGAGGGGGTTTCCTGAAAAAAGTGCCTCTGGAATCCCAAATGAGCGGGGATTGGGAAAGGGATCAGGGAATTGGGGCAGGGAAATGGGAAAATGGGAATGAGAATGGAAAAGGGAAAATGGGAGTGGATACGGGGTGGGAGAGGTGGGGTTTCCTGAAAAAAGTGTCTCTGGAATTCCAAATGAGCGGGGATTGGGAAAGGGATGGGAAAGGGATCGGGGAATTGGGGCAGGGAAATAGGGGAATGGGAAATGGGAATGGCAGTGGCAATGGGAAAATGGGAATGGGATAGGAGAGTGGAAATGGAATGGGAAGGAATGGGAATGGGAATGAGAATGGGAATAGGAGAGAGGAAAAGAGATGGGAAAATGATCAGGAATTGGGGCAGGGAAATGGGGAATGGGGCAGGGGGATTAAGGAATAGGAATGGGAATGGGAATGAGAATGGGAATAGGAGAGAGGAAAAGAGATGGGAAAATGATCAGGAATTGGGGCAGGGAAATGGGGGAATGGGGCAGGGGAATTAAGGAATAGGAATGGGAATGGGAATGAGAATGGGAATAGGAGAGAGGAAAAGAGATGGGAAAATGATCAGGAATTGGGGCAGGGAAATGGGGGAATGGGGCAGGGGAATTAAGGAATAGGAATGGGAATGGGAGAGAAGGAATATGAGAGTGGGAATGGGAGGGTGGGAACAGGAGGGATAGTGGGAATGGGAGCTACTGCAGCTCCCATCCTGCTCCTAATCCCAATCCTGGTTGGAATCCCAGTTCTGATCCTAATCCTGGTTTGAATCCTGGTTCTGCTCCTGTTCCTATTCCTGGCTCAAATCCTGTTCCCAGTCCTGGATCAAATCCCAGTTCTGCTCCTAATCCTGGTTCTTTCCTGCTCCCAGCACCTGAGCCCTCTCCTAATCCCAGTTCCAGAGGGCAGGGATTGCTGGGATTTGGGAAGGAATTCCCCTTCCAGCCTGATACCAATCCCTTTAAAAACCCTCAAGGAATCAAAAGCCAGGATCCAAAAAAATCAGGATCTTCTCCATCCCAGATTCATGGGGAAAAGCCTGATCCCAAATTGGATTTCAAATTAAATCAAGAGCTGGATTTTCCACTTGGGAAACTCAGCATTCCCTAATCCTGCCTTTAATCCCAGTTCTGTTCCTGCTCTGAATCCTGGAAACTCAAAGGAAAAGGAATCCCAAATAACCAGAGCAATAAATCATGGAAAACCCGGAGATGGAATCCTAAGTCCTTAAATGAATCCTTCTTAATTAGATTTATTTACTAATTATTTACAACCAAGGCATTTCCTGGACTCCTCCTTTATCCCACAGAACCAATTTCCCTGGGAATTCTCAAAAACTCCTTGAGAAACATCCCTGAGCTCTCATTTTGCAGGAATTCCCAAAACCTCTGGAATTTTGTGGCCGTGCACTTCCCTCAGTGCTCTGAAGAGGGAGTCTGAGTCCCAGCTAAACCAAATCCCCTTAATCCCAGCCTGGAAAAACCCGAGATTAGAGGCAGGGTGATTTTTTGGGAATGCAGAAGGCTCCAAAATCTCATTTTCCCAGGAAAATCCAACCTTTGGAACAGTTTTTCCTTATTAAATCCTCCAAAAATAATTTGAATACCCAGAATTTTGCATCCCTTAAAACTCCTATTTTCCTTGCATTTGTCTCCAGGGAATTCCGAGGACATCCTCAAGGACTGGGATTCCCAAACCAGGCTGGATTTCTGGGAAATCCCAAATCCCAGCTGGAATTCTGCATTTTTTATCAAATCCCTTACATTCTTTCTTAAAATGCTTTTCCACCTGTTTATTCCCAGTTGTGCTGGAATTCTCAGCACAAATCCCACCTCTGGCATCCCAGAAATCTGGGAATATTCCCACCCTTTCCATCCAAAGAAAATCCCAGATTAAGTTCTGGGATCCCAGAAGGAAAAATGTCCCAAAATCTCTTGATTTTCACCTAAAATTCCCAATTTCCATTTTCATTCCTAAATTCCTGAAAAAAATAGGTTGAGGAATAGTGTTGATATCAAAATTCCCACACAATCAATCATTTTATTAAATAATTCCATGGATTTCCAGTTCCCATTAAAATGGAGGGAAAAAAATCCCAAATGCACTTTTAGGATTTGATTTTTTATGGAAAGAATTATTATTTTATTAATTTCTTTGGATTTTTCCTGGAGAATTTCTGTTTTTAACATTTAAACACTTTAAATATTTATATATTTATTTATTTTTATAAATGTATCTATTTATTTTAAATATTTAAATATTTCTATATTTCTNTTGATATCAACATGATATGCAAATGAAGCTCTGTCGATATCAACGTGATATGCAAATGAGGTAGTATAGATATCAATATAATATGCAAATGAGGCTTAATATAATTTTAAAGAGATAAAACTTAAATTAAAAGGAATTAAAATCACTTTTCCATCCTCATTTGGAGCTGTTGTGACAGAAATAGCAAATCTCTTCCAACAAAAACTGCGTTTTCCAAGGATTTACAGGAATTTTATGGAAAAATCACCCAAGGAATTAAAACAACACAATCACAGAAGCCGAGCAAAGAAACAATTCCCAAAAATTCCACAAAAACATCACCAGATTTGGGGGGAAATTCCCCAAATTCCCAAGGATAAAAGGAGCCACATTCTGGAACTTTCCGAGCCAAAAATTCCCGAGTTTTTTTCAAACCCAAAAAAGCTTGGATATCAAAGGTACTCACAGAGGAGGGCAAACCCGGAGGCACCTTCCGCACTTTCTTTGTCTGAACTTCTGGAAGAAAAGGGAAAGGAAAAAAGTGGGATTAGGGATGGGATTCGGGGGGGATGGAAGGGATTTTCCCCAAGGTTTTCCTGGCTTTTTAATAGGAGGAGTTAAAGGAATTCCGAGGGGATGGGAATCAGGGAATGAAAAGGGGTGTATGGGGGGTACTCACCCAGGGAGGAGCTGGAGCACTGGGATTACTGCGATTGTTGGTATTACTTGGATTATTGGGATTATTTGGGTTATTTGTATTATTGGTGTTGTTGGGATTATTATTGGATTATTGGGATAAAGGAATACTCACCCATGGAGGATCTGAAGCACTAGGATTACTGGGATTGTTGGGATAATTTGGATTATTTGGGTTATTGGCATCTCTGGGATAAGGGAATACTCACCCATGGAGGATCTGAAACACCTGGATTACTGGGATTATTTGGATTACTGGGATTATTTTGATTATTGGGATAAGGGAATACTCACCCATGGAGGATCTGGAGCACTGGGATTATTGGGATTACTGAGATTTCTGGGATAAGGGATCACTCACCCATGGAGGAGCTGTGCAGGGATCTCTGGGTTACGGGGATTATTGGGGTGACTGAGATGACTGGGATCACTGGGATCTCTAGAGCACTGGGATTATTTGGATTACTGGGATCACTGGGATAACTGGGATCACTCACCCATGGAGGAGCTGTGCAATGGTCTCTGGGTTACTGGGATCACTGGACTGGGATGACTGGGATCCCTGGGATTACTGGGGTGAGGATGGATTGGGATCTCAGGGATCACTCACCCATGGAGGAGGCATGCAGGGCTCTCCAGCTGGCGCTGCCCCCGTACTGGTAGTACTGGGATCACTGGGATCCCTGGGGTCACTGGGGTCACTGGGATAAGAGGTCACTCACCCATGGAGGAGGCGTGCAGGGCTCTCCGGCGGGCGCTGCCCCCGTACTGGTAGTACTGGGATCCCGGTTTGCTGGGTGACAGCGCCCCGGGCGTGGCCAGCTCCATGTCCCCTCCCAGCAGGCTCTGCTGTGGGCACACACACACGGCTCTGACTTCCCGCTCCCATTGCCAATCCCATTCCTGTTCCCAGCCCTATTCTCATCCCCATCCCCATCCCCCCAATGCTACGTCTGATATATCATGTATTAATCTAGAGTGTATTTTTCTACATTTGTATGTATGTACGTACATTCTAGAATACATTTGAATGTACTTTGTATAGGATCTGTTACATATCAAATGTATTACATATATTATGTAGTACATACAGAATGCATGATAGATAACAGATTATTTATACAATGTAATAATATATAATGTATCGAAGAAAATGTATTATATATACAGTGGATTCAATATAG